>JAZKJV010001860.1:600000-979444 GCA_037367405.1 Ottelia alismoides | reverse complement strand
TCAAGGATTTTTTGAGGACATTTTTGATTTTGTTTGCTATTTTTAAAAATTCAAAAACCTTTTATTTTCGTTACTATTTAACTTGAAAATTCACAAAAAAATATAAAAACTCCCCTAAAAATTCCATAAAAATTAGCTACTGTTTAGTTTAGTTTGCTTGATTTTCTAGCCAATTTTGGCTATTTTTCATTGCTTAAAAACCTTAAAAACTTAAAAACACCAAAAAGCCCATAGAAATTCTAGTAAATACATTAAAAACCCAAAAACAATAAACTTGGTACCTAAATTTTCCTTGTTTTACCTACTTTACAGGAAAATTACCTCCAGGCCATTTTGAGGCCCTTAGACATTTTATCTAGGGACTTTAGGCTTGGCTAGACAGTACCACTGTTTTTAGCTACTGTTTGATTTTTAGAAAATAAAATAAACATCAGAAAATTATCAAAAATTCACCAAAAACATAAAAATAATAAAACACATAAAAATATTTTTGTTTTAATTTTTGGTTTGATTTTTGTTGCTTTAAATAAATTGATAAAGTGTGCTTGCATTTGTTTTTCTTAATTTCTTAATCAATTAAAAATCCAAAAAAAATATAAAGATAATTAAAAACCACTAAAAAGATTTTATTTTTTTTATTTTATTTGTTTTTACTACTTCGTAGGCCGTCGGCCAATCCGTGCTCCTTGAGTTCGACCTGGGTGCTATACCAGGTTAAACACATAGCAGGACCGCTTCTTTGTTTTGATTGATTTTATTCTTCGCGAGTGGTTCATTTTTCTTGTTGACCCGAGTCTGAGTGATTGAGGTCTCAACGACCTTATAGACACCTGATTGCCTTAGTCATTTAGACGGTCATCACACGACCGAGTGATTGAGGTCGCAACGACCATTTAGCACCTTTACCTTAGTCGCTCGATCCTCGTGTCATCAGAATGGCGCCGTTGCCGGGGAGCACGGCTTAGTAGTTTTCATTTTATTTTTGCTTTCTTTTTCGCGGCTTTTTGCGGCTTTTTGTTTTTATTTTATTTTTGCTTTATTTTGTTTTATTTTATTTTCTTTTTCTTTTATTTTTGAGTGTTTATTTATTTTGCATTTTTGCACATATACCCTTATTTTATTTTCATTTAATTTTTCTTGTTATTATTTGCTTATTTTGTTGGACTGACCACCTGTCTCCTTTCTTGGGAGGGCCCGAGGACCGAGGCGGCCGATTCGAGAAGCCGACGCAACCGAGGAACTTGGAGGCGGCTCTCTTCTGTACGGAGCCGCAGGAGAGCGTGAGGGAGAGACTGAGTGGGAGAGGTTTAGCTTAGGTTTTATTTCAGTTGATTATTATTGTAATAATACAGGACAAACTCTTGGACTTAGACTCTTTGCTTGAACTCTTAGCGGGTCTGTTTCGCCGAGCACCGGTGTGCTCGGAGGACCCTTAGGTGTTTTCGCGGCTTTTCGCGGTTTTGGTTTTTCGCTGCCTTTTCCAGTTTTCAGCGGTTTTTATCGAGCCCTAGACTTAGGATTTTCTACTTGATTGTGTCGTAATTAGTAGGGTCCCCACTCCTAATTGTTTGCATGTTCCTATAGTGTGATTAATTGACCTACTAATAATTGATTAATAAAAATAACTGACTCACCCCTTCGTAGCCTACGTGCAGTAGCCTACCCTGCAAAGTGCTTTCTCCTAAACTCAAGTGTATTGAGCAGAGGAGGGGTAGACCGAGACCGGACCTTTGGCTTGAAGGATCGGTGACCAGTTAGACGGTGCTTCGAGTAGACTTGCTTGTTTAGGACTCGGTTTTCATCGCTGCACCATTTAGGTAGTTTATTTTCTGTCTTTACATTCCTGCGCGGATCACTTGCATGTAGAGTGCTGGAGGAAAGGTACGCATTTCTATCTCTGCATGCATCATTGATTTCATCGCGCATCGGCTTTTTCATCTTCTCCCCCTGTTTTTGATTAAATAACCAGGAGAATCGAAAAATTCGTTAGGCCTTTGTTTTTATTGAAAAAAATTAAAAAGAAAAACATAAAAATTGGGACTGGCTAAAACTATTGACCCTAAAAGACACTTGACTTAAAAAATTTGTCTTGGGGAGAGCAACCCCCTCAATGGTTGGTTTGATTGCGCGAGAGAGTGACCCGCACACTAGGTAGAGCCCTCCGGTGCTATTTCCAGCTGACTACCGACTCTTCCGTGCGGGACAGTCGGTTGGAGTAGCATCGGGTATCCCAACAGGTCACGTAAGCGCTCTGATAGATTGCTTGTTCACCTAATAAAATTGACAAGATAATTTGACCGAGCCTTTACGGTCTTCAGCTCGTGTTGTGTTGGTGAACAGAGGGTTTGGTTGCCGATCATAGTTTTTCCAGATCTCATCCGCCCTACTTGTCAGATCACGATGATGGGTAGACGCTCTCTTAGGCAGCCTCTGGCTGCACCGCTTTCGGGCACGTCTACCCATTCATCTAGGTTGGCCCGCGAGAGCCGGAAGACCATTTCTCTGAGCCTGCGTATGATTCCGCCCTGTTCCCCCTCGACCCCCTTTCTTTCGGTTCTGAGAGATATGAGCCCGAGGAGAGATTAGCAGACTTGACAGCACCTGAGTTTGGCTCATTTAATTTTGCAGACGCCATGGTCGGCAGTTCTGAGGATCGTTCCCGAGGTCAGCCTGAGCACTTTGTGCTGGACCAGGGCACGATCAACTCCACCCTGATCGCCTCCTTAGAGACCGTTCAGCAGCAGTTGAGGGATCAGGGAGCATTCATGCTCGATATGAGGAGAGAGATGGAGCAGATGAGAGCAGAGAGAGCAGAGCGAGAGCAGAGGAGAGAGGGACCGAGGATCCCAGAGGATGCAGATGCAGCAGCCGCAGCAGCAGCCGCAGCCGCGGCAGGAGGACCACCGAGACCGATGTGGGAGTTACACAACCCGGATCGACGCTGACGCACCCACTGGGTTGTACTTCCAGCTATCGTGGGGGACTTCAAGTTCCCCCAACACCTTGCAATTACTCCCCCGCTTCCACGGACTCGCTACGGAGGAGCCCCATCTCCACCTCCAGGAGTTCCTGATGATTTGCAGCACTGTCCACGACCGTCAGGTGGACCAGGATACGATCCGGATGATCGCCTTCCCCTTTTCCCTAGCAGATAGAGCAGCCACCTGGCTGAAGCACTTGGGGAAGTTTTTTTACACCTGGGAGCAGCTCCGCACCGAGTACTTGAACAAGTACTATCCACTCGGGCGGACCAATGCAGGCGAGAGCCCTCATCAGCAACTTCTCCATGCTCCCCAACGAGCAATTCCATGAGGCATGGGAGAGGTTTCGTGAGCTGACTGACCGATGCCCGCACCATGACATTTCGAAGCCCAACCTTGTGCAGAGCTTCTTCAGCGGGCTGACACCAGAGCTCCAGGACTTGGTGAATGCTTCTTGTGGCGGGTCTTACTTCGCCAAGGATCACGACCAGGTCTGGGCCATCTACGAGGAGATGGCCGAGAACTACATGGTGATGTCCCAGACCAGGTTGTACACTCAGGGCAGACCCCAGCAGCAGTCAGGACCCGTGCAGTACCAGAGGATAGCACGGGTCGGTGCCGGTCCATCCAGTTCATCCGCAGTAGCAGCAGCACAGGCAGAGTCATCAGCTGCGGATATGGGTATTATCAGCGAGAAGTTGGATCGGATGGAGCTGATCGAGAAGAAGCAGTGCCAGGGCATCACTCAGATGGAGCAGATGGCACAGACTCTGAGCGACATGAAGACCCAGCTCATGTGTCTCCAGGAGGCACAAACGGCTTCACAGCCCCGTCTTCAGTCGCGAGGCGATACCGGCGGCAGCAGCAGCTCGTTCCAGCGCTCCAGCTCACACCAGCAGCCTAGACAGGTTCACCTTGTACAGGCGGAGCCGTACCAGCAGCCGCAGCCCATCTACCAGTCACCACCATCTCCAGACATGCAGATGGTGGTATACCAGCCAGATCAGCCTCTGGCAGTACTTCCGCCAGCCCAGTACGATGCAGAGCCGTTGATGGATGTCAACGAGATTTGGTATGACCGTCCTTAGCCTGGGATCCGACGAGACCATCCCGCATTCAGGTGGGGAGTGGAGGTACCCAGCCCGAGCAGTAGTCATCCGGTCAGGGAGGGCAGTACAGCCAGCAGAGATCACCAGCAGCAGCCCCCAGTTTACCAGTCACAGCAGCAGTCATCCTTCGTTCCGCGTCCCTATCAGCAGGGACAGTCTTGGAGGCGAGAGCAGCCTCACCAGCCACACCAGCAGCAGCACCCTTCCTCTTACCCCTCTCAGCAGCAGCAGCACCAGTTCCAGCAGCCTCATCACTAGAGAGGCTACCCGTCGGGCTCCCATGGTTTCACCATACGAGAGCCCCGCCTTGGACGACATAGCCCGCCTCCTCTCGGACCAGCAGGCTACTTTCAGACGGGAGATGGATGAGTTCCGCCAGGAGATGCGGGACATTGTGAGAGGGAAGGCCGCCATTCCTGCCCAGATAGAGCCGAATCCCAACAGCCTGAAGCGGAAATCTGAGCAGGTAGCTTACACTGAGCATGCCACTCCTAGTGATCCATTTGATGATATGTATTTGGATCTATTTGATGCTGATTTTGTCACACTTAGGAGCGGTAGGACACCAGCCGACGGCGGTGCCTCGTCTGAGCGACGGCATGAGGATACACCTAGGGCGCCAGATGAGGAGGAGGAGAGCGGTACTGAGGCCGCTCATGATGATGACGGTGGTACTGATGCCACCAAGGATGCTGATCCCACCGGCGGTAGTGAGGCTGCCACTTCACCAGTTCGAGGAGGTGGTACTGACGCCACCCGAGTTGCCGAGCCAAAGCGTGGTAGTGAGGCCACCGATGTTCATGTAGAGAGAGCTGTTGTTTTTTCCTTCCACTGATGTACTCGGAACCATGTTTTGAATAAAGGAAAAGGTTTAGTTTACTCTGGTCCCACTGTGGTGCTTGATGTATGTGCGGATCCGGCCGTCGAGCCGGTCTAGACCTATTCCTAGTCCTTCATCTGAGAAGGACCCTGTGATCCCTTCCCTAGAGCCCCTTCAGATGGGGAAGGGGAAGAAAAAAAGAAAAAGATCCAAAAAAGAGAGAGCAGGAGGAGTTCAGCCAGAGCATGATTGATCGTTTCCATATCCAGCTGACCCTTCAGGAGGCTTTGCAGCACATCCCCCTTCCTCAGCGTTCTTTGAGAGACAGGACTACAGTCAGGAGAGGAAGGAGGAAACCACCCATTCAGGATACATGTGCTGACGAAAGCCACGTGCTTCGCGATCCAGAACCGTCTGCCGGCCAAGAGGCCAGATTCAGGAGCCCCATACTGTCAGATGTCATATTAGTTGAGCAGAGGTTCGACCGGACTCTATTGGATAGCGGATCGTCTATCAACCTCCTTCCGGCAGCCCTTCTCGACCGCTTCAAGTTGGGCACTCTTAGACAGAGCAGGACAGTCCTTCAGTTTGCTGATCGATCTGTCAAGAGGCCGAAGGGGTTGTTGCGAGATGTTATCGTCACTATTCAGGGCCTGCAATTCCCCGTGGACTTCGTAGTGTTGGACATGGAGATCCCTGATTCAGTGGCCGATACCCCCATCATTCTCGGTCGTCCGTTCTTGGCCACAGCCACGGCGGTGACTGATCATGATAGCGGGAAGGTATACTTTCGCGTCGAGGGCGAAAGTATACAAATAGAGACGGTCGAAGACTACAGAGCCAGAGATAGAGCATGCTCGGAGACCAGCACAGATACAGAGCAGCTGACAGATGTCGGGTTAGACATCCACCAGGACTGTAATTTTGTGATCACAGATGATGAGGCAGCATGGGCAAACCCTGCAGCACAGGCCATCCTCTCATATTCAGACACCGTTGATGCCGAGATGACAGCAGAGGAGAGCTTGGAGAGCACAGCCCTGGTCCAGGATATTTCAGTGGCAGCAGAGCCGGTTCTCGACCGCGACACTATTTCTAGTGAGGGTGGTACTGAGGCCACCTTGTGTGACGGTGGTACTGATGCCACCTTGTTTGATGCAGATCCCTCGGATTCAGAGTCTGATTGGGCAGATTACGAGGATCAGATGCCAAACCTGAGTCCCACAGAGCCTACAGCTGAGGAGGAGGTAGATGCCGAGCAGATCAGAGACAGTTCAGTCGAGCAGCCTTCTCCAGATCCAGTTTGCGAGAGTTCGTTTTCATTCTCCGGGGCAGACTTGGCAGCATACATGCATCTTCTTTCGAAGCCGGATTTGCCAGCACCTAGCTGTCCAGAGATGAAGCCGCTCCCTACTTCGATGAAGTATCGGTTCCTTGCGGGCGAGCCTGAGATGTACCCAGTCATCATCTCCGCCGATCTGACTGGAGAGCAAGAATCCCGTTTGATGGGGGTTCTTGAAAAGAACCGCAAGGCAATCGGATGGAGCTTAGTAGATCTCCATGGGATTAGTCCAGCATTGTGCTCCCACCATATTTATCTCAAGGAGGGGGGCAAAGCCGTCGCGTGAGTTCCAGCGGCGGCTGAACCCCAACCTGAGAGAGGTCGTCATGAAGGAAATCTCAAAATGGTGGAGTGCAGATTTTATTTATCCCATTTCCGACTCCAAGTGGGTCAGCCCCTTGCATGTGGTGCCCAAGAAGACGGGCATCACGACTGTGATCAGTGAGTCGGGAGAGGAGATTGCTACACGAGTACCCACCTCTTGGCGGGTCTGTGTTGACTACAGGAGACTCAACCAGGCCACCAAGAAGGACCATTTCCCCCTGCCTTTTATTGACCATATCATTGAGAGACTGGCAGGGAAGAGCCATTTAGTTTCCTGGATGGGTACTCGGGCTACAACCAGGTGGCCATCGCTCCTGAGGATCAGGAGAAGACCACCTTTACCTGTCCCTTCGGCACATACGCCTTCCGACGCATGCCATTTGGGCTATGCAATGCCCCTGCGACTTTTCAGAGATGCATGCTGTCGATCTTTTCAGACATGGTAGGGGAGTGTTTGGAGGTCTTCATGGACTATTTCTAGGTCTACGGCGACGGATTCGACTCCTGTCTTGACTGCCTAGACCGAGTACTCCAGCGATGTATAGAGGTCCATTTGGTGCTTTCTTGGGAGAAGAGTCACTTCATGGTGACTCAAGGGACGGTGCTTGGCCATATCATCTCCAACAGGGGCATGGAGGTTGATCCGGCCAAGGTTGATGTCATTAGAAAACTCGCACCGCCGTCCAATTTGAGGCAGCTACGGTCATTCCTGGGGCATGTTGGTTTCTATCGGAGATTCATTCATGATTTCAGCAAGATTGCCCGACCGTTGACTGACCTCTTGACGAAAGACACCGAGTTCCTTGTCGATGACAAGTGTCTTTCGTTCTTTTGCGACTCTCCAGCAGTGTGTGATTGAGGCTCCTGTTCTCCAGCCGCCTGATTGGTCTCTCCCATTCGAGATCATGACAGATGCCTCCAATTTTGCCGTAGGGGCCGTGCTGGGACAAAGGAGGGATGGAGTCCCCTTTGCTATTCACTACGCTAGCCGCACATTGGATTCTGCGCAGCGGAATTATACGGTCACAGAGAAGGAGATGCTAGCCGTAGTGTTCGCCCTAGATAAGTTTCGATCTTATATCATTGGATTCTAGAGTGACCTTGTACACTGATCACACCGCCATCCGATACCTCATGGCAAAGAAGGATGTCAAGGCCAGACTTACTAGATGGATCCTTCTACTCCAGGAGTTCGACATTGAGATCAAGGATAAGCCTGGAGTCAAGAATGTGGTGGCGGATCACCTCTCCCGTATAGAGCAGCCTGAGGAGTCTGAGCAGATTGATCCCATTTGTGAGACCTTCCCAGATGAGGCGATCCTTGCTATCGCCTCACTCCCGTGGTATGCCGATATTGTGAACTTTCTCGTTGCTGGGAAAGTCCCACAAGATTGGCCCAGGCAGAGGCTTGAGACCTTCCTTGCGAAGGCCAAGTCCTACCACTGCTGGGAGGATCCCATCCTTTACCACGAAGGAGGGGATAGCATCTGGCGTCGGTGCATTCCTCAAGAGGAGCACCATAGCGTCCTCACTTACTGCCACAAGCTTGAGGCAGGAGGACATCATTCTGGGAGGAGAACGGCACAGAAAAGTGCTCCAATCTGGCTTGTGGTGGTC
This sequence comes from Ottelia alismoides, assembly GCA_037367405.1. Taxonomy (NCBI): domain Eukaryota; kingdom Viridiplantae; phylum Streptophyta; class Magnoliopsida; order Alismatales; family Hydrocharitaceae; genus Ottelia; species Ottelia alismoides. The sequence goes on along the minus strand of JAZKJV010001860.1, from coordinate 971,251 downwards.
TACCCTCTTCAAGGACTCTGATGAGTTCGTGAAGAGGTGTACCGACTGTCAGAGGATGGGCACTTGTGGACAGCGTGACATGATGCTGATGCAGCCCATTCACTTCTGTGAGGTTTTTGACGCATGGGCATCAGATTTCATGGGTCCATTCCCCTAAGAGTCAGGGATTTGAGTACATTCTGTTGGACGTTGATTATGTTAGTCGTTGGGTTGAGGCTATCCCTGCCCGAGCCACTGATGCGAGGACAGTTTGCAGATTTTTGAGGAAGCACATCATCACGCGGTTCGGGGTTCCTAGAGTTCTAATTTCATATGGGGGGTCTCATTTCATCAACGACCAGGTGAAGGCCTGCTAGCGAGTTCGGTATAGACCATCGTGTTGCTACACCTTACCATCCACAGACGAATGGTCTAGCTGAGGTGTCGAACAGGGAGGATCCAAGACTATATTGCAGAAAGTCATCCGCCCTGACCGAAAGGATTGGTCACAGCTTTTGGACTCGATCTTGTGGGCCATATAGGACGTCTTTCATGACATCATTGGGCACATCTCCCTTTCGCCTCGTATATGGCAAGCCGTGCCATTTACCTGTTGAGCTGAGGCACAGGTCACTATGGGAAGTTACTGATATACTCATGGATCCAGATGGTGTAGATGACAAGGAAGGTCAGAGTTAGCAGCCCTGGAGGAGTTGAGAGATACCGCCTTCTCAAACATCCTACAGTATAAGGAGAGAGTGAAGGAGTGTCATGATTCTCATATCAGCCACAAGCATTTTGAGCCTGGTCAGAGAGTATGGTTTGTTTGATGCGAGGCTTCGTTTATTTCCAGGGAAGCTACAGAGCAAGTGGAAGGGACCCTACTTGGTCAGAAGGTACATGACAACGGTAGCATTGATATATCAGAGTTGTCTTCTGAGAGTACCTTTCGAGTGAACGGCCAGCGGCTCAAGCCATTTCTAGATCATGAGCCGCGGGTCGTTGATCTTGCCCCTATTCATTTTGCGTGAGATGTGGTCTTTGACTCACATCTAGGGCATCTCACGCCTGAGTTTCACTGATCTTCCGCCTTGTATAGATCCAGATGTCTATATCTGTACATTCTTTAGTCCCACATCCCTTTCTTCATCTGTTGGATTATGCTATACTTAGGGTGCACTTTACCCTAAGTATAGGGGGGATGTAGGACCTTCGGGTATTTCTTTTGTTTCTTTCTACCCCAGTTTTGCTGCCTATACTTAGGGATATTTCACCCTAAGTATAGGGGGGGTAGACCCTGTACATTCTCCACTCGGTTTTCCCTTAGTATACAGCCTGTTATACTTAGGATTACTTGATCCTAAGTATAGGGGTAAGACCCGAGATCCTCTTGACTTTTCTGTCTCATTCATTCGTCTTTGTATATAGCCTTTCTTTTCACTTCCCTATACCTAGCACGAGTTATGTTCTTCTTCATCGCTCTTGACTCTGAGGACATCGTTCGAGCTAAGTATAGGGGGGTGTATATATTTCATATATACGTTAGCCATAAACTCTTACTTTGTGTGAGTGTGTTAATAAATAAAATGGCTAAAAACCCTAAAAAATCACAAAAATTAAAAATTTTTCATGTACATAACATTCTTTTATTTGCACATTAATAGCTAGTGTACAAATTATTTTTGTAAAAATGATTTCAAAAATCTTTGTGTGTAAAGCTTGTGTAAATATTTTCTTATCAAAATTATGTATATAGTACAAAATTTTTCCAAAATGTTTTGAAAATCAAAAGTTTGCAAAAATCTCGTGTAAATGTGTGAAAATATCTTTTGCAAAACTTGCACCTCATGCATCATCCATTCATGATTTCAAACACATTTTCAAAAATTTTGCATGTTTGTAAATTTGTGTAAATAGCATCTTTGTACATATGTGTATAGTTTTTCTGGATGATAGTTGACATTTAAACTAGCCTGGAATCAAATTGAGAAATGGGAGCTTGATTAAGATCTTAATCCCACCTATCTTCTAAGAGGAACCTTATAGGGCTTAGGTTTAAGGCTTTTCAGTCCATGGTGACTTAATTCTTTGAGTCCACTAGGCTATGATCACATGTCATCTCAATGAGCCTAAGTAGAGCACTTAACAACAACACATGACTCATATAGATTATGACTTTACTTGGACACCAGCACTATGCACCGAGCTCTCTATGGATGAGGTGGTGAGGAGGCAGTCTTTCCTTGACTTGGGGTAGCATATGAAAGTAGTACTTCTAGGGCGGAAACTCTCTTCTTCTTTTAGTGAAGGAAGTGCGTCTCAACTTGGTCTGGTTGCCAAGAGGTCTAACGACGGGAGTTGTGGGTTGCAATAAAGCTTCAAAAGAGGGATAGTCTACTGGCTCAAGAGGAAAAACTCCTTGTACATATGCTGCACTTGTATATGTTGTATAGATGCACTTGAAAAAAAATGAAAAAAAAAAGAAAATAACTCCAAAAAAGTGTGGGTCTGATAGAAAATGATAATCCACCGGAGTATGTATATAGAGTGCAATAAGCAAAGTTGAGTTTCATGATCCACCTGATGTAGCTTGCAGCAGGGAGACTTGGCTACACTGGTCAAGCTCCCAAGGGTACATGGCTACACTAGCCTTGACCCATTCTCTTCTTCCTCCTCTTCTTGAGCCGGTTGAACTTGAACTTAGAAGGGAATACCCCGATCCTCGAGGAAAGAGTGGCCAGATTGAGGTCATAGAGTTACCTTGTTGGGGAGGGTTGTCAAGTTGTCATTTTTGAGGTGGAGAGCTTAGACCTCACATTCACAGGACAAGAAAAGATTCATGGTCTTCAGGGTTTGTGATTGATGACTTGTTCTGATCTGGAGCATTGAGGAGTCTTGGTTATAGATTAGTGGAACTTAGAGGCTGTTGAGTTTTAGGCTTAAGTCCAAATAAGGTTCCGACACATTTAATAATCCAAAGACCTGATCGAGCTCCATACCTTAATTTAATGAAGGCAAGTTTAATAATCAGCCTTGATCCATGTACATTCTCTTTTTCTTTTCTTTATTTCTTTTTCACTTCTTTTTCAAATAAGTGTTTGCTAAGGGACTAACAAAGTTAAGTATAGGGGGGTGATGAATACTCATTCATCACTCTTTATTCTTATATTTTAGCTACAAAAACCTTTGCAAATGCATGTATATAGTTGTAAATAGAAATAAATTACCAAAAGCATGCATTGTGTAAAAACCTAGAATTAGCATGTTTTTGTGCAAAAATAAAAGAATAAAGATTAAAAAGAAAAAAGAGGGAAATATTTAGAATAAATATTGAGCAACCTAACCCAAGGAGGGCTCAGCATGGGCCTGACCGCATAAAAGCCAAAGTAGAGGGAGATAGGGGCTCATGTGTGTAAATATTTATGTAAATAAAATTAAAATATTTTCCTTCCAAAAAGAGACTAAAATAGGCTTGTAAATACTTGTATATATTTATAAATATATAAACAAGATAAAAATAGAAAAATTAAAAAGAACACAAAAACACCACTTGTATATACCCACCTTGTACATACCACCACACTTATATTTATTTAGCCCTATAAAAAAATAAAATTAATTTCCAAAAATCTTGTAAATATTATATATGATGTGGTGTAAATAAATAAAATAAAAACAATTAAAACTAAAACAAAATAAAAAGAACAAAATTTAAAAATCCAAAAATACTTTGTAAATATACCATGTATATAAATGTACATATGTATTTATTTCACCTATGTATATAAATAATAAAAATAAAATAAAAATATCTTTTATTCCTTATTTTATGATGTAAATAAATAAAATATAAAATGGTGAATAAAATTGTATAAAAATAACAAATTAAAAATCAAAAATTAAAATCCCATATATTGTATATATACCCATATATAACCCTACTATGTAAATACACTATTTTTACTTTGAAAAATTAATTAAAAATCACTAAAAAATAGAAAAATTAAAATAAAAATATTTCATGTTTTGACTTTTTTATAATTCGGCCATTAGCTACCTTTAATTTAACTTTCAAATATCAGCCACGTGGCCTTCACCTATTGGCCCTGGGATTGTTGACCGCCCGGTCAACTGCCCCCCCCAGGACCACTTCCCACGGGTTAGGTGCCCGACCCGACTTCTCCCTAATTTCGCACCTAAACCCGATCCCTCTCGCCTAAACCCCGGGTCCGATTCATTCATGATACATCCGAGACCCTCGTCGGGGTATTGATGAACGCAAAAATGGACCACTCAGATAAAGGTGTTAATCGGTCGTTGCGACCCAAGCAATCAAATGCGAACAATCAAGAAAAATAGACCACCCATGAGAGATAAAATCAATCAAAAATAAGCTAGCGGTCTCGCTATTTATTTACCTGGTATAGCGACCAGGGTCGAACACAAGGAGCACGGGTTGGCCTCTCGGCCTGCGAAGTAGTCAAAAGAGATAAAAGAAAATAAAAGAAATGTTTTTGGTGGTTTTTGATTTTTTAATATTTTTTTTTGGATTTTTAGTTAATTAAGAAAATCAGAAAAGTAAATAAACACACACTTCAACAATTTATTAAAAGCACTAAAAATCAACCAAAAATTCAAAAAAAATATTTTTATGTGTTTTATAATTTTTAATGTTTTGGTGAATTTTTGAGAATTTTCTGATGTTTATTTGATTTTCTAAAAATCAAAAAGTAGCTAAAATAGTAGGTATTGTCCAGCCGAGCTAAAAGGGCCTAGATAAAATATCTAAAGGCCCCAAATTGGCTGGGTGGCAATTTTCCTGTAAAGAGAATAAAACAAGGAAAATTTAGGCACCTATTTTATTGTTTTTGGATTTTTAATTGATTTACTAGAATTTTTATAAGATTTTGAGTGTTTTTTAATTTTTAGTGGTTTTCAGTAATGAAAAATAGCCAAACTTGGCTAGAAAATCAAACACAACAAAATAGACAGTAGACAATTTTTTTGTAATTTTTAGACACTATTTAATATTTTTTTGTGATTTTTGATATTAGACAGTGAAGAAAATAGATGTTTTTGAATTTTTAAAAATATCAAATGAAAACAAAAATGTCCTCAAAAATCCTCGAAAATTCTACACTATGGCAGGAGCCATGTGTCCAATTTTCGTTTGGATTTGGAGGTATTTTGCTATTTTATCCAAAAATAAAGAAGGGGCAATGTGCACAGGGACCAAAATGCAAATACCCAAGAGTCTGGGGGTCTGGTGCAATTAACCCAGCGAAACACGTGCTACGCATGTGTCTGGGGCACTCAGGGACCCAAATGTGAGAAAAATAAGTTCCGAGGGCCTTTTGGTAACAGGTACCAAAAGCCCAAGGGCTTATCTGCAAATAACCCAATATATAACGCACATGTTCAAATAAAATACGCACAGGGGTATAAATGAAAATAAACACAAACTTTCATTCAATCATTAACAATCAGAACTACAGGGGCATGGAATGCAAATAAGCCAAAAAAGCACGTGTCGATGCACGTGTCAGACCATACACAGGGGCATAAATGCAAACTAAGTAGAGTACGGGGTCCTCTATGCAATAATCCCAAAAACTAAACAACTGGATTAACTTAATTACAGGACTAACTACGAAATGCAATAAACAGAAGGGCCTAAGGGTAGTTTACCCTTTATTAATTGAGTGGCTGGATGGATGCCACGTGTAGCATCTAACGGTGGCGAACGCAGGGGCTCCAACGCTACGCTCCTCGGGGTGATCCAATGGCGGGGGCTAGTCCACGTGGTGCATCGGACGGTGAAGGGCGCGGGTGGCTAACCCTCGAGCATCGTACGGTCCAGATCTATCCACCTCAGATCGAACGATGACTGCTGCTCCTGAACGGACGGCCCAGATGAACCTGGAGCGAGAGGGATGATCGGACGGCGTCTGAAGGTCGAGGAAGAACAGGTGGCCGGCGAACTTCGCCGGCCCAGTGCGTGCGCTCCTGACCTCCCCTGCTGCGCCTGAAGATCGGAGAAGCTCCGGCGTGGTGATGCGCAGCTGCTGAGGCCTCCGATGGCCCAGCCGAGCTCTGGGGAGCTCCCGGCGAGGTCGGCGGAGGCGAGGCTCCTGGCCTGAATGACCCAAGCCCTCAGATGGGCTTGGTAGTACCTGCCAAAGACGACCAAGAGACTCGCGGGTCGAGGGCAAACTGCCTCGACCCGGTTAGGCGGAGTGACGGTGAACGATGGGGGCGATATGGGCGAGCTCCGGCGAAGGGGGGACGGTGGAGCTCAAATCCCAGCTCCTGTGCGAGCTGTGTTGGATGGGGATATGGAGAAGGTGCGCGGGAAGGAGGCGAGGGCGATGGTGAAGCCCGATGATCGATTGGGGGTCGGTCGTGGACGGAATCGGCGATGGGCGGCTGAGCGGCGATTTGGGGGTAATGGGAAATTAACGAAAAGGGAAAGCCTAAGAGGTTACCTGGGTGGACGAGGAGACTGGGGATGAGCTTGCGTAGCTCTGGGTCGTCGCCTCGAGGAGCGTCTCCCTCCGAGGCTCGATGCTCCTGCAGGTGGCGGAGCAAGGCGGCGATGCTCGCCGGATCAGTGGTCTCTCTTCCTCTCCTCGCTTCGACAGCACCGGACGCAAGCTGTCACTCTCGCGCACACACTGGAGCTCACTGGGGGTGGAATCAAATGACCAAAGATCAGATTTGGGGTGGCGGAGCTCGAGCTAAATATGGGTGCGGGTCCGGCTAGAAGAGGTCGGGTAGGGCGATCGAGCGTGCGGATCCCGATGTGGATACCCCGGCAAGGGTCTCGGATGTAGCATTAAGGAGTCGGACCTGGGGTTTAGGTGGTAGGCGATCAGGTTTAGCGGGGAAAAATCCGAGAAGATGGGTACCTGCTAAGGACCCGTGCAAAGTGGTCCTGGGGGAGTAGTTGACCGGGCGGTCAACAATCCCCAGGACCAATGAGAAAAGGCCACGTGGCTGGAATTTGAAATTAAAATTAAGGGTAGCAATGGCCGATTTAGTGAAAACTTAAAACATGAAATATTTTTATTTTATTTTTTCCTATTTTTTAGTGATTTTTAATAATTTCTTCGAAATAAAAATAAGGTATATACATAATATGTAATATATAGGTATATGTACACTATATAGGGTTTTTAATTTTTGATTTTTTAATTATTATTTTTATGCAATTTTATTCCTATTTTATATTTTATTTATTTTCATTATAAAATAAGGAATAAAAAGATATTTTTTTTATTTTAATTATTTATATACAAAGGTGAAATAAATACATATATACATGTATATACATGGTATATTTACAATATATTTTTGTTTTTTTTTAATTTTGTTATTTTTATTTTGTTTTTGTTTTAATTGTTTTTATTTTATTTATTTACACTATATAATATAGAATATTTACAAAAATTTTGGAGATTACTTTTATTTATTTATAAGGATAAATAAATAGGGATGATGGAACTATGTACAAGGTGATCATGTACATGAATGAGATTTTTGGTTTCTTTTTAATTTTTATATTTTTGTTTTGATTTTATATTTATAAATATATAAAAATATTTACAAGCCTATTTTTGTGAGGAAAATACTTTTATTTTATTTACATATATATTTACACACATGAGCCCCTATCTCCCTCTACGTTGGCTTTTTATGCGGTCAGGCCCATGCTGAGCCCTCCCTTGGGTTAGGTTGCTCAATATTTATTCTAAATATTTCCTCTTTTTCTTTTTAATCTTTATTCTTTTATTTTTGCACAAAAACATGCTAATTATAGAATTTTACACAATGCATGCTTTTGGTAATTATTTGTATTTACACATATCTACATGCATTTGCAAAGGTTTTTGTAGCTAAAATATAAGAATAAAGAGTGATGAATGAGTATTCATCACCCCCCTATACTTAACTTTGCTAGTCCCTTAGCAAACACTTATTTGAAAAATAAGTGAAAAAGAAATAAAGAAAAAGAAAAAGAGAATGTACATGGATCAAAGCTGATTATTAAACTTGCCTTCATTAAATTAAGGTATGGAGCTCGATCAGATCTTTGAATTATTAATGTGTCGGAACCTTATTTGGACTTAAGTCTAAAACTCAACAGCCTCTAAGTTCCACTATTCTATAACCAAGACTCCTCAATGCTCCAGATCAGAACAAGTCATCAATCACAAACCCTGAAGACCATGAATCTTTTCTTGTCCTGTGAAAGTGAGGTCGAAGCTCTCCACCTCAGAAATGGCAACTTGACAACCCTCTCCAACAAGGTAACTCTATGACCTCAATCTGGCCACTCTTTCCTCGAGGAGCGGGGTATTCCCTTCTAAGTTCAAGTTCAACCGGCTCAAGAAGAGGAGGAAGAAGAGAATGGGTCAAGGCTAGTGTAGCCAAGTACCCTTGGGAGCTTGACCAGTGTAGCCAAGTCTCCCTGCTGCAAGCTACATCAGGTGGATCATGAAACCAAGCTTTACTTATTGCACTCTATATACATACTCCGGTGGGATTATCATTTTCTCTCAGACCCACCACTTTTTGGAGTTATTTTCTTTTTGCACATTTTTTTTCAAGTGCATCTATACACCATATACATGTGCAGCATATATACAAGGAGTTTTTCCTCTTGAGCCAGTAGACTATCCCTCTTTTGAAGCTTTATTGCAACCCACAACTCCCGTCGTTAGACCTCATAGCAACCAGACCAAGTTGAGACGCACTTCCTTCACTAAAAGAAGAAGAGAGGTTCCGCCTAGAAGTACTACCCTCATATGCTACCCCAAGTCAAGGAAGACTGCCTCCTCACCACCTCATCCGTAGAGAGCTCGGTGCATAGTGCTAGTGTCCAAGTAAAGCCATAATCTATATGAGTCATGTGTTGTTGTTAAGTGCTCTACTTAGGCTCATTGAGATGACATGTGCTCATAGCCTAGTGGACTCAAAGAATTAAGTCACCATGGACCTGAAAAGCCTTAAACCTAAGCCCTATACAGTTCCTTTTAGCAGTTAGGTGGATTAAGATCTTACTCAAGCTCCATTTCTCAATTTGATTCCAGGCTAGTTTAAATGTCAACTATCATCCAGAAAAACTATATACATATGTACAAAAGATGCTATTTACACAAATTTTACAATCATGCAAAATTTTTGAAAAATGTTTTGAAATCATGAATGGATGATGCATGAAGTGCAAGTTTTGCAAAAAGATATTTACACAAATTTACTCTCAAGATTTTTGCAAACTTTTGATTTTCAAAACATTTTGGAAAAATTTGTACTATATACATAATTTTGATAAGAAAATATTTACACAAGCTTTACACAAAAGATTTTTGAAATCATTTTTACAAAAATAATTTGTACACTAGCTATTTATGTGCAAATAAAAGAAGTTTATGTACATGAAAAAATTTTAATTTTTGTGATTTTTAGCCATTTTATTTATTAACACACTCACACAAAGTACGAGTTATGGTTAAAGTATATATGAAATATATACACACCCCCCTATACTTAGCTCGAACGATGTCCTCAGAGTCAAGAGCGATGAAGAAGACATAACTCGTGCTATGTATAGGGAAGTGAAAAGAAAGGCTATATACAAGGAAGAATTTATGAAATAGAAAAGTCAAGAGGGTCTCGGGTCTTCCCCCTATACTTAGGATCAAGTAATCCTAAGTATAGCAGGCTGTATACTAAAGGAAAAACCGAGTGGAGAATGTACAGGGTCTACCCCCCCTATACTTAGGGTGAAATGTCCCTAAGTATAGGCAGTAAAACAGGGGTAGACAGCAACAAAAGAAATACCCGAAGGTCTCACATCCCCCCTATACTTAGGGTAAAGTGCACCCTAAGTATAGCATAATCACAAGATGAAGAAAGGGATGTGGGACTAAAGAATGTAGAGAGATATAAACATCTGGATCTATACAAGGCGGAAGAACAGTGAAACTCAGGCGTGAGATGCATTAGATGTGAGTCAAAAGACCACATCTCACGTAAAATGAATAGGGGCAAGATCAACGACCCGCGGCTCATAATCTAGAAATGGCTTGAGCCGCTGGCCGTTCACTCGAAAGGTACTCTCAGAAGACAACTCAGATATATCAATGCTACCGTTGTCGTGTACCTTTCTGACCAAGTAGGGTCCCTTCCATTTGCTCTGTAGCTTCCTTGGAAACAAACGAAGCCTCGCATCAAACAGCCATACTCTTTGTCCAATCTCAAAATGCTTGTGGCTGATATGAGAATCATGCCACTCCTTCACTCTCTCCTTATACTGTAGACTGTTTGAGAAAGCAGTATCTCTAAGCTCTTCCAGGGCGGCTAACTCTGCCCTCTTCTGGTCTCCCATACCATCTGGATCCATGAGTATATCAGTAACTGCCCAAAGTGACTTGTGCCTCAGCTCAACAGGTAAATGGCACGGCTTGCCATATACGAGGCGAAAGGGAGATGTGCCCAATGGAGTCTTGAAAGACGTCCTATATGCCCATAAGACCGAGTCCAAAAGCTGTGACCATTCCTTTCGGTCAGGGCGGACGACTTTCTGCAATATAGTCTTGATCTCCCTATTCGACACCTCGGCTAGACCATTCGTCTGTGGATGGTAAGGTGTAGCAACACGATGGTCTATACCAAACTCGCTAGCAAGGGCCTTCACCTGGTCGTTGATGAAGTGAGACCCCCCATCAGAAATCAGAACTCGTGGGACCCCGAACCGCGTGATGATGTGCTTCCTCAGAAATCTGCAAACTGTCCTCGCATCAGCGGCTCGGGCGGGGATGGCCTCAACCCAACGACTAACATAATCCACGGCCAACAGAATGTATTCAAATCCCTGACTCTTAGGGAATGGACCCATGAAATCGATGACCCGTGCGTCAAAAACCTCACAGAAGTGAATGGGCTGCATCGGCATCATATCACGTTGTCCACAAGTGCCCATCCTCTGACAGTCAGTACACCTCTTCACGAACTCATCAGAATCCTTGAAGAGGGTAGGCCACCACAAGCCGGATTGGAGCACTTTCTGTGCCGTTCTCCTCCCAGAATGATGTCCTCCTGCCTCAAGCTTGTGGCAGTAAGTGAGGACGCTATGGTGTTCCTCCTGAGGAATACACCGACGCCAGACGATATCCCCTCCTTCGTGGTAAAGGATGGGATCCTCCCAGTGGTAGGACTTGGCCTTCGCAAGGAAGGTCTCAAGCCTCTGCCTGGGCCAATCTTGTGGGACTTTCCCAGCAACGAGAAAGTTCACAATATCGGCATACCACGGGAGTGAGGCGATAGCAAGGATCGCCTCATCTGGGAAGGTATCTCGAATGGGATCAATCTGCTCAGACTCCTCAGGCTGCTCTAAACGGGAGAGATGATCCGCCACCACATTCTTGACTCCAGGCTTATCCTTAATCTCAATGTCGAACTCCTGGAGTAGAAGGATCCATCTAGTGAGTCTGGCCTTGGCATCCTTCTTTGCCATGAGGTACCTGATGGCGGTGTGATCTGTGTACAAAGTCACTCTAGATCCAATGATATAAGATCGAAACTTATCTAGGGAAAACACTACGGCTAGCATCTCCTTCTCTGTAACCGTGTAATTCCGTTGGGCGGAATCCAATGTGCGGCTAGCGTAGTGGATAGCAAACGGGACTCCATCCCTCCTCTGTCCCAGCACTGCCCCTACGGCAAAATCGGAGGCATCCATCATGATCTCAAATGGGAGAGACCAATCAGGCAGTTGGAGGATAGGAGCCTCAATAACACACTGCTGGAGAGTCACAAAGGACGAAAGACACTTGTCATCGACAAGGAACTCGGTGTCTTTCGTCAAGAGGTCAGTCAACGGCCGGGCAATCCTGCTGAAATCCTGAATAAATCTCTTATAAAATCCAACGTGCCCCAGGAATGACCGTAGCTGCCTCAAATTGGACGGTGGTGCGAGTTTTCTAATGACATCAACCTTGGTCGGATCAACCTCCATGCCCTTGTTGGAGATGATGTGGCCAAGCACCGTCCCTTGAGTCACCATGAAGTGACTCTTCTCCCAAGATAGAACCAAATGGTACTCAATACATCGCTGGAGTACTCGGTCTAGGCAGTCAAGACAGGAGTCGAATCCGTCGCCGTAGACCGAGAAATCGTCCATGAAGACCTCCAAACACTCCCCTACCATGTCCGAGAAGATCGACAACATGCACCTCTGAAACGTCGCAGGGGCGTTGCATAGCCCAAATGGCATGCGTCGAAAGGCATATGTACCAAAGGGACAGGTAAAGGTGGTCTTCTCCTGATCCTCAGGAGCGATGGCCACCTGGTTGTAGCCCGAGTACCCATCCAGGAAGCAATAATGGCTCTTCCCTGCCAGTCTCTCAATGATCTGGTCAATAAAAGGCAGGGGGAAATGGTCCTTCTTGGTGGCCTGGTTGAGTCTCCTATAGTCAACACAGACCCTCCAAGAGGTTGGTACTCGTGTAGCAATCTCCTCTCCCGACTCACTGATCACAGTCGTGATGCCCGTCTTCTTGGGCACCACATGCAAGGGGCTGACCCACTTGGAGTCGGAAATGGGATAAATGAAATCTGCACTCCACCATTTTGATATTTCCTTCATCACGACCTCTCTCAGATTGGGGTTCAGTCGCCGCTGGAACTCACGCGACGGCTTCGCCCCCTCCTCGAGATAAATATGGTGGGAGCACACTGATGGACTAATCCCATGGAGATCTGCTACGCTCCATCCGATTGACTTGCGGTTCTTTTCAAAAACCCCCCATCAAACGGGATTCTTTCTCTCCAGTCAGATCGGCGGAGATGATGACTGGGTACATCTCAGGTTCGCCCGCAAGGAACCGATACTTCAGCGAAGTAGGGAGCGGCTTCAGCTCTGGACTGCTGGGTGCTGGCAAATCTGGCCTCGGAAGAAGGTGCGTGAATGCTGCTAAGTCTGCCAAATCTGCCTTGGAGAAAGAATACGAGCTCTCGCAAACTGGATCTGGAGAAGGCTGCTCAACTGTACTGTCTCTGATCTGCTCTACCTCTACCTCCTCCTCATCTGTAGGCTCAGGTGGACTCAGGTCTGGCATCTGGTCATCACAATCTGCCCAATCAGACTCTGAATCCGAGGGATCTGCATCAAATAAGGTGGCATCAGTACCACCATCACACAAGGTGGCCTCAGCACCACCATCACTAAAAGTCGTGTCGCGGTCAAGAACCGGCTCTGCTGCCTCTGTAGTATCCTGGACCAGGGTTGTGCTCTCCAATCTCTCCTCTGTTGTCATCTCTGCATCACTGGTGTCTGGAAATGAGAGGATGGCCTGTGTTGAAGGGTCTACCCATGCTGCCTCATCATTTGTGATCACAAAATCACAGTCCTGGTGGATGTCTAGCCCGGCCTCTGTCAGCTGCTCTGTATCTGTGCTAATCTCTGAGCATGCTCTCTCTCTCTGGCTCTGTAGTCCTCGACCGTCTCTATTTGTACACTCTCGCCCTCGACGCGAAAGTATACCTTCCCGCTATCATGATCAGTCACTGTCTTGGTTGTGGCCAAGAACGGACGACCGAGGATGATGGGGGTATCGGCCACTGAATCAGGGATCTCCATGTCCAACACTACGAAGTCCACGGGGAATTGCAGGCCCTGAATAGTGACGATAACGTCTCGCAACAACCCCTTCGGCCTCTTGACAGATCGATCAGCAAACTGAAGGACTGTCCTACTCTGTAGAAGAGTGCCCAACTCGAAGCGGTCGAGAAGGGCTGCCGGAAGGAGGTTGATAGACGATCCGCTATCCAATAGAGTACGGTCGAACCTCTGCTCACTAATCTGACATCTGACATACGGGGCTCCTGAATCTGGCCTCTTGGCCGGCAGACGGTTCTGGATCGCGAAGCACGTGGCTTTCGTCAACACATGTATCTCTGAATGATGGTTCCTCCTCCTCCTCCTGACTGTGGTCCTATCTCTCAAAGATCGCTGAAGAAGGGGGATGTGCTGCAAAGCCTCCTGAAGGGTTAGCTGTATGTGAAATCTATCGATCATGCTCTGGCTGAACTCCTCCTGCTCTCTCTTTTTTGGGTCTTTTTCTCTTTTCTTCCCCTTCCCCATCTGAAGGGCTCTAGGGAAGGGGATCACAGGGTCCTTCTCAGATGAAGGACTAGGAAAAGGCCTAGACGGCTCGACGGCCGGATCCGCACATACATCAATCACCACAGTGGGACCAGAAGAAACTAAACCTTTTCCTTTATTCACAACAGTGTTCTGAGGTACATCAACAGAAGGAAAAACAACATCTCTATCAAAACGAACACCGGTGGCCTCAGTACCACCTCGGGCTGGCTCTTCTACTGGACGTCTCGCGGCCTCAGTACCGCGGGCTGGCTCGGCTACTCTGGTGGCATCAGCACCACCTCCTCGAACTGGTGAAGCGGCGGCCTCAGTACCGCCGGTGGAATCAGCATCCTTGGTGGCATCAGTACCACCATCATCATCGTGTGCGGCCTCAGTACCGCTCTCCTCCTCCTCATCTGGTGCCCTGGGTGGATCCTCGAGTCGTCGCTCAGATGAGGCACCGCATGCTGGTGCTCTACCGCTCCTAAGTGTAACAAAATCAGCATCAAATAGATCCGAAGACATATCATCAAATGAATCACCAAGAGTGGCATGCTCAGTGGAAACTACCTGCTCAGATTTCCTCTTCAGGCTGTTCGGATTCGGCTCTATCTATGCAGGGATGGCAGCCTTCCCTCTCATCAGGTCCCGCATCTCCTGGCGGAACTCGTCCATCTCCCGTCTGAAAATAGCCTGCTGATCTGTGAGGATGCGGGCTATGTCATCCAAGGCGGGGCTCTCATGGGAGCCCGACGGGTAGCCTCTATGGTGCTGAGGCTGCTGGTGCTGAGAGGGGTAGGAGGAAGGATGCTGCTGCTGTGACTGGTGAGCCTGCTGCTCACGTCTCCAAGACTGTCCCTGCTGCTGATAGGGACGAGGAACGAAGGACGACTGCTGGTATGGCTGGTGGGCTGGGGGCTGCTGCTGCTGGTGATTCCTCTGCTGGCTATACTGCCCTCCCTGACCGGATGACTGCTACTGGGGCTGGGTACCTCCACTCCCTCACCTGAATCCGGGATAATCTCATCGGATCCCAGGCTGAGGGCGGTCATACCAAATCCCGTTGACATCCATCAACGGCTCTACATCGAACTGGGCTGGCGGGAGTACTGCCAGAGGCTGATCCGGCCGGTATACCACCATCTGCATGTCTGGAGATGGTGGTGACTGGTAAGAGGGCTGCTGCTGCTGGTACGGCTCCGCCTGTACAAGGTGAACCTGTCTAGGCTGCTGAAAGGAGCTAGAGCGCTGGGACGAGCTGCTGCTGCCGCCGGTATCGCCTCGCGACTGAAGACGGGGCTGGGAAGCCATCTGTGCCTCCTGGAGACACATGAGCTGGGTCTTCATGTCGCTCAGAGTCTGTGCCATCTGATCCATCTGAGTGATGCCCTGGCACTGCTTCTTCTCGATCAGCTCCATGCGGTCCAACTTCTCGCTGATGATACCCATATCCGCAGCGGACAACTCTGCCTGTACTGCTGCAACTGTGGATGAACTGGATGGACCGGCGTCGACCCGTGCTATCCTCTGGTACTGCACAGGTTCTGGCTGCTGCTGGGGTCTGCCCTGTGTATACAACCGGGTCTGGGACATCACCATATAGTTCTCGGCCATCTCCTCGAAGATGGCCCAGACCTGGTCATGATCCTTGGCGAAATAGGACCCGCCACAAGAAGCATTCACCAGGCCCTAGAGCTCTGGTGGCAGCCCGCTGAAGAAGCTCTGCACAAGGTTCAGCTTCGAGATATCATGGTGCGGGCATCGATCTGTGAGCTCACGGAACCTCTCCCATGCCTCATGGAATTGCTCGTTGGGGAGCATGGAGAAGTTGCTGATCAGGGCCCTCGCTGCATTGGTCCGCCCGAGTGGATAGTACTTGTTCAAGTACTCGGTGCGGAGCTGCTCCTAGGTGTAAACAAACTTCCCTAAATGCTTCAGCCAGGTGGCTGCTCTGTCTGCTAGGGAGAAGGGGAAGGCAATCATCCGAATCGTATCCTGGTCCACATGGCGGTCGTGGACAGTACTGCAGATCATCAAGAACTCCTGGAGGTGGAGATGGGGCTCCTCGGTGGCAAGTCCGTGAAAACGGGGAAGCATCTGCAGGGTGTTCGGGGGGAACTTAAAGTCCCCCACGATAGCCGGCACCACTACCCAATGATGCATCAGTGTAGATCCGGGATTGTGCAACTCCCGCATCGGTCTCGGTGGTCCTCCTGCCGCGGCAGCTGCCGCTGCGGCGGCGGCTGCTGCTGCTGCTGCGGCTGCTGCGGCTCGTGCCTCTGCATCTGGTCTGTCCTCAGGCTCGCTCTGATCTCTCTCTGCTCTGAGTCGCTCCAACTCTCTCCTCATCTCAATCATGAAAGCTCCCTGATCCCTCAGCTGCTGTTGCACTGTCTCTAACGAGGCGATCAGGGTGGAGTTGATCGCTCCCTGGTCCATCACGATGTGCTCTGTCCTGGAGCGGTCCTCTGAACTACCGGCCATGACGTCTGCAAAATCAAATGAGTCATACTCAGGTGCTGTCAAATCTGCTATTCTCTCCTCTGGCTCATATCTCTCAGAACCGAAAGAAAGGGGGTCGAGGGGGAACAGGGCGGAATCGTACTCGGGCTCGGAGAATTGGTCTAGGCTCTCGCGGGCCAACCTAGATGATTGGGTAGACGTGCCCGAAAGCGGTGCAGCCAGAGGCTGTCTAAGAGAGCGTCTACCCATCATCATGATCTGGTCGAGTAGTGCGGATGGGATCTGGAGAAACTATGATCAGAATGCAAACCCCTGGTTCACCAACGCAACGCGAGCTGAAGACCGTAAAAGCTCGATCAAATTATCTTGTCAATTTTTATTAGGTGAACACACAAGATATCAGAGCGCTTACGTGACCTGTTAGGATACCCGATACTATTCCAACCGACTGGCCCGTACGGAAGAGTCGGTAGTCAGCTGGAAATAGCACCGGAGGGCTCTACCTAGGGTGCGGGTCACTCTCTCGCGCAATCAAACCAAACAAGGAGGGGGTTGCTCTCCCCAAGATAAATTTTTAAGGTGAGCGTCTTTTAGGGTCAATAGCTTTAGCCAGTCCCAATTTTATGGTTTTTCTTTTTAGTATTTTTCAAATAAAAACAAACGCCTAACGAATTTTTCGGTTCTCCTGGTTATTTAGTCCAAAACAGGTGGGAGAAGATGAAAAAGCCGACGCACGATAAATCAATGATGCATGCAAAGTCAGAAAGGCGTACCTGTCTCCAGCACTCTACATGCAATATGATCCGCGCATAAATGTAAAGACAGAAATTAAACTACCTAAATGATGCAACGATGAAAACTGAGTCCTAGATGAGCAAGTCTACTCGCAGAACCGTCTAACTGGTCACCGTATTACATGCCAAAAGTCCGGTCTTGGTCTACCCCTCCTCTGCCTGACAAATCGGGGGGTAAGAGAAAGCGCTTTGTGGGGTAGACTACGGCACGTAAGCCACGAAGGAAAATGAGTCAGTTATATTTATTAATTGATTATTAGTAGGTCCAATTAACTGAACTATAGGAGCAGGCAGATAATTAAGTGTGGGGACCCTACTAATTACGGCACAAGCAAGTATAAAAACCTAATTCTAGGGGCTCGATCAAAAACCACGTAAACACCGGAATAGGCATTAAAAAGTAAAGAAAACAAAACCGCGAGATAAGCCGTGAAAAACTTCTAAGGGTCCCCCGAGCACACCGGTGCTCGACGAAAAAGACCCGCTAAGTCAACCAAGTCCACAAGTCCAGTCTCTGAGTCCCTGTATTATTACAATAATAATCAGAATAAAAATAAAAGATCTAACTAAACCTCTCCCACTCAACTCTCTCTCTCGCTCTCTCTTGCGGCTCCGTAAAGAAGGGAGCCGCCTCCAAGTCCTGCGATTGCGTCAGCTCCTCGAAAGTCGCCTCCGCGGTCCTCGGTCCCTTGCAAGAAACAGAGACAAGTGGTCAGACCAAAATAATCAAATAATAATAATAAGGAAAATAAATACAAATGACAATGAGGGTATATATATGCAAAAATGCAAAATAAAACAAACACTCAAAATAAAACAAAAATAAAAACAAAAGAAAAGAAAATAAAACAAAATAAAATAAAAATAAAATATAAACAAAAGCCGCGAAAAAGCCGCGAGCTCTGAAAGAGCCGCGAAAAGCCGTGAAAACAAAAATGAAAAATAAAAACTACTAAGCCGTGCTCCCCGGCAATGGCGCCATTCTGATGAACGCAAAAATGACCACTCGGATAAAGGTGCTAATCGGTCGTTGCGACCCAAGCAATCAAATGCGAACAATCAAGAAAAATAGACCATCACGAGAGATAAAATCAATCAAAAATAAGCTAGCGGTCTCGCTATTTATTTAACCTGGTATAGCGACCAGGGTCGAACACAAGGAGCACGGGTTGGCCTCTCGGCCTACGAAGTAGTCAAAAAGAGATAAAAGAAAATAAAAGAAATGTTTTTGGTGGTTTTTGATTATTTAATATTTTTTTTGGATTTTTAGTTAATTAAGAAAATCAGAAAAGTAAATAAACACACACTTCAACAATTTATTAAAAGCACTAAAAATCAACCAAAAATTCAAAAAAATATTTTTATGTGTTTTATAATTTTTAATGTTTTTGGTGAATTTTTGAGAATTTTCTAATGTTTATTTAATTTTCTAAAAATCAAAAAGTAGCTAAAACAGTAGGTACTGTCCAGCCGAGCTAAAAGGGACTAGATAAAATATCTAAAGGCCCCAAATTAGCTAGGAGGTAATTTTTCTGTAACGAGAATAAAACAAGGAAAATTTAGGCACCTATTTTATTGTTTTTGGATTTTTAATTGATTTACTAGAATTTTATAAGATTTTGAGTTTTTTTTAATTTTTAGTGGTTTTCAGTAATGGAAAATAGCCAAACTTGTCTAGAAAATCAAACACAACAAAATAGACAGTAGACAATTTTTTTGTAAGTTTTAGACACTATTTAATATTTTTTGTGATTTTTGAAGTTAGACAGTGAAGAAAATATATGTTTTTGAATTTTTAAAAATATCAAATGAAAACAAAAATGTCCTCAAAAATCCTCGAAAATTCTACACTATGGCAGGAGCCATGTATCCAATTTTCGTTGGATTTGGAGGTATTTTGCTATTTTATCCAAAAATAAAGAAGGGGCACTGTGCATAGGGACCAAAGTGCAAATACCCAAGAGTCTGGGGGGTCTGGTGTAATTAACCCAGCGAAACACGTGCTACGCGCATGTCTGGGGCACTCAGGGACCCAAATGTGAGAAAAATAAGTTCCGAGGGCCTTTTGGTAACAGGTACCAAAAGCCCAAGGGCTTATCTGCAAATAACCCAATATATAACGCACATGTTCAAATAAAATACGCGCAGGGGTATAAATGCAAATAAACACAAACTTTCATTCAATCATTAACAATCAGAACTACAGGGGCATGGAATGCAAATAAGCTAAAAAAGCACGTGTCGATGCATGTATCAGACCATACACAGGGGCATAAATGCAAACTAAGTAGAGTACGGGGTCCTCTAGGCAATAATCCCAAAAACTAAACAACTGGATTAACTAATTACAGGACTAACTACGAAATGCAATAAACAGAAGGGCCTAAGGGTAGTTTACCCTTTATTAATTGAGCGGCTGGATGGATGCCACGTGTAGCATCTAACGATGGCGAACGACAGGGGCTCCAACGCTACGCTCCTCGGGGTGATCCAACAGCGGGGGCTAGTCCATGTGGTGCATCGGACGGTGAAGGGCGCGGATGGCTAACCCTCGAGCATCGGACGGTCCAGATCTATCCACCTCAGATCGAACGATGACTGCTGCTCCTGAACGGACGGCCCAGATGAACCTGGAGCGAGAGGGATGATCGGACGGCGTCTGAAGGTCGAGGAAGAACAGATGGTCGGCGAACTTCGCCGGCCCAGTGCGTGCGCTCCTGACCTCCCCTGCTGCGCCTGAAGATCGGAGAAGCTCCGGCGTGGTGATGCGCAGCTGCTGATGGCCTCCGATGGCCCAACCGAGCTCTGGGGAGCTCCGGCGAGGTCGGCGGAGGCGAGGCTCCTGGCCTGAATGACCCAAGCCCTCAGATGGGATTGGTAGTACCTGCAAAGACGACCAAGAGACTCGCGGGTCGAGGGCAAACTGCCTCGACCCGGTTAGGCGGAGTGACGGTGAACGATGGGGGCGATATGGGCGAGCTCCGGTGAAGGGGGGACGGTGGAGCTCGAATCCTAGCTCCTGTGCGAGCTGGGTTGGATGGGGATATGTAGAAGGTGCGCAGGAAGGAGGCGAGGGCGATGGTGAAGCCCGATGATCGATTGGGGTCGGTCGTGGACGGAATCGACGATGGGCGGCTGAGCGGCGATTTGGGGGTAATGGGAAATCAACGAAAAGGGAAAGCCTAAGAGGTTACCTGGGTGGACGAGGAGAATGGGGATGAGCTTGCGCAGCTCTGGGTCGTCGCCTCGAGGAGCGTCTCCCTCCGAGGCTCGATGCTCCTGCAGGTGGCGGAGCAAGGCGGCGATGCTCGCCGAATCAGTGGTCTCTCTTCCTCTCCTCGCTTCGACAGCACCGGACGCGAGCTGTCACTCTCGTGCACACACTGGAGCTCACTGGGGGTGGAATCAAATGACCAAAGATCAGATTTGGGGTGGCGGAGCTCGAGCTAAATATGGGTGCGGGTCAGGCTAGAAGAGGTCGGGTAGGCCGATCGAGCGCGCGGATCCCGATGTGGATACCCCGGCGAGGGTCTCGGATGTAGCATTAAGGAGTCGGACCCGGGGTTTAGGTGGTAGGCGATCGGGTTTAGCGGGGAAAAATCCGAGAAGATGGGTACCCGCTAAGGACCCGTGCAAAGTGGTCCTGGGGGGGGTAGTTGACCGGGCGGTCAACAATCCCCAGGACCAATGAGAAAAGGCCACGTGGCTGGAATTTGAAATTAAAAGTAAGGGTAGCAAATGGCCGATTTAGTGAAAAATTAAAACATGAAATATTTTTATTTTATTTTTTTTCTATTTTTTAGTGATTTTTAATAATTTTTTCGAAATAAAAATAAGGTATATACATAATATGTAATATATAGGTATTTGTACACTATATAGGGTTTTTAATTTTTGATTTTTTAATTATTATTTTTATGCAATTTTATTCCTATTTTATATTTTATTTATTTTCATTATAAAATAGGGAATAAAAAGATATTTTTATTTTATTTTAATTATTTATATACAAAGGTGAAATAAATACATATATACATGTATATACATGGTATATTTAGAATATATTTTGTTTTTTTTAATTTTGTTATTTTTATTTTGTTTTTGTTTTAATTGTTTTTATTTTATTTATTTACACTATATAATATAGAATATTTACAAAAATTTTGGAGATTACTTTTATTTATTTATAAGGATAAATAAATAGGGATGATGGAACTATGTACAAGGTGATCATGTACATGAATGAGATTTTTGGTTTCTTTTTAATTTTTATATTTTTGTTTTGATTTTATATTTATAAATATATACAAATATTTACAAGCCTATTTTTATGAGGAAAATACTTTTATTTTATTTACATATATATTTACACACATGAGCCCCTATCTCCCTCTACTTTGGCTTTTTATGCGGTCAGGCCCATGCTGAGCCCTCCCTTGGGTTAGGTTGCTCAATATTTATTCTAAATATTTCCCTCTTTTTCTTTTTAATCTTTATTCTTTTATTTTTGCACAAAAACATGCTAATTATAGAATTTTACACAATGCATGCTTTTGGTAATTATTTGTATTTACACATATCTACATGCATTTGCAAAGGTTTTTGTAGCTAAAATATAAGAATAAAGAGTGATGAATGAGTATTCATCAGGTATCTGCCTCGAGATCCGCGTACTCCAGTGCCCTACCCGCGCTCATCTTCCCGGACCCTCCAACGTATATAGCTCGAGCTCCGCCACCTTCATTCGCATCTTTGGTTCATTCACTCCACCTCCAGTGAGCTCCAGTGCGTGAGTGAGAGTGACAGCTCGCTCCCCGTGCTGT
This sequence comes from Ottelia alismoides, assembly GCA_037367405.1. NCBI lineage: Eukaryota > Viridiplantae > Streptophyta > Magnoliopsida > Alismatales > Hydrocharitaceae > Ottelia > Ottelia alismoides. The sequence continues at coordinate 949,043 of JAZKJV010001860.1, read as the reverse complement.
CGGAGCGAGGAGAGGGACCGGATTCCACTGATCCGGCGAGACACACCGTCGTGCTCCGCCCAGAGCTGGAGCTCGAGCCTCGGAGACCGACGCTCCTCGAGGCAAAGACCAGGAGCTGCGCAAGCTCGTCCACAGTCGATCCCTTCACCCAGGTAGACCCGTCTCCCTTTCTTTTTCGCTAATTTCTCATTTCCCCCAATTCGCGCCGCCGCCGTTTTCGTTCGATTCCGACCATCCTACTGTTCCATTCGATCATCGGAATCCACCGTCGCCTCCGCCTTCCTCCCGCGCACATTCTCCACACTCCCATTCAACCCAGCTCACACAGGAACTGGGGTTCGAGCTCCTCCGTCCACACCTTCGCCGGAGCTTGCCCATATCGACCCCCCGACCAACTTCACCTCGCCTAACGGGGTCGAGGTAGTTTGCCCTCGACCCGCGAGCTTTCTGGTCTACTTTGCAGGTTCATCCAAGCCCATCTGAGGGCTTGGACCATTCGGTCCAGGAGCTCTACCTCCGCCGACCTCGCCGGAGCCCTCCAGGGCTCGGTTGGGTCATCGGAGGCCACCATCAGCTGTGGAGCTTCACGGCGGAGCTTTTCCGATCTTCAGAAGCAGCAGGGGAGGATCTCAGCGCGTGTATCGGGCCGACGAAGCTCGCCGGCCAACTGTTCTTCCAGCATCTTCCCCGACCGTCCGATCATCTTCGACCTCCAGTTTGCATCTCGACCGTCCACCTGAGGAGGTCCTGTCACCGTCAGATCCTTGGAGAGGCAATCTGGACCGCCCGATGAGCGAGGTTTAGCCACCGATGCCCTCCACCGTTCGATCCTCCACGTGGCTACGCCTCCGCCGTCGGATTCGCCCGAGGAGCCTAGCTTTGGAGAGCCATCTGATCCTGACCGTCCATCTACCACGTGGCATCCATCCAGCGGCTCGCATCAATAAAGGGTAATTTACCCTTAGGCCCTCCTTTTATTTTATTTAGCAATTAGTCCTGTAAATATATAGTGTAGTTATTTAGTTTTGGTACAATTGCATTGTGGACCCCGCACTTTACTTTCTTTGCTGATATGCCCCTGTGTATGGTGTAGCACATGCTTCGACACGTGGGTTTCTGGGATATTTGCATTTTATACCTTATAGTTCTGAGATGTTCTGAGTTGAATGAAAAGTTTTGGATTATTGCATTTATACCCCTGTGCGTAATTTAATAGTGCATGTGCGTTAATTTTTGGGTTATTTGCAAACTAGCCCTCGGACTTTTGGTACCTGTTACCAAAAGGTCCTAGGACTTAGTTTTTATCACATTTGGGTCCCTGAGTGCCTCAAGCACGCGCCACGCACGTGATCTCCTGGGTATTTTGCACCAGACCCCCTAGGACTCTTGGTATTTGCGTTTTGGTCCCTATGTACTGTGCCCTTGTGTTTTATTTTAATAAAATAGCAAACCAACTCCAAATCCAATGAAAATTGGGTACATGGCTCCTTCCATAGTGTAAAAATTTCTGGAATTTTTGGAGACATTTTTATTTTGATTTGATATTTTTAAAAATTCAAAAACATCCATTTTCTTCACTGTTTGACTTTAAAAATCCCAAAAAATATTACAATTCATCTAAAATTCACAAAAACATTATCTACTGTTTGTCTTGCTGTTCTTGATTTTCTAGCCAATTTTGGCTATTTTTCATTACCTAAAACTCCTAAAAATTGAAAAACACAGAAAATCTTATAAAAATTCTAATAAATAAACTAAAAACCCAAAAATAATAATTTAGGTGCTCAAATTTTCCTTGTTTTCTTCTCTATACAGGAAAAATACCTTTAGGCTTATTAGGGACTCTTAGATATTTTATCTAAGTCCCTTAAGCTCGGCTGGACAGTACCTACAGTTTCCGACTTTGTTTTATTTTTAGAAAATTAAATAAACATCACAAAAATCCCAAAAATTCACTAAAAACAATAAAAATTATAAAACACACAAAAATATTTTTATTTGAATTTTTGGTTGATTTTTAGTGCATTTAATAAATAGTTGAATTGTCTTGTTTGGTTGTTTTTCTTATTTTCTTAATATCTTAAAAATCCAAAAAAATATAAAAAGACTTAAAAACCACCAAAAATACCTCTTTCTTTTATTTTGATTTCTTTTTGACTACTTCGTAGGCCGCAAGGCCAATTCGTGCTCCTTGTGTTCGACCCTGGTCGTTATACCAGGTTAAACTAATAGCAAGACCACTATTGATTTTCGAGTTAATTTTTATTGGTGGTCTATTTTTTTCTTGATTGACACGAATGAGTGATTGAGGTCACAACGACCATTTAGAACCTTTACCTTAGTCGCTCGATCCTCGTGTCATCACCTTCTTTTACCATATTTGTATATTTTTTATGATACGTCGGCTTGTAGAGTACTTTAGCGTCTTTTATCTGCTTAGCCATTTTTGATTACTTGTTTTTTGTGCATAATTTGTTTTGAACTGTCTGACACTCTCTTGTTTTCTTGTGAGGGACCGCTGACCGAGGAGGATCGCCTAGGGGATCCTGTGCATCCTTGGGAGGAGGAGCCGGCTATTCTACCCTAGCTGGCATGAGAGAGCGGGAGAGCTTGAGAGAGAGAGAGAGAGATAGTTGGTTTTGTATTTTTGTGAGAGAGAGCCATTTAAATTGTAATAATATAGGACTTGGACACTCAGACACTTCGGGCCTAATTTCTGGGTGTTTGTTCACACGGGGGCTCACCGCAGTTTTCTTCTTGTATTCCGACTGTCATTTTCCGGTTTTGATTTCTTTTCCATTTCTTTTGTGGATTGAGCCCTTAGACCTAGGCATTGCTTGATCGATTAGATTAGGTCCAAACACCTTAACAACAATTGCATGTACCTATAGCTCGTGCTTGGACTTAGTTTAATTAAACAGTTGATTCACTCTTCTTTGATCCGTGCACCGCGAGCTCATCCCGCCAAGCGCTTCTCCTAAACTCGATGTGTCGAGAGAAGGAGAGGTGAGCCTAGACCAGACCTTAGGATTGGAGATTAGTGGTTAACTTGTGGTTCTTCACGCTAGCAGTTGCCCTTAGGATGGTTTCCGCATTGCATACTGGCATGTAGTTAGGTTTATAAATTCTGTTTTGCATCCCGCATGGAGAGAGCTGGGATTCACTGTAAGTCTTCTTACTTTGCATCCATCATTTAGGCACAAAGGTGAGATTTCCACCTTGGTGTCGACTTGCATTGGCTTTTCCGACTCTATTCTCCCTCTGTTTTTGGACAAAGTAGGATCAAAGAAAATACAAAAATCATTGGGCGCTTGTTTGAATCCACTCAAAAGAAGCGATAACATCAAAAAAATTAAAAAAAGGACTGCTAAGAAAACTTTGACCTAAATAAAATTGGTAATCGGACTCATTGATTGGGGAGAGCAACACCCTCACTTGTATTCAGGTTGCATGAGAAGGTCTCCTTCCAATTGAGTTGAGTGCTTCGTAAGGATTAGAACCCAAAACCCAGCTTGTGGCTGCCTTGTGTATCGCCTGGATTTCCGAAGTATTTGCGCTACTATCGTACGCAGGCAGGTAGGGCTTGGTCGCCATTGGTGACTCACTATTGTGTGAGCATCGACCTTGTCCGAAGTAACGAGCATAGGCCATGCCTTCACGGGTGTGTCTGTCTCACCGTCTGCGTCCGAGTAGGATCTTGCACTCTCACGGGTGATTCCGTTGCGAGCGAGATCCGAAGTATCGGTTTCGCCTATCGGCTTCCTCCCTCTTCTTCTTTGGCTGAGTAGGGATCCAGGAAGGGTTACAGGGACCTCAAAAAGCGCAAGCTACAGGTTACACAGGAGGAGGACAAGTACGGGAATACTTTTCCAGCAGTACTCTCGCTCCTATAGGCGTAGCGCTCTAAGGACTCGTTGAAAGATAACTTCCTGAATTCAAGATAAAAATTACAAAGATAAAAGTCAAACCTTCACGGCTTCACATGTTGAGTTGGTGAATCCCCTTGTTTTGTGTTTGATTGCTAGTTGCATTTAGGTCAAGATCAAAAATATCGCGCCTTTGCGCAAAATTTTGTTCTCCTTTTATATGATCCTTGCTCATTGTGAGCCTTCTACTGTTTTGCAATCCTTTTATTTCTTCTTTACCATCGTGCTCTTCATCCATCATCTTTTCCTCTTGGCCTTCTCAAGATGTCGTCACACGGATGGTTTAGTCAGGACCTCGCCGACGCCCACATCGATTCCGTGTCGGCAACGTCTTCAATAAAGAGGGGTGATCTCCAGGAAGTCAGTCCGGATCTTGCGGATGTCTCCTTGGACTCCCCCATTCTAGCTTCTTTCAACACTTGCCTTTCCCCAATAAATCCGCTATTCGGGATGGACTCGCAACCCGAACTAGCTCTTCCCCTTCAGCTAAATCAGGATTACTCTTGTCCCCGAAACAACCCCTTGTGGATGGAGATCGATTTCAGTCAATATCCTATGCTCCGTTCACAACATTCTGGGATTGACCTTAATACCAGAGTCATCTCCGTAGCAGGTGCTCAAGAAGATACTGATCAGGGTTTACTCCGTCATGCAGATTTTCCACCCGATCACGAGCCAGCAATTCAAGTTCAGTCTGAGATGGTAGGTGGAAGAGGAAAGAGACCACAACCCCAACATGAACCTGAAATCAATACAGGGGAAGGGCAGTACACCACGCAGAACGAGGTTAACAGTCAGTTGCTGGCTTCCATTCAAGCCATCCAGCAGCAGTTGACTAACCAAGCCCTGGCCCAGACTGCCTTCCAAGATATACTGAACGATCTGAGGAGGAGGGCCGACGCAAGAGACGGCCGACCATAAGATGATCCGAACTATGATCCTAATTTTCATGAAGTCAGAGATGAGTTCTCAGTGGGAGGACCCGAATTTGAAGCAGTAGAAGTAGATCCACCGAAACCAAAGCCTACACTCAAGGAAACATACAACCCAGGAGCGGGACGCATCACTGAGTGGATTCAGGTTCCACGTATGCATGCCCACTTCAAGCTGAAGCCGCAATTTTTGTCATTACTTCCTACTTTCCACGGGAACACCACTGAGGAACCATACATTTTTCTCAAGAAGTTTGGCCGCATCTGTGCCACTGCTCACTACCCCGGAATTCCTCTGGGGGTAGTCAAGATGGCTGCGTTTCCCTTCAGCCTTCAAGACAAGGCCCTATATTGGGTTGACCATCTTGGGAAGATCGTTACGACCTGGGAGGAGCTGAAGTCTGCATTTCTCCATAAATTCTATCCTCTCGGGCGATTGAATCAGATGCGCGCCTAGATTTCCAGTTTTTGCCAGCAGCCCCACGAGACTGTCCATGAAGCGTGGGAGAGATTCAAGGACTTGCAGGAGAAGTGCCCACACCATGAAATTCCAAAGACCAGTCTCGTACAACATTTCTTTGGGGGGCTATCACTTGAGAGCCAAAAGCTTGTAGATGCCGCTTGCGGCGGTTCACATTTCAACAAGGAGGAGGACGTGGTATGGAACGTCTTCGAGGAAATGGCTGAAGGAGAAGCCGCGCAAACCTCGTCCAGAGCATACATGAAGCCACCAACCGCCATCAGCAAGCCAGTGAACATGGCTTCTCACACCGAGGATAAGGATGAGAGCTCCAACCTGAGCATCATTGGGAGCCACTTGTCCAAGGTAGATATCATTGAGAAGAGGTCGCAGGACCTCGAAAAATTGGCAGTCATTGAGAAGAGGACCCAGGGTCTGGAAAAGCTCGACCAGATTTCCCAACAGCTGGAGCAACTCATTCGTGCATTGAATGCAAATATGTGCAACGTTGTGTCTACTTCTGCCGAGCCGAACGCTGAGAAGAAGGAGCCTACAATGCATCAAAACCCTCAGCCGACTCCACCGCAGCCCCAGCCTGTCCAGCACGTGTACTACGTGTAGGTTCCGGAGCAGCCCCCGCAGCATCAGTCACAGATGGTTGTATACCAACCTGAGTCCCAGCCAATCTACTCTGAGCAGTTCTCTCCACCCCGCCACTGATACAGGAGATCAATGGCGTATGGAACAATGAAGCGCAGCTGAACCGTCCTCAGGGACACTCTCAGGGTCAGAACATGGGCAACATGCCCTATCATCAGCAGCCGCAGGGTGGGAGATCCTTCCAGCCCTCCTACCAGTACCAGCCTCCATCTAATGGAAATACCTGGAGGCAGAATTATCAGCATGGTCCTCAGCAGTCCGAATATCGCGGACAGGGATATCATCAGCAGCCGGCTGCTCAATACAATCAACAGAATGCACAATATTCCTCCAACCCTCCTCCTCACCAATTCTCTCAAGGTTATCAGTCGCAATCTCAGCCGCCATATCAGCATTCTAGACCCCAGCAGGGGGACTCCTCTGAGATTGTGCCGGTTAATCCGGCCCTGGCCTGTTTAAAGTAGTTAATGAAGAACATGGCTGAGATGACCCAGAAGATCGACGACCTGACGGCAACCAAGACCGTCATACCAGCCTAGGTCGAAGCCAACCCGAACAACTTCCGACGCAAGGAGCAGGTAGCCGGCAGTGTCCAACCTGAATCAGGTGAATTAAATTATTTTTTATCTAATGTTGTTACTCTCAGGAGCAATAGGACACTCCAGCCATCGGCGACGGCGAAGGGAAAGCATCTTGCATCTGACGGGGAATCGTCAGTCCAGCCACCCCCAGGGCCAAGCAGCATTTTGGGAGCAGCACCAGCATTCAGAAAATCACAAAAAAATGAAGAAAATAGCAAAATACAAAAAGATAGCAGCAACCTCGGTGGAGATCAGCCAGCATTGGAGATGCTTGCGCCTACCTCACAGCCAGTTCCTGACAGGAGAAGCACTGCATCTGCAGCGAGTCCAACGCCAGCACCAGAAGCCGAGCCTGTCATTTTTGGTCCACAAATTGTAGATGAATCCATTCCTTTTTGCCATCTACCTGTACACAACAATATGGACACTATTTTGAATGAAAGTGGTGAAGATTTTGTAAATATTCCTTTTCCTGAAGCAATGAAAAAACACAAAAAAATGAAAAATTTGAAAAATGCTTTGTCTGATCCTGCCATTATAGAAATCATCCAGAATTTGGTGTTGAATATGTCATTAATGAAAGCTCTCGAGTACATGCCAGCCGTGAAGAAAGGATTAAAAGAGGCATGTACGACCAAGCGCATGCCGCATCCCCACAACTCCAGAAGCAAGGGTGGAAAGTCTGAAAAGCATATCCTCACAATGACCATTGTTAACGCCATCAGCAACCTCCTGGATAAAAAGCCAGATATGGGAGCACCTCTTGTACGTTGTCAAATGTTCAATCAGGAGTTTGAACGAACACTTCTTGACAGCGGATCTTCTGTCATTTGATGCCAGCTTCGCTACTCACGGAGTTCAGGCTAGGACCACTCAAGCCTACGAAGATGATTCTGCAGTTCGCAGACAAATCCGTCAAGCGGCCTAGGGGCCTGTTGGAGGACGTGATCGTCACGGTTCAGGGAAAGTCATTCCCAACCGATTTTGTGGTCTTAGATATGGACGTCCCCTCTCCATTGCTCCTTACCCCAATCATACTTGGAAGACCATTTCTGCGGACATCAAACGCAGTAGTGAATTATGGGACGGGAAAAATCACTTTTGGCGATGGCACGGAAATAATCAAAGTAGAGACCCTGTCTGAGGGAACACCAGCCGAACAGATATCTACATCATGTGCAAGGGTGATTGAGTATGCTGACGACTGCGACTTTCTAGCATAAATTCAAGATACCAACTTATTTCTGGATGAGAATGAAATCCATAAACTCCTCTGCCCCGAGGAGGAAGTGGAGACCGCAGTCGAATTTCCCCTTATCAATCAGGATGAGGAACTTGCTGATGTGCTGAAAGAGACTGCTGTGGGGGTGATGAGCCTTCAAAACCAAGAGCAGAAGTTTGAAGAATATTTTGATGAAGAGGACATCATTGAGGAATTCTGTCAGGATTTGAGAGAAGAACCGAGTATGGTGGACACCGAACAATTGAAAGAATCACCACCTACACAAATAGCTGAGGTCACCGCTGAAGCAGCTCAGACCCCGCCAGAGCTAAAACCATTGCCCTCCAACATGAAGTATGCCTTCCTTGCGGGAGAACCGAACATGTACCCGGTCATCATCAATGCACATTTGACCGAAGACCAGGAATCTCGTCTGATGGAGGTTCTTGAACGTAAGCAAGGCAATAGGCTGGCGAACTTTTAATCTCCATGGGATCAATCCGTCACTCTGCTCGCACCGCATATTTCTGGAAGACGATTGCAGGCCCTCTCGAGAACTGTAGAGAAGATTAAATCCTAACCTGTGGGAGGTCGTTATGAAAGAGATCCAGAAATGGTGTGATGCGGGATTTATCTATCCCATCTCCGACAGCAAATGGGTGAGCCCTCTGCATGTTGTGCCCAAGAAATCAGGGATCAACATTGTGAAGAATGACAAAGGAGAGGAGATCGCAACCAGAGTACCCACTTCTTGGCGAGTATGCGTGGATTACAGAAGACTTCATCTCGCTACCAAAAAGGATCATTTTCCTCTACCCTTCATCGACCAGATCTTGGAGAGATTGGCCGTGAAGGAATATTTCTGCTTCTTGGATGGCTACTCTGGGTATAATCAAGTTGCTATTGCTCCTGAAGATCAAGAGAAGACCACGTTAACCAGTCCTTTTGGCACATATGCCTTCAGACGGATGTCGTTCGGGCTGTGCAATGCCCCAGCCACATTTCAGAGGTGTATGCTTGCGGTTTTTGCCGATATGGTGGGCAACTTTCTTGAGGTCTTCATGGACGATTTCTCGGTCTACGGGGACTCATTTGACCAATGTCTGGACTACTTAGACCGAGTCTTACGGAGGTGCTGCGAAGTCAATCTTGTGCTCTCTTGGGAAAAGAGCAACTTCATGGTGACCAAAGGTATTGTACTGGGTCACGTTGTTTCTAAACGTGGTATGGAGGTTGACCCAGCCAAGGTGGACGTGATTTCCAAACTTGAGCCACCCACAAACATCAAGCAAGTCCGGTCATTCTTGGGCCATGTCGGTTTCTACCGGCGATTCATCAAAGATTTCAGCAAACTGGCCAGACCGTTGACTGAGTTGCTCGACAAGGATAATGAATTCATTGTAGATGATCGTGTGCTCCTTGCCTTTAGTCAGTTGAAAGAACTCATCACGCGGGCCCCTGTCTTACAGCCACCGATTTGGACTCAGCCTTTCGAGATCATGACCGATGCGTCAGATTATGCCATCGGAGCTGTACTGGGACAGATGAAAGATAATGTACCATTTGCGATTCACTACGCTAGCCGAACGCTCGATGAAGCCCAGAGAAACTACACTGTCACTGAAAAGGAGCTGCTAGCGGTAGTCTTTGCCTTGGAAAAGTTCAGATCCTACCTCCTTGGGTCTAAAGTAATCATTTACACCGATCATTCGGCCATCCGGTATTTACAGCAGAAGAAGGACGCCAAACCACGTCTCATTCGGTGGATCCTTCGCCTCCAGGAATTTGACTTGGAAATTAAAGATAAACCTGGGGTAAAGAATGTGGTGGCCGATCATCTGTCAAGGCTTCCTGAGCCGGAATCTCCTGAGCAGAACCTGCAGCCGATGACAGAGACCTTTCCAGACGAGGCAATTCTGTCTGTCACCTCGCTTCCTTAGTATGCGGACATCGTGAATTACCTGGTGGCCAAGAAAATCCCACAGGACTGGCCTAAATTGAAAATAGATATATTCTTATCTAAAATCCATTTCTACCAGTGGGAAGACCCATATTTATTTCGTGAGGGAGCAGATTGTATCTGGAGAAGGTGCATTACTCGGGAGGAAGTTCCAAGTGTCCTCGCTTTATGTCACGACCAAGATTCTGGAGGACATCATTCAGGCAAACGAATGGCAGCAAAAGTTCTTCAAAGTGGCCTCTGGTGGCCTTCATTATTCAAAGATGCAGATGAGTATGTCAAATGCTGCACTGACTGCCAGAAGATGGGCGGAACCATAGGAATGAGAGACACGATGCCTCTAAAATACATTCAGATATCAGACGTCTTTGACGCATGGGGCATCGACTTCATGGGCCCGTTTCCCAATATTCAGGGTTATGAATATATTCTGCTTGCTGTCGATTATGTAAGTCGATGGGTGGAGGCTATTCCCGCCCGAACCGCCAATAGTAGGACTGTCTGTCGATTCTTGAGAGATCACATTATAGCACGGTTCGGGATTCCCAAGATTCTTATATCTGACGGGGGCAGTCATTTCATAAACAGAGAGGTGAAGAAACTGACCCAAGAATTCTGCATTGAACATCGTGTTGCTTCACCCTACCACCCACAGTCCAATGGTTTAGCTGAATGTTCAAATAGGGAGATCAAGACAATTTTACAGAAGCTTGTGCGTCCGGATCGCAAGAACTGGTCTCAGCTGCTTGATTCCGTTCTTTGGGCTTATAGAACAGCGTACAAGTCACCCTTGGGAATGTCTCCCTACCGCCTTGTGTATGGCAAGCCATGTCATTTGCCCATAGAGCTAATTCACAAATCCTTATGGGCCATTAACATCTGTAATTTGAACTCCAAGCAAGCAGGAAAGAACAGAAGACTGGATCTGAACAGATTACTGGAATTCAGAGACTATGCATATGACAACAGCCTGATGTACAAGGAGAAGGTCAAAACATGGCATGACAAGCATATCCGCCGCAAGTCCTTCGATCCAGGTCAGAAGGTGTGGTTGTTTGATGCGAAATTGAAGATCTTTCCAGGCAAATTGAAGAGTAAATGGACCGGGCCGTTCATGGTTAGGCAGGTGCGTGACAACGGAAGTGTATTGATATCCAATCTGTCAGCTGACGCACAACCATTTGTAGTCAATAGACAGCTTCTGAAGCCATATCTTGAACATGATACATTCATGGCTGTCGTTGACTCGGTTCAAGTAATCTATGAGGATGAGCTGAATATCTCCAAAGAGGCAGAGGAAGGCGAAGCACCGCAAAACATTTTTGAATGATTTTTCTTCTTTTCTTCTTCTCTTCTTTTCTTCTTTTCGTCTTTTCAATTTCTTTTATCCTCTTCTACCGACATGATGCCATCCCTTTCATCATTGCTACACTTAGGAGGTACTTTATCCTAAGTATAGGGGGGATGCACATTCCGAGTTGTTCATATCTGCTTTCATCTCTTTTCGTCTTTTCTTCTTTTCATTTCCTATCTTCTTTTTCTATCAAAAAGGTGTCGCCCTTGTCGATAGTTTTCCATACTTAGGACGTACTTTGTCCTAAGTATAGGGGGGGTGCGCACCTTGAGTTCTGTCATTTCTTTCGATCCTCTCCATTGTCTCCTCTCTTGTCTATACTTAGGGATATCTTACCCTAAGTATAGGGGGAGACAATCTGAGTACGATCTGTTCATTCCCACCCTTGACCCTCCCTGCTTTGTGTACAGTCTGCTATACTTAGGATTATTTGATCCTAAGTATAGGGGGGACGGTCAACTTCTTATTGGTTCATTCATTAGTTATTTACTCTTTAGACTTGCCTATACTTAGTACGAGTTATGTCTTCTCTTTTCTCTCCGATCTATGAGGACATAACTCAAGCTACGTATAGGGGGGTCGTATATACTTTGTATATACTTTAGCCATAACTCATACTTTTGTATTTTCCTAATAATATGGCTAAACATTCTTTAACATTCATTAAAAATCTTTTATAAATAGGTGTTCTGTTCCTCAAATTTTTTTGTGTATTTACTGATTAATAAATCGGGTGAAAATGTTTTTTGCAAAATGTTTGAAAAATAGTTTGGAAATCTTTGTGAACATTTATTGAAAACTATTTTGAAAATATTTTGTTACATGTTTTCAACCTTTGTAAAAATGTGTGGTTTGTGAAATTTCTTTTCTTTGTGTGAAAGAAAATGTGTGCAAAATGATTTGCAAATGGTTTGAAAAATGGTTGCAAAAATATTTTGAAAAATCTATATATACTGTTTTGAAAAGCCTTTGCAAAATAATTTTCAAATGTGTGTACATGTTTGTAAAATGTTTGTAAAAACTATTTTGGACTATAGTTTTCAAAAATTGTGTGAAAAAGCTTGTGTCAAATAAGTTTGAGGAATATATACATCACACCAAAAATCCACTATACACTTATAAAAGTGATCACTTACCCTATAAATTCTTAAAATCCACTTCTTGTAGATATAAGAAGCACTCCCGTGTACATAGTTTTCACCTAACTTTTAGCCAAAAACTTTTTGTTTTCAAAAATCCCAAAAACATTTGCAAAATTAAAATTCAAAAAACATCTGAAAAATCTTTTTGAAAAATACAAAAAAATGCATATGCATCATCATCATCTTTTCAAAAATCCATAAAAAGTTCAAAACTTTGAAAAATTGCATCACAAAAATATTTTCTGCATGGCACTACATAGCATTCGCATTTTTCGGATTGAGTTTGATAGTTGAACAAGTCTAAGTAAAATCCGGAGATTGGAGCTTGATTGGACCTTAAAATCTACCTAATAACAGGAACCTTATAGGAACTGGGTTTGAGGTACTTCAGGTCTAGTTGACTTAATTCTTTGAGGATCACGGGACTTGGTTCAATGGATTCTTGACTGCCTAAGTAGAGTATTTCGGAGCACACACACGACTCTTGTTGATAATGACCTAACTTGGACATCTGCACCTTTCACATGGCTCAACTCAGTTGGAGTGGTGAGGGGATTGGATTTGCCGGTATGAGACGCACACAAGTGGAAACATTTGTCCTCCTCTAGGGAGGGAAGTGCACCCCAACCCATCCAGTGATGAGGAAGTCTAAAGACAGGAGGTTGTGGGTTGCGATAAAGCTTCAAAAGAGGGATAGTCTACTGGCTCAAGAGGAAAAATTCTGTATGTAAATGCTGTTGTGAATAGTATGTTGAAAAAAATGTGTGTTCATGCATGTACAAAAATAAAAAGCCTGCAAAGTATGTACAAATGTGTTAAGTCAATAAGCAAGCTTGAGTGCCAAAGTCAAATGTGTGATCCTGCAGCTGGATGACTTGACTACACTGGTCTTGCATCCCAGGATAGGTAGATACACTGGCTACCGTCCATTCTTCTCTTTACCCCCTCCTCTTGAGCTGGTTGCCACTTGAACTTAGAAGGGAATACCCCGCTCCTCGAGGATGGAGTTATTGGATTGGGGAATCATTAGGTTGTCGTACTGGAGAAGTCAGTTTCTTTGCCATTTCAGTTGGGGAGAGCCACCATCACTTACACTGTACGAGTCAGACTCATAGTCGTAAGGGTTTGCGTATGAATTGAGATATTTCTGACCTGGCTATTGAGGAGACTTGAGCAGAGTTTTGGAATTCTCAGGGACTATTGGATTTCAAATTCGGTTCTCATTAAGTTTCCGCCCGCACTAAAATTCCAAAGGTCCGACTTAAGCTCCAAACTTTGATTTTGTGAAGACAAGTTTGATAATTAAACTAAATCCAAGTTCTTCTTTTTCTTTTCTTTCTTTTCCTTTTGCACTTATTTGCATATGTGTTTGCTAGGGACTAGCAAAGGTAAAGTATAGGGGGATAATGAATCCACATTTCATCATCTTTATTCTATCATTTTGGCCTCAAAAACCCTAGCAAATGCCTGAAAATAGCATTAAATAGAGCAATTTAGCATTCATGCATATGACTGTAAAAAGTGTATAAAATACTGTTTTTAATGCCAAAATTATAGAATAAAGAAAAGAAAAGAAAAAGAATAAAATATTGTAAATATTTTATGACCCGAAACCCCGAGACCTAGGCAGCTTAATGAATAGGTCGACAAGGAATAAAGTAGGGGAGATAAGAGCCAAAATACAGCAAAAATACCCTGTTCATTTTATCCATTCTTTATTTATTTTGGGACCTATTTTTGGTTCCACTTTTTATACATCAACTAAAGAAACTTTGTACATGAAAGTTTTTAATTAAATAAAGAAAAATACAAAATTGATTTCACTGAAAAATAATACACAGATAAAAAGTTATGGTCTGAATAAAAATCCAGAATCCCAACTTCCCAGACCCGTATCTCACAACTTAAATCTCCAAATGCAACAAACTCACCTTTAATTGTATATAGAATAAAATAGTCTATTTAATGGTGGTGGTTTCGCATTTGGCGGAGCTACGGTTTGAAAGTTGAGTTTTGGACCCACATTGTATACCTGTACAACTTAAAATATTCAATTTATTCTTTAATCATTATTTTTGTATTTTTATATTTTTATAATTTTGTGAATATTATTTATAATAATTATGTACATTAAAATAGGAATAAAAACCCAAATGAAACTCAAAATAAAAATAAATGTATATAAAATATACATGTATTATACCTATATACATACATATACAATACCTACTTATATTTTATTTAATATACAAAACTTATCAATAAAATAAAATAAAAATATACTTATTTGTGTAAAAATATTTTATAATTATATAAAATAAGAAATAAAAATAGTAAAATTAAAATACACAAAATAAAAATAAAAGAACAAAATATGTAGATATTATACCTATATAGGCTAAAATAAGTAACTTCATAAAAATAATTAAAATTCATAATAAAATAATTTATAAATTTATAAATTTTTTTTATTTTATAACCTAATTATAATAATGTCATTTAGTATTTTTAAATCATTTTTAAAATCTTTTTCCAGGGGGGTTTTTCTGGTTGGTCCATGTGGACCAACCAGAGGGCATGGACAGTTGACCCCGGTCAACTGTCTGACCCGCCCCCTGTGCCTATTGTCAGATGCATTTTGTCTCTTCTTCTCACCATTTTCTAGGATTGACCTTGCACTAATTCATGTCGATGCCTTCTGAGTTTTTGCTCCTCGATTAGTGGTGATTCACGCCCAAAGGATTTCTGGGGTTGTGGACCGCTGATCGAGGCATTTGACCCTCGTTCTTCTCGCCTGTCGATCACCATTCAAAAGCCACCCCCCGACTTCCCTTTGACCTTTGATCCTTCTTCCGCCAAATCCACCCATAACCTCTAGCCCGTCGTGTTCCTGGTGACAGCAGGAGACGTTTCGAGCCTGGGTTCGAGTCATTTGGTGTTGAATCGAAGCAGATCCATCCCTCGCCGGAGCTCCGCCGCGACCTCCATCCCGACATCTCTGGTGAGCCGCACCCCCTTCTCTTTCCATTTTCTTGTAGCCTTAGCGTAGGTTAGGTTAGGTCTATAGCAGTTTCACATTTGAGTTAATTATTCGCCATGATTCCATCAATCGAACCAACGGCGGAGCTGAGCTCCGCCCGCCGCTTCCGGTCGTTCCACGCATCATCCCGACCACCTATCGCCTCCATCATCTTCCCCTTCGCTCCGTCATCACGCACCTCCCTTCCATCCACCTCGATCTCGCCCAGATCGAGCTATCGAGCTCCCCTCTCCGCCGCTCGCCGGAGCTCCACATCCCAGCCACCTTTCACCCTCACTGCACCATCGGAGAGCACTCCGAGCATCCCCTTTTTGCCGTGCTTCTAACCCTGCAGGAACAAAGTCAAGGCGAGGCCCAATCGGGCCTCGAAGTTTCAGGGAAGCACCTCCAGGCGACCTCCCTCGTCCGAGCACCTCCGGTCACCTCGGTTTCGGCTGAGGAGCTCCATCGACGCGGACGGGCCCCATGATCGTTTTGCCCTTGATCCTAGGGCCGGAGAGGCCGTGTGTCGGCCGTATTCGCCAGCCAAAGCTCGTCGGGGGGAGTGTTCTTCGTGAACCTCTCCCCACCGTTGGATCAGGAGCCCCCCTCCAGGCGCACATGAGCCGTTCGATCACCTTCGCGCCCCATCCGTCAGATCTTGGGCCGGGATCTAATCCGAGCCCTCCATTTGCGAAGCACCATCAGCCGACCGATGTGCGCCACGTGGACAAGTGAAGCTCCCTCGGTCGCACGATCAGGATCTTGGGTATTTTACATTTTAAGCCCAAGCGTTTTTGTATTTAACTTCTAGTCCTAGAACTTTATTTTCCAGTTAGAAAGTTTTGTAATATTTGCACGTAGGCCAGTAGCTTTTTATATTTGCACTTCAGTCCTCGGCCACGTCACCTTACGTGACTGGGGCGTGTGCCTTTTGGGTATTTTGCATTTTATAACCTAAACTTTCATCTATTTGCAGTTATACCCCTGTGCGTAGTTATTTAAATATGTGTTTGGGATAATTGCATGCATGTTTGCCCCACCGGGTTTTAGTATTTGCAAATATGCCCCTGTGAATGACATATCACGTGTTCTGCGCGTGTATTTTGGTGAAATTTGCACCTAAGCCCTTGGATGTTTTTATAATTGCATTTATACCCCTGCCAGGCTTAGGAATTTTGTGTACTTGATTTATTTATTTCACGCATCATTAAAGTGCTAAAAATTCCATAACAATTAACTTAAGCTCTTGTTACTTGCACTTGCACGCTATATTTTTAGTTTTAATTTTTGTTGTATTTTTATATTTATTAAAAATAAAAAACATGACTGTCTAGCTTCGAAAATACCAAAAAAATATTAAAATACCTCAAAAAATTCCAAAAAAATCACCTACTATCTATTTTAGTCTACTTTAGTGTCAGTCCAAAAATCCCTAAAAATTGTAAAAGAAAAACTTTAAAAATTTGAAAATACACAAAAACTTCAAAAAAATATATAAAATCATAGAAAACTCAGAAAAATAGAAACTCAAGTTCTGTAGGTTCCATATTTCATTATCTTCATTTTAAAAATAGTTTGGAAAAATTTTGTGGCTTTTTGTTTTTTTTAATTCCCATTTTACCCCCAACCAGTAGCTAATTCCCTGTTTTCCTTTATTTGATTATTTAAAAATACTGAAAACACTCTGAAAAATACCCAAAAATCATAAAAACAGTAAAAAATTATAAAAACACCAAAAAGATTTTATTTCTAAATTTTTGACTATTTTCCCATATTTTTCTAAATATTCTATCCCCTCTTTTATTATATAGCTTATAAATTCCAATATTGAAAAAAGAAAAAAATATAAAATATAAAATATAAAAATCAGACAACCAAAAATCAAAATACAAAATAATAATAATAATAATAAACCCACAAAAAAACTAGATTGGCTAAGTAGTCTATTAGACTTAGGTTTTGACTTTTGTCTATACTCTGCACCTTTATTTCCTGTGTCCGGCCCCTACTTGCTTGCCATTGTACATTTTTAGTATGGAATAATAAAATTTAATCCTTGTTCTTGATTGATTGATTGATTGTGTAGGTTAATTGTTGACGAACGGGAAGGCTTGAGTAGTCGCATCAGCGACAGTGAGTCTGATTTGTCAGACCACTATTTAGCGGCTCTCGCATTCTCGTTTTTCACTATCCCATTTGATTGCGGTGAATATGGGGCCGTAACTTCATGAATTATGCCAAATGATTTGCATTGTTCATCAAACAAGTTAGAGGTATATTCACCTCCTCCATCCGAATTAAGGCGTTTAAGCACTTTTCCTGTTTGTGTTTCAGCCTCATTCTTAAATATAAGAAATTTTTCTAAGGTTGCATTCTTTGTTTTCGTTAGATATTTATAGCAGTATCTACTGCATCATTTATAAAGGTGATAAAGTATTTCTTATTGTCTCAGTCACACCATTAAACTTACAGATATTCGTGTGTAATAGATCCAAGATCTCACTATCTTTAGAGACAGAATGAAAAGACTTCCTAGGTGTCTTAGCTTACACACAGATTTCACATTTTTGAGTTTTTATCAATAGTGTGTTTAGGGATCAATTATAAATTCATCATTCTTTTAATTGAATTTAAGTTTACATGTCCTAATCTACCATGCCACATATCACAAGATTCTAGATTATTCATAACATGAGACACAGAATTAGAACATTCAGAATTTAAAACATTCATTGCATGAATGTTTATTGAATTATATCTAATTCTAAATAACAAATCAAAATCTGCCAAATAGCCTTTTCCATAAAAAATGCCATGTCTCAGAATGACAACTTTATTACATTTAAAGTTCAATTCAAAATCATTTTTAACTAAGACAGAGCCAGATAAAACATTCTTCTTTATGTCAGGAATATGCAGCACCTTGTGCAACGTCCATACATGCCCAGAGGAGAACTTCAAGTTGACTTGTCCCGCCCCTAACACCCTGGCTGTAGAATCGTTCTCCATCTTCGCAGTTGTACCACTGCATGTCTGATAAGAAGAAAACAAACTTCTATTAGAACAAATGTTTACATTGGCTCCCGTATCCACGAGCCATTCATTTGGATCATGGATATGTTATAGTTCATGTTTTACATAGACATACCTCTCGCTATCCCCAAGTCCAACAGTGATCATATTCACTTGTGGACTCCCATCTGCAGCCTTAGATTGAGCCTTTAAGGAGGGACAACCCTTTTTCCAATGGCTAACCTGATTACAGTGCCAATAGAGTTTATTCTTTACCTTTTTATGGTTCTTTCCCTTTGATTTCATTTTATTATTATTAGCACCCTTTCCCTTCTTATTTTCATCCTTTAAGGTTATGAGATTGACCTTAGTCTAAATAGTGACAGGAAGCACATGCTTTTATTTCATGTGTTCCTCTTCTATGGTAATTGCCATCATTAAGTCATCTATAGAAATTTTCTCCTTCATGTGTTTCAGGGTTATACCGAAGTCTTCCCAAGACATGGGGAATTTTTCTATGATACACATGACTTGAAACTTTTCTGGAAGTTTCATTTTGGCATCTTCTAAATCATGGAGCGGGAGTAAAAACTCATGTGCCTATTCAGAAACCGACTTCCCTTCGGCCATGAAAAACTTAAGAAACTTGGCCACGGAGTACTTCTCAATACCGAGGTCTTCGGTTGTATACTTCCAATCCAAATATTCCCATAACCCCTTCGCAGTCTGTGTAGATAAACAATATACGTCAAACAAGGTGTTGGATAGGACCAACAAGATGCAACTATGACATATATGATCTCGTTCCTTCCACGCGGATTGCACCTTATAGCCATCGGGTGTGGGGTTTTCCGTTTCCACCGTAGGACAATCGGTTTCAAGTATAGAGATTAATTTAACAAATCTTCATACGTTGTTGCCAACGAAGGTCTGTCTACCAAAATTTTAAGACATACCCGTCATCGATTTAAACATCGTTTCCGACATGATTTTAAATCGGTTTCGGACATCTTCTCTAAGATTGTTGTAAACATGATCAACCGGACATATATTAAACAGTAATTGCACGAATCCAAATGGATTGAAAGAAAATCATTGCAGTTTAACATTATTAACATCATTCAATTTCAATCCATTATCCGATTACAGAATGCAAGCAGGAATCGATTAAATAAACGAAAACATAAATGAGGGCGAGATCCAAAAAAGGTAAAGAATAAACGAATTTCGACAAACATAATAAAAGAAGAATAAGGTAAGAGATCACTGAAGTGTTCATGAAATGGACTGTCTTTAGAGAGGATATCGCCCCCACAATACCGGTGTGAAGGGTACTGCGATCCACTCCCATGATACGATGATTCACAGTCTTCGTCCGCGCACACCGACGAGATCGTCCTCGAAAATACCTCCGAGAACTTGAAACCGAGAGAAAAAGAATGTGGTTCATCCGCGAGAGGAAGAACCAGAACGAGAATAGAGGCAGCATGAGATTTTTCTTATGAGTGTAGAAAAACGGCATGGGGAAGGGGTATATAAAAATGGTCACGTGACCTAACGCGTGATACCTTTCGATTTCCGAAAACACCCCTCAACGGACATGTCATTTCGGATCCTGAAATCACGGCCATAATGAGCCATATGGGTAGAGTTTATTCCCATTTTAGTCGACTTACCAAATTATTCGTGTGATTAATTTAATCGACTTAGCAAATGAAACCCGCAGCAAAAGTATCGATATCCGAATTGACTCTTCCGAGTCGGAGACGGAGCGGAGCGTAAATGTGGTCCTTCATTCATCCTCTCTACTATTGCTACAAGAGTTTGGGGTGTGAACTAATATATAAGCCTAACAAAAGTTTAGAGATACTAGATATAGTACTAAACGTCCACCCAAACTTTTCCATATTTCAAATTTGGGAATTCCCAACTTTCCCTCCAAGCTATTTGATTACAAAATGCAATTTTAAGGAAAAGTATTCATGTTAGGATATTGTTTGAAGCTCCAACTTAATTTTTGATATGATATAGAGTATACTTATGCGTGTCAGTCACACTGAATAGTAGGAATGAAAACGGTCGGATACAAATATAGATATAAGCATATTCTTACTTATTTAATACACGAATATAAATCCAGATATGAATATTGATGGATATAAGAAATGTGTTATCATATCGTCCAAGTATAGAAAAGCAAAAGTAAGCACAAAAGTAAAGCAATGAAAGAAACCTCAAAAGTTGTACTATTTGCTCATTTTACAAGGTCGATCTTTTGTATTAAATTACGTCAATTACATGTTCTACGGTTATATTTATACATAACGTAACATCCTAACTCTCGAATATAGTCCCACATCAGAAACTCACGAAGTGTAAGTGCATGTTATAAGTGGTGGGGATTACTACTTGACAGCTTAGAGCGTGCAACTGTCACTATCAGTGGGAATAAGTGATGAGCCATATCGCGACGATGACGTTGTGAATATAAGTGTGGAGATTGTGGCACCTTGGCTCCCAAATATAGTCAAACATCATAAGCTCACGAAGTGTGGGTGCGGGTTGTAAGTGGCGGGGATTACTACTTGACAACTTGGACTTAAGTATTTTGGCGGGTTGTAAATGAGCCCATTCAAACCCGAATCCAACAAGTTGTCAGGGTCAATTTTCTTCGATAACAATCCGAGAATTTAAGACCATGACGTTACACATAAAATATATGCAGAAATGCTATACAACATTCCTATTCACGGGTGTTAGTGCTTTTGAAAATAAAAGAACTCGTTTATTATAAAACGAAAAATGACGAAAATTAAAAAAAGAAAAAAAAATCATTTTTCATTGACCGTTTTCATGTACAAGTTGTTTAATAAGATTGCAGTGTAAAATAAATGAATGCGTGTTTTTGCGTTAACAGAAAATAAAAGAAAACTACATTTACCTTTGTTTTGCAAAATTTTAAGAATATTAGAAGGTGGGGAAGATGAGAGATGAAAAATATATACGAACTTTCTCTCTTACAAGACGCAAAGTAACGAAAAATAGAGGAAAAATCACCAAGCTCTCTGATTTTGTAGCCAATTAGGCTTAACTCGATCCGTTACGGGGAAAACTGACCCGACGACTTGTTGGATCCAAATTAGGGATGCAAACGTATAAAGATATATTCATATCTATTTTATATAAATTTTGACATCCGTATGCTTATCTATTTCAAAATGGATATGGATGATGATATCACGTTAGTATCTGCAAAACATCTGTGTCTGTAATGAATCTTCGTTTTTATATATAATTATAATTGTAATTTTAATTTCTAATCATATATAATATACTTTTATACATTATTTCACCGTATTTCGATAATTATTATAATATAAGAACATTTACTATATTTATAGGGGAAAATGAGACTGGTCTCTGGGAGAGCTGACTTGGCTTCCCCCGTCTCATTTTCTCCATTTTTTTATTTTTTTAAAAATAAAATCTGTGGAAAATCATCACTATATACATATATTATTTCATTCAAGTTTCGTAAGAAATAAAGACTCCTACAGTTTCCATCTAAACAATTATTTTTTAACAGTCACAGAATTGTTGAAATCGATCCTGTCTAGATGAAGGTCGCAGGAGCTTCTGTTTCACATGAAATTGAATGACATAATATATAAATATAATGATGAAAATCCACGGAAGTATTTTTTAAAAATAAAAAATTAGAGAAAATGAGACGGGGGAGCCAAGTTAGCTCCCGTAGGGCAACCCCATTTATCCATGTTTATATCATGTGCATTCCATATGATTATGTATATTTAAGCTAATCTACAAAATATTCTCTAATATTTTTCGTATGCGATCGTTATCCATTTTATATCTATATCTATTTTTTAAAATATGGTAACATAATTTTATATCCATAAATATCCATATACTCACATCCCTATTCGTATTTGAAAATAAATAAAGATATAGTAGCACCGTTATCCATATCTGTTTCAATCCGTTTGCATCCATAATCTCTGGATTCAATTTCATCCGTCGACCACTGTGCAAAATGTTCACGTCCAAGGTGTAAAGTGATATTTTCACTGTCTTGGGATTAGGGATGCAAACGGTTACGGATATATCAGTATCCGATCCGTCACTGTATCCGTTTTATACAGATTTTGACATCCATATCCGTTTTAAAATAGATACCGATATGGATATCATTTTTATATCCGCAAACATTCATATCTGTATCTTCATATCCGTTTTCGTATATAAATATAGTTATATATTTATTTTTAACCCTAATTAACATAAATTATGCCTTCTTTTACCATATTTGTATATTTTTTATGATACAAACACATTTAGTAAATTTATATCATGTGTTTTCCATCCAAATTGTGTATATTTAAGTCTATTCTATAGAGTTTTCTAACACTATTCATATGCGATCATTATCCATTTTACATACGTATCCGATTTTAAAGATATGGTAAGATAATTTTAATATCCTTCAATATCCATATCAACATCTATATTCGTATTCAAAAAAATGATAATGATATGATAATATCTATATCCATATCTGTATCCGTCTGTTTGTATCCCTACTTGAAGTCCAGTCTCAAATTTTGTGAATTGAATATGAATTATGTTTTGGATGTTAGAAAAAAATCAAGGACATTCGAATAAGAGGGGCATAATTCGATCCAGGCGGAAAGCAGAGTTAATGTAAATATTCCAATAAACACCCTTTAATGATAATATATTATTTTATCTGTAGTGAGAGAAAGGGCTAATTTGAAAGGTCTCCTCCAGCGGCCTTTGTCTCGGCTATGTTAGCGGTCCCCTCTCTTTCAAATCCACACGACTCCTCTCTCATATTTATCGCCAACATCTCCTCGCGCGGTTTTTATTTATATATCTTCTCGCTTCTCGTCACGCGATGGGACGTGCGAGTGCTCGTGACGGCACGTGACGGCACGCTCTCTGAAACAGCCGCGAAACCCTCTCAAAGCAAAAGGGACAAAGCTCCGGTGGCACTCTCTCGTAATTTTAGCAATTAAACGTGACCCAATTGGTGGGGACTGTGTATTTTCACCTAACCATCATCTCTTTTTTTTTTCTTCTCACTTTTTTTTTTAAGAGAGTTTTACACTATCACCCCTACATCTTAACCAGCTACATCTTAAAAAAAAGAGAAATAAATATTGCAGACAAGAATGATGTTATCATGACGTGACTATTTATGCATCAAAATCTTATCATGCGATAACATCCGGATAAAGAGATGATATTATGCATCCAAATAAGATCAGTTTGGAGGGATAAGACTCATTTATCCCGACATAAACGATTTCATTTCAGAATAAGGAACTTCGTGATAAATTTACCACAACCCCATTACATCATCAATTATGTCACTGTATCTATAATTTTATTCATTTTTTATCCCTCGTGCCAAAGTAACAAAAACGAGAGATAAATCTTAAATGTTCCTTATCCATCTTTATTCATTATTCCTCAAGCGAGTGTCCGCAATTTTACTCTATTTAACAAATATAATCTTGTGATTACAGAAATTATAGGGAATGTGCTGTAATTTGGACAGATGTTAGGGATCTTAGTATAAAGACCCCTATAAAAATAAGTATTTCATCGTAGATCCTTTTGAAAGGTCATAACCCTGGAATTTCCCGTCGGCTGATATCAGTGTTTATTTCATTTGATGTGAGTTTCGTGGTATTTTTAAATCAAACTTTCCATTGGATTTTCGTTGAATATTTCAGTGGTCAAACTTTATACGATGTGGATGTTGGACAAGCATTTTATATTTTTTTAAATCTCAAGTAAAGTACATAAAAGACAGAATTATATATATTCAATTTCAATACCCAATCCAAATCTTAAAAAGCAACGATATGATACCGTTAATTGTTCGTTTGAAGAATAAGCACTTGAATAAGATATCAATTCTTCGTTCGACATGGTTCTCAAGAGCACGACTATTCACATCCACATCCTATTATTTCACCTTATTGCACACTTATTCTTATATTTATTCAACTTTATCTATCCCTATTTCGCTTTATTATCCTTATTCATATCTTTTCAGTCGAACAGAGAAAAGATCCTTATTCTCCTTGTGTACTTATTCCTGAACCGAACGTCTCCTTAGGATTTGTTTTAATGCAGCCTCAGATTAATAAGGGTGAGATGAGCATATATCGTATAAAAAACTATCTTAAAGATCGACATACTACTATTTTTTAAAGATTAGGTGTGACTTTGAAATTATGTATAGTTGAAAAACCTTCATGTAATTTACCCATTTTATCTTTTTTGGAATATTAAAAAAACACGTGATTTTTCCACCGCTTTCTCTCGTATTGTTACCTCCCTCAACGCTTCGTGGCGCGCATAGATTTCTGTGCATACATAATTAATTAAGAACCTATATCTATTTTTTCGACTAATTGTGTTTAAATTAAAAATCTTGATTTCAGAAATACGGAAGAGTTTTTAGCTAAATCGAATAGTTCTTAGTACCTTTTATCTCCATTGCTTCTTAGGTCGTTGTCGAAGTCAACTCTCATCATATCCTTTTGCACAAATAGCCCAAAATTTAGTTCTGACATGAGCATATTACACCACGAGTGGAATATACTTGATAATATAGTTTTAAATCTCTTTTTTATTTGTTTTTAGTGAAATAATTCTGATGGCATCTAATTAAAGGGGGTAAAGGAAAAACCGGAAGGAAAATAATGGCTTGAGAACAAGAAAGGGGAAAACGAAAGGAAGTGCAGGACAATCTTGCATTGGCTTCTCTTCGAGAAAATAATTAATTTTTATTCCAATTTCAATTTCTTGCGAGTTAAAGAGAAAGTGAGAGAAACATACGATATCTCGTAGATTCCTTACACTGCAAAAAAGCACAAACACCTCAACTTTTTATTGTTCTCGGAATAAACAATCCCCCTTTCTCTTATCTCTTGTCGTCAAATTGAGTAATTATTCCCATATTTTTATTCAATGTTACCTTTTTTACCTTATTATTTAGTCCATCTCAACGGGTCCCAAGATTACAAGGGTCTTTATGTACTTATAAAGATTAGACGGGTTATTTTGAAATCGGATGAGATTTTAGGCACCAAAGTGTAAATGTCCCCGCAAAATATAAACCTCTACTTCTCAACCTCCAGAGGTAAGCTCACCTCTACCCCCAACAGCTGTCCTCCTCCACATCCTTGCTTGACCACTGGGCCCCACAATCACCGTCCTCCTTATCAGCTCGCGATGTCCGTATAACGCATAGTCGCATCCGCTTATCACTCACCGCCCCAATAAGCACAAGAGCTTATCACCCCTCCCCCTATAAATAGGACACATCTCCACCTCCACCACCTCTTCCTCCCTTTTCTCAAATCTGTTATTTCCACTCTGTATTTAATCGCCTTCATTACCTTTCCATTACTCTCTCTTTCTCTCTCTCTGACAACAAACTCGACTGCACGAACTTCGCCCCTAGCAGCTCGATCTCTCTCCTCCTCCTCCAGCAGATCGATCCCCTCGAATCACTCACGGATCGAGGGGCGGCGCGTCTCCCTCGATCTAACCTCGCCGCCGTCGCGAATCTCCCGGCGGAAATCCGCCGCGCCGCCGCCCGGAATCGGGGTGAGGGGTGTGTCGCAAAACCCTAGTTCGTCGATCTGAGGGGTACGTCGGATTTGCGCGGTGTTTTGATGTTTTCGGGCTGTTCTGAGGTGTGTTCGTAGAAAAAGGTGCGATCTTTGGGCATTTCCGCGCTGCCAATTTGAAGATCTTTGTTTTTTTTGTGCTTTGGTCTTGGCTTGTAGGGTTTGGAGATGTCTTCGCTTAGCAGGGAGCTCGTTTTCCTGATCCTGCAGTTCCTGGATGAGGAGAAGTTCAAGGAGACCGTTCACAAGTAACCTTTTTTTGGGGCTTCTGGAAGTTTTTTTTGTGTTTCCTTGAAGTTGGAGCTGTTGTGCTTGATTGATTTTTTTAAAAATTTAATTATGGGTGTGGTGTGTGCGTGCAGGCTCGAGCAGGAGTCCGGGTTCTTCTTCAATATGAAGTATTTCGAGGAGGAGGTGCACAATGGGAACTGGGATGAGGTTGAAAGATACTTGTCCGGTTTCACCAAGCTGGACGACAACCGCTACTCCATGAAGATTTTCTTCGAAATCCGGAAGCAGAAGTACCTCGAGGCACTGGATAAGTAGGCCTTCTCTGCGGATTTCTAGATTTTCTGTATTAAATGGCATTTCTCTTGAAACTGATGATGATACACGGTTTGGGGATTATGCGGATTTGGTATGTTGCCAGGCACGATCGCTCAAAGGCTGTAGAGATACTGGTTAAGGATTTGAAAGTCTTTGCCTCCTTTAATGAGGAGCTTTTCAAGGAGATCACTCAGTTGCTGACGTTGGAAAACTTCAGGTCCATTTTGTCCCTTGTAAAACTGTCTAATTTTTTTTACTTTATGTGCGATGCTCAAGTCACAATTTGTAATGGAGATGGTTGGAGCCTTAGTGACAGGAATTTTTGGTTATTTCCAGGGAGAATGAGCAACTTTCCAAATATGGAGATACGAAATCGGCAAGGGCAATAATGCTGGTTGAGCTAAAAAAGTTGATTGAGGCAAATCCATTATTCCGTGATAAATTGCAGTTTCCTAACCTCAAAAATTCGAGGTTGCGTACTCTTATTAATCAAAGGTAGGAAGAGCTTTGCTAATTTCTTTCCATTTTACATCATTTTTTTGCTGTCATTGATTGTAAGGCCGTAATTCACAGTGTTTTCCTTGTGAATTTTCCTTACTTTTGTTGCAACATGGAATATACCCCTAGACTGCGGTTAAAAAATATTATTAGGATGCAACTTTATGCATGGCATCCACCAAGGCCTTAAATGTCAGTTTCGGTCACCATTTCGGTATCGACCAAAACAGAATTTCGATGGAATTTCAGTGGAATTTCGACCGAAATTTTGGTCATTTCGGTCATTTTTTGTACTAGCACCCCCATATTTCGGTCGTTTCGGTCATTTCGATCGAATTTCGATTTCGACTGGATATCGATATTCGACAGAAATTCGACCGAATTTCGCTGAAATTTGAGGCCATGGCATCCACCCTTAATCATGGTACTTTGATGGTGGTGATCAATGCAACACATTTTCTTTGATGACGGTGATGCTGAAAATGAAAATTCTTGATGTTTGAATAGCAAACTATACTAGTTTCTTTATGAAGTCTACTTCAAATTTAGACTTTTGGACCAACTCGTAGTATATCTTTAACTCAGAAGTTCTAAGTATGGTTTTGATGTATATAATGAATAGTACTTATGAAAACTCCTACCTCCTTTCTTTCACTACTTTCGGAAAATCTTACTTACATGATCCTAAGGGAAAAATAAGGGAAATACTTTGATCCTATCTTGCTTCCCAATTCCTCATTTTTCTCATGACATGCTTTGATATTAAGTTTAACAAAGTTAGAGATTATCAACCCTTACCTATGAGTCTACGAATGGGAGCACTCAAAATTGCTTCTTCCTTTTGCTACTTGTATCTAGCTCCACTATTCCTCCTTTGTTGGAGCCACCACATTCCCTCTTTTGTTACTACGCAGAGTCATGGATCGGATGCTGCGATATGTTGATAACATGTGTTGTTTCTTAGCTTTTCTCATAGTGCTGCCATTCCTGCATGATATCAACATGTATCTGAATGCATGCATATTACTTCGATAATGTAGGAGAAATTAGATAAGTATCTTCAGTATATACTTTGAAATATCATACGACAAACTTGCAAAAGTCGGATTGGGAGGGTGCCCCATCTGAATAGGCGCGGTCAGTCGACTAGACATTTTGCTGGCATGACTAGTTAGTAGTTTTTTACATCATTTATGGTTCGCTTTTTTTGAGTTTTTAAGTAAACTAATAATAAACTGTTTAATATTTAGATGGAATTCAATTGTTGCCTTTTGTTTTATTTAGCAGTATTGAAAATGTCCAAATCTATATAAATATAACATAACTTATGTATCACAATAACAAAAAAAACATAAAATTGACCAGATTTGATTAGTTATCGACCATCGATTCATAATCGTTAGTCAGCGACCCGTTCGAGTGAATACTGACCATCAACTTTTGCAAAAGTGTGAACCTATATTGGCAATATGAGGGATCTTTATGCCATTGTTGTCGGCATGCTTGAGCTTTAAGAACGCCATGAGCTGCTGCAATAATGCAAGGAGGTTATTTATGTTGCTTATGTTGTTTCCTTCTTTATTCGCATTTTTATCTTTAAATTTAAATGAATGAGGTGTTTTCCTACCTTCTTTACGAATATTTCAATTTTATTACTATTATTTTCTTGTTATATAATATAATAATATAATAACATGTATTTCCAATATTTGCAATTTTATATATTGTGTTAATATGATGCCTTATAATACGATAGAGTTATAAGCTTTAAATCATCTATATTGGTTTAATACGATTTTACATACTTCCCTTCAAACTTCAAATGCAAGATGATAGTTGATTTATATTATTCGCACATTTAGGAACTTGAAGAAATTTTATTGTTTTAAAATTATTTGATTTTGATCAGCTTTGGTGTCGATTCGTGGATTTTGTTGGCATGCCGACGGCATACCTATGCATTCCCTTGTTGATATTGGCCAAATGATATCTATTTTGACAATTAAAACCTTGCAAGGTGTCTCTCTCTTTGGTAAGTGGATAGGAGTTTTTTTTTCTTTGGTTCATACTCTTATTGCTGATCGTAAGTGGGAAGAATAATAAACATCGTTGAAAAAAGCTTACAAGGCATGGGCATATTTTTCTAAGTGAACTCAATGCCACATTCCAATTTGATGCCTCCAATAATTTGTTTTCTACAAGGGATCCTTTGGTCATATGGCTTTTTTAGAGGCATTAAGGACAAAGAGGAGCTAGTATGAGGTAGGACATAGTAGAATAAACTTGCTTCGCCCTTTCATTCTTTGTCTTATTTGTTTAGGAGACCTAATGCAATATCCTTTTCTACATGTGCTGCCACTTCATCTTGATTTTTCCGCACTCTTATTCAACAGGGCAATACATCTTTTTCCGTATTTTGCATGTTTGATCCATATACTATTTGACAATATAACTTTTTATATGTTTCATGAAATGTGAGTTCGTATATTGGTAGGGGATAATTGCAAACACCTCCATGAAATCATTTTTAGGATGTTTATCAGTTGTGCCCTCCTTAGATATTGTAATATCAGTTATGCCCCTCCATTTTTTGGAATATCAACTGTACCCTAACTTCTACAATGATCACTTGTGCCCCTCGGGTTAGTTGCCGTCCATCTCCAACCCAAAC
The DNA here is from genome assembly GCA_037367405.1 of Ottelia alismoides. Classification (NCBI taxonomy): domain Eukaryota; kingdom Viridiplantae; phylum Streptophyta; class Magnoliopsida; order Alismatales; family Hydrocharitaceae; genus Ottelia; species Ottelia alismoides. Next base: position 919,366 of record JAZKJV010001860.1, on the reverse strand, counting down.
AGATGCTAACTTCGAGGACACAAGGTTAATTAGATAAAAAACTCTAGAGTAGAAATGTCTTTTTCTCCACCTTCTTCTTCCTTCCTCCCTCCTCCTCCCCCTCCACCCTTCCTCCTCCGACCTCCTCCTCCTCCTCCTCTCCTCCTCCTCCTCCTTTGACAACCTCCTCCTTCGCCCCTCCTCATCCAACCCCTCCCCCTGTGCCCCTCCCCCTCCACCCCTCTTCCTCTTCCGACCACCTCCTCCTTCGCCCCTCCCCCTCTAGCTCCTCGTGGGTCCAAAAAGTCTCAACCTTGATAGCTCTAGGCACTGAATTCATCAAGAGGGCCTCTAATTTGGGGTTCTTGGAGATCAAATTGTCCATCTACTCCTCTTTCTCCACCAAATCAAAGATCGCGTCTGACTACTTGAAACTATGAACGTCCTATGACTCCGCCAAGAAGGTGCTTTCATTAGTCTGAATATCTAAAACATGCATCTCGAATCCGATCAGTTTCTGCTACGACTACTTGAAGATGTCGGGATCATCAAGGTCATCCTCTTCCTCTTCACGGGGCTGTGAAGAGACGTTGCTGTTAATGGAGACGGACGACGATGTCTCGGAAGGCGATGCTCTTCTTCTTTAGTTCGGATTCGAACTCCTTGAGATCACGGTGGTCCTCGAAACTCTGTGGAAGGGGCTAGAGGAGGATGGAGGCAGAGGATTACTTGTGCCCCTTGGGTCAGCGCAGAAGGGTTGTGCAAAGGAGGGACGGGGTTTGTTTTGATACTTATGCCCTTGTTAATCAAACCATGGTTTGTATAAACTACTGTTTAGTTCAACTCATTGACGGTGGAACTAACGGAATGACACAAGTGACAACGGTGCAAGAAGTGATGGACACAATTGATATTTAAAAAAAAAGGAGTATAATTGATATTGCAATATCTAAGGATGGAACTATTTCAATATCTAAGGATGAAACTAATAAAAAACTAATTTTATTATCGAACAAGAAAAAGGATGTAACTTTCCAGTTTCTTAATCTTAATTTAATTAATTTGGTTAGCAAAAGGAAGTTCGAGAAATCCATGTCTAGTTGTTAACGATGATACACTTATCTTTGAACCTAAAATATATTGATTGGTGTGTAGCAACCTCAAATTGAAATATTCTTTACATTGAAGAATAGCGATAATGGTAAACAAGTTGCATATGGAAACATGACTTGCATTTTAGGCGGATTAAAAGCTATACCTTGTTTTCTTATCTGATTTCTCATCCTTCCAGCCGCTTACGCATTTATCCAATGATGACAATCAAAGAAATTATAAAGTTTGAAGGGCTCCGGAGTGGTTAGGCGTTTTGGACAAGCAATTTTGGAGGGAAGACCTCCACCCTTCTGACCCCCTTTCTCAGAAAAATGAAATGCTCGAAAAAGATTTATGCCTTTAAGGTTTGATTACTGCTTAAATGACTTGGAAGAAAGAGTGTATGTGGATGCATGGAAATAAGGCTGGATTGCTTATTGAAAATTAGGAAGGGGGATTTTGGCAAGTGATGAACCGCACTGCCCAGGTTAGCACCTATGTGAACCAGGGACAACGGATTTCTCAAGAGGATTATCCTTGCTCAACTTCTTAGAAGGGGCGATGAGGCTGAGAAAGTGGATTGATTGACGTGACTCCTAAAACTTTGCATGTAATCCTTATTCTTGAAACAAGCTGCACATGGCTATAATATTTAGATTTTATACCTTGGATTCATGTCAAATCATGCCCTGTACAAATATATATATATATATATAACAATAGAATTACTTGAATTTCATATGATATAATACACACACATATACGATTATAAAGAATTTCCATTCAGTATGTGGTAAATTATGTTTATATTTCACGTGGCTTTATTTGTCGTGCATTTTCTTTATTAACTGTTAGCTGTCATTCATAGAATAATGTTAAAATGTGTAAGCACAGCCATCGCAAACAAGAACAACATAATTTATGTGTTTCGAGATTGTCAGTATGACTACCTTACTAGATGGGAGAAGGGGCTTAATAAGGCCAGATCTTTATAATATTCTTCTCAAGGATTGCAAATGGTGTGGCGTCCCACATATAAGACAACTCCTACAAGACCCAACATTAAACAATGTGCGACTAAACAAGAGAGTAATGTAATTGGATATGAGGGAGATCTAATTACCCTAAACACATACCTCTAACAACTTCAAAACGGAAATATTTTGATAATGACTTATAAGTTTGATTCTATTGTTATTGAGATTTCCTATTTAGATGGTGTGTTTACCCATGATTTTTATGGATTTTTCTGTAGTCTATAAAGCATAAGTTTGATGTGATACCATTCAATGCCTAACTTTTCTGGGATTTTAAAAAAATCCCTGCAATTTATTTTTCATTGCAGCAAAACAATCAAGAAAGTGTTTTAAAAATTGGATCATTGTAATGGTAGTCAACCAAATATAAATCATTCCCGTAAAACATCTTTGTGATGCATCAAAATCTCATTTGTGTCATTCTCAAGCACAGTCATTTTATCATCCTAACTGTGCCTTCATTTGCTAATGAGCTGTGATTTCACTCATTAGGATGTGATTTCTAACATTCTCTGTCTACATTGCATCTCCTTCCCATGAGCCATGGAAAGTGATGGCCATGGGATTTAAGATCCATAAAGGCCCCTAATTTTACACAAAAAAGAGAAAAAAATGGCTGAGGCCCCTACATTTTGGTCACTTTTATTTTAAGTTCATTTGTGTTCTTTATTTCTTTGTTTTCTTTCGCATTTTAGAGGAAAAAATTCCTATTCAACGAAAAGGATAGAATGGATTTTTCATATGATTTAAGAAAAGAAGCAAAAAAAAAGGGAGGAAAATAGACGAGGAGATGATTCTTCAAAAGCCGGCTGAAAATTGAGTAAAGCAATGAGAAAAAGGATGTCAAATCTTTAGAAAAGGGATGTTATTAAGAGGCTAGTTGCCTAAAAAGAAGAAACTTTAAAGTTTGTATTGCTTTCGGAAAAGGAAGTTTTAAGTAGCAAAAGCAAATAAATTTTAAAATTTATATGCACTTTTTGCTTTTAAATAAATCCACCATATTCGTATAACCAGACATTGTCTTTGTTTTAGCATTTATTCTCCGCACAATGACGAAGTTACTGGAGTCCAAGAAAAGTAAAAAAGGAGTTCACAAGAAAGAGAGAGAAACAAAACAAAACAAAAAATATATATGATTTTTCTTATAAAAGCATCTAATTGAAGGAAAAGAATCATAGGGGAGATTTCTACTTTGTTTGCTATTTACCTTCTCATTCTATATCCATCTAGGAGGATAGTACAAGGCTATGAGCGAACATAATCTAAGCATGCTCGGGCCATAGATATTATATGGATGCGCTTGTATTATGGTCTGTGAAGATGACATGCTTTTATTCATGCCCGTGTTTTACGTATATCCTTCCTTTTTGTGATCTTAGACTTTACTGTGGTGTTATTCCCATGCCCTTTAAATTCTTCCTGCTTGCCTCCTTTTGCCATTGTCGTCAATCTACCGAAAGTGGATGCTTTTGCTTATGTTTGCTTCATCGTTGTTGTAGTAGTCCATGTACAGGTTATGAGAGATTTTATGCAAGTCATATTCAAGTTAAATCTCTTTGACGGGATTTCAGATTTGATGTGAAAAAAACTTATGCTTCACACACTTGTACGTTGAGTTTTTGTGCAATGCTTGAGATTGTTAAGTCCATGACTTGTGTTGCAGTTGCGATTCTGTGTCTATTGCTCTGCGGTAGTTGCAAGCTGCCTAGTTATATGGATTCTTTAAATTGACAACCAATCCGATGTAGCGTGAAACAAATAAATAGGGCTCTTTTTTGTTCTTTAATTAAATTAGGATCGAATTAATTTTATTGAGTATGTTGCAATTTTATTTTAAATAAAGAGATCGCATGTGATATCAAATCAAATTAGTTATTCGGTTATAGTAACTAGTTAGTCGGTCAGAGATATCTAGAGTCTATTTAGAGTCATCAGGGTAAGTTAGGATTTGAAAATTTATTTGCTTTCTATTTTTATAATCCCTTCCCTCATGTATACGTGGGATGATAGTCTAGTGTTTAATGCAATTTAGAGTTAATCAAAATTGAGAATTATCTCATATCTCTCCTCTTTTCTCTCTTCTCCCTCCACACGATCTTTGCGGATCTTCCTTCTCCAAATCCCTCGCATCCGACGAGCCTTCTCTTCTTCCTCCCTCCAACTTCTTCCACCAAATATTTTTCCACCATAAAAAGATATTTTTTCACCGTTGGAATATTCTCATTTGCATCAATTGGTATCAAAGCATGACTTGCAGATCATCCTCATGATCTGACATTCCATCTAGGCGTTCGTGCGGAAATAAATCCAAAGAATCTCATTCAATGGACCCTGCATGGCGAGCTGAGGTTAGAAAAACACTATCCGATATGCTCCAAGTGTGTGCAGATATGCAAGCTTCAGATTCGTGGAATGTTGAGTCGTTGACACAATAACTGGAAACGTTGTAAAAGCTGCTATCCAGGAGGTTTCGGAAACCTCGTAGCCATTGCCAAGTGTTGTCGTTAGCGCAACCCTCGCCCAAGGTGAGGTTGAAGGCCACAAGGGAGACGGAACTGAAGAAAAAGAAGAAAAAGCCCAATCTGGGCTTATTGTCCATCACGATTCCGATCAACTGCGCCGGTGGAATCGACTCCACCAGCACCCGTAGCCCCCTCGTAGGTCCCCTACGCCATCCCTGCACCTCTAGCATCCCCCTCAGCCCTGTCACAGGTCTCCTCCGCTAACCAAACAACTCGTCGAACACCGCCGCTGCCCCATTCCGCCACCCAAAGACCACCCCATTCCCGTCAACTTTGACGCCGCCTCCTCTTGCCAACCCAACCCCATCGTCATCAACCTTTCACAAGCAAAACCCCCCACCAGCACACAACCCACCTCCAACAGCTTCAACATTTCCACCTTTGACCCCACCACCACTCATCCCCACCTCCCCGACTACACCGCCAACGACACCAGTCACACGACAAGCCCCCTCCGCTACCCTAGCAGTGCAATCACCACCTGATCTAGCCTCCGGCGCACCCCCATCCTCTCGTTTCCACCAACATTAACTACATCCTTGCCACTACCAAGGTCTGTTGATATATCACCGCCACGTCGAAGTATTAAACCCACATACCATTGTCGCCTAACTTATTGCGATTGCTACTGCCGCCATCCCAAGCGGCCACGTCACCACCTGATCTTTGTGGGCTCGTGCCACCACCACCTTCTTTGCGATCATCTCCACTACCTTTATCGTTGGGGAAGAAACCCTAAGTCCCAAAATCGGCCCCGACGTAGGAGGAAAAGGAAAGAAGACACGTCATGGTTGATGGGCTGCTCTCTACATGGAATCAAATCTCAGGAAATGTGGGGTCGTGAGATATTAATGGGTAATTTCAAGGAGGTTGTGGAAAGGGAAACAACAAGTTGTATTCCATCTAACCCTAGAGCTCTCTTATATAGGAGAAAAGCTCTAAGGGTAAATTATATAAACCAAACAATAAAAATAAACAATATGGAAAAAGGATAAAATAACATAAATATCTTAACACTCCCCCTCAAGCTGGAGCATATATATCTATCATGCTCAGCTTGGAACAACAATGATGAAAAGGACCTCTAGCCAGGGCTTCAGTAAACATGTCTGCAATCTGATCTCCTGATGCTACATAAGATGTTGAAATAAGCCCCTTTTGGATCAAATCACGAGTGTAATGACAATCCACCTCATTGTGCTTTGTCGTTTCATGGAATGCTGGATTATTAGCTATAAACAAGGCTGCCTGATTGCCGCATTTGAGATGCATAGGAAGAGGCACTTCAATCATTAAATCGGTCAAGACAGATTTGGCCCACATCATCTCCGTGCTACCTTGGGCCATTGCCCTATATTCTGATTTTGCACTAGATCGAGCAACAACGGTTTGTTTCTTACTCTTCCATGAGAGATGAGACAGGTGAGCTTCCAACAAACACAATGAAGCCTGAAGTAGACTTCCTGTCCTTAGGACACCCAACATAATCTGCATTTGCATACCCTGTAACTGAGAGAGACGTATCTCTTCTAAACAGAAGACCTGCACCTGGAGATGACTTCAGATATCTCAGGATCATGAATACTGCAACCATGTGCGCCTGCCTGGGTTGCTCCATGAACTGACTTACTCTACTCACAACGAAAGATATATCAGGCCTGGTAAAGGCAACATACCCTACCAGCTCTCTGTACCGTCTCTTGTCCACCTCCTTAGATCCGTCATCATGGAGCTTCGCATTAGGATCCATCGGGGTAGTAGCTACTTGTCTCAGATAGAAGATCAGTAACATACTTCCTTTGTATCATAACCATACCCTGCTGATTCCGTGCAAACTCCAGGCCAAGAAAGTAACAAAGCGTGCGAAGGTCCTTGGTAACAACTGCTGTCCAAGGAAATCCTTAGTTGCTTGAATACCTTGTTCATCGCTGCCAGTGATAACAATGTCATCAACATAAATCAAAATGACTACAATACCTCTCTGGTTTCTCTTTACAAAGAGAGTATACTCTGTAGTAGATCTGACAAACCCCTTCTGTTCAATCAATTCTGAGAGCTTCTGAAACCAACCCCTCGGACTCTGATTAAGGTCATATATAGCCTTACGAAGACGACACACCATACTGGACTCCCCCTCAGCAACAAACCCAGGTGGTTGCTGCATGTAAACCTCTTCCTGCAGATCACCATAAAAGAAAGCATTCTTGACATCCAATTGGAAAAGAGGCCAATCACGTACCGCCGCCACAACAATAAGAATACACAAGGTAGAATTACTCGCCACATGAGAAAAAGTGTCCTGATAGTCCACTCCATAGGTCTGAGTGAACCCACGAGCAACCAGCCTGGCCTTGTATCTGTCTACAGTACCATCAACCCTATGCTTCACAGTAAATACCCACTTGCTGCCAACAACAGACGCACCTGGTGGAGCATGGACCACACTCCACGTACCTCGTGACTGTAAAGCTGCCATCTCCTCCTCCATAGCCATACGCCACTGACTGCTTTGCAGAGCCTCCTGATATGACCGTGGTATCTCTATAGCAGACAACCCCACAACAAAGAGAAGAAAATCCTTGGATAGGCGCTCCAAGGAAACATGAGAACCAATAGGGTGACACTGAAGTGCAATAGGCATATCCAGATCCTCAGCAGGAGTAGTAGAGATGGTATCTGCACTCTGCACCTCAGTCTGTAAATGCATATCACCCGTACCATTAGAAGAACTCAAATGCTTAGGACATACCTTGGGCATGCTGGATGATGGAGGAGGCGCATGATCATGGGGCCTTCGCTGGTAGACCTGTGGAAAGAAAACGAAGGACGGTGGTGGAGGTGGTGTTGGAGGTGGTGTTGACGGTGGAGGTGGTGGAGGTAGAGATGGAGATGGAGTAGAACATGGTAACGATGGAGGAGGAGGCATATCGATCTCTTCTCCTTCCTCTGAAAGAGTAAGCCTGTCACCTGTGGGAGAAAAATACATAATAGACTCAAAGAAGGTGACATCAGCACTAACATAATATCTTCGTCGAAAAGGGTCAAAAACAGCGATATCCCTTTTGGGTTTTGGAATACCCAACAAACACACATTTGACAGCTCTGGGAGAGAGTTTGTCAAGACCAGGAGAGAGTTGAGGAACAAATGCAACATAACCTAAAACACGAGGCGTAAGCGAGAAAAGATCCGTCTCGGAAAACGCAATCAAGAACGAGATCTTCTCTCCAAGCATCGAAGAGGGCATACAATTCACCAGATAACAAGCAGTTAGAACTGCATCTCCCCAATAGGAATAAGGAGCACGACTCTGAATCAAAAGAGTTCTGGTAACATCCAAAAGATGGCGGTGTTTCCTTTCAGCCACCCCATTCTGTTGGAAAGTATATGCGTATGATGTCTGATGCACAATACCATCAGACCTAAGAAATTGAGAAAGCTGAGCACTGCAAAACTCTATTGCATTATCAGAACGTATGAACTTTACTTTTGCAGAGAAAATGTTCTTTATTTCATTAATAAAAGATTGAATAACATGACTAGCATCAAACTTGTTCTTAAGGAGAAAAACCCAAGACAAACGAGAAAACTCATCAAATGCAGCAAGATAAAATCTATGTCCTTGATGATCTGGGAAACGACTAGGACCCCAAATATCGAAATGGAGCAACTCAAACAGACAATGACTACTTGGACTCCGACTCTGGAAAGTGGACCGATGATGCTTCCGAAGCTGGCAGGCCTCGCACTTAAAAGTGGAGCGATGAGAAATCTGAGAAAGAACATGAATCAGCTTTTGCAGAGGAAGATGACCAAATCACATATGCCACATATATGGAGAAACAGATCCAGTGTGGATAGAAGAAGAAGCGCCAGCATACGGAGACTGTACTAGTCTGTAAAGGCCCCCTTGCTCACGGCCAGTTCTAATCACTCTGCCCGTGAGTATGTCATGAAACACAAGAGCAGATGGATCAAATATGGCACGACAATGTAAATCTCTGGTGATTTGACTAATTGATAATAGATTCATAGAAAAATCAGGAGCATAGAGAACATTCAGAAGCCTCAATGTAGAAGTCAACTGCACCTCCCCCTAACTAGTGATGGGGGAATGTGTTCCATCTGCTATCACAACTGATCGTCCATGCTGAGTAGGACGAAAAACACTAAATTGATCTCCGTCACCACAGAGATGATGAGATGCGCCGGAATCCACGATCCATTCAGATATGTCTGCCCTGTAGCAACTAGTAGAAGCATATTCTATACCTGATGTAGACGCAGATGCTGAGGCAGCAACCTTAGAGGATCCTGAAGGAGAGCTGGTGGATCCAGATGTGCTAGGCATAATCTTTCTCAGTCGTGCTACAAGCTCGTCAAACCTCTGATCAGATTCAGGAGATGAACTCCCAGTCTGCTGTGTTTGCTCTGCAACCCTGGCTGATGCAGGAAACCCATGCTTAGAATAGCAGGTTTCCTCAGAATGGCCTGTCTTGTGGCAGAAGGTGCCCCCTCCTCTGTTGTGGTTGGAGCTTCCCCGACCACGATATACCGTATGGCTGCCTCTACCACGTGAAGCCGCCATAGCTAAAGATGTCTAGTGCTGTAAGATACTACCAGAGGATATATATATTCTACTCAATCTGCGATATGCCTCTTCCATAGGAGGTATGGTAGCATCAATGAGGATCTGGGCACGAGCTGCATCATACTCCGGATCCAGAGCTGCAAGAAATACTCCAGTCATCACGAAATCTCTGTATGCCTTGAGCTGCTCAGGTGTAGCAGTCAAGGGTATGTAGCCATGTAACTTCTCGAATATACCCCTCAAAGAAGTATAGAGGGTGTGAAGAGGGTGACCATTTTGCTTCAATGTGAAGATATCATGCTGGAGGTGAAGTATCTTTGACTCATTCTTCGCCGGAGAGTATGCCACGGCAAGAATATCCCACATAGTCTTTGCAGTAGGCTGACTCAGTTATCATTAGCTATCTCCGTGGATATCGTCCCAGATAGCCATACGCGAGCATACGCATCATCCGCCTCCCATGAGGCATTTGTCCCAGTCTTGTCACGTGGCTCCTCTGTTGTGAGGATGTGCTTCTTGCCATTACATTGCATTAAACTCATGAACTGCATGGCCCACAGTTCATAGTTGGTTCCATCCATTTTGACAATGGGTGCCATACCTTTGAAGGCACCCAGGGATGGGACTTCCGCTTTGTTGTCAGACATGATGACAACTATCTTCAAGACTGGGCTAGCAACAAGAGGTGCCAGGCGTCTACACTGATATACATGAAGATGGTTGTGGGTGTAGACTCATACCACAACCTCTTCCATCCTTCTGGAGAGTCCTTAGGGTAACTAGAGTGTTTCTAGATGTTAACGTCACACCCTAGATACCCAAAGTTCACGAGATGAAGTGTCAACACACCACTGCTCGCGCGCGAGGCCCCCAAATAGGTAACGCTGCACACGGGCGCCGTCGCTTGGGAGATAGGGCGACGACGCAGGGAACAGGCAGCGCACAAGGGCGATACGGCGGCAGCGCACGGGTGCGATAGGGAGCACGGGGGCGAGAGGCGGCGACACGGGACATCGGCGGAGGTTGCAGGCGCAGGCGGTGGTGCGGGACACCGGCGGGTGCGGCAACCGATGCGTGTGGGGCCCTTGGCAGGGCGGCTAGGGTTTTTGGTGGGGGATTGGATCTTAGGGCACAGGCTCCGGTCTAGGACCGTCGCTCTGATACCATGTGGAAAGGGAAACAAAAAGTTGTATTCCATCTAACCCTAGAGCTCTCTTATATAGGAGAAAAGCTCTAAGGGTAAATTACATAAACCAAACAATAAAAATAACAATATGGAAAACGGACAAAATAACATAAATATCTTAACAGAGGCCATTCCTCCAAAATTAATCTATCTAAAGGAGGAAATATGGGAGAATTGTGGATATTTTTATTTCACTGAAGGGGTAGGGAAATTGCACTCACGCCCCTGACGAAAATTATGGCAATAACATTTGGAATAGGAGTAGGCAAAAATCTAGTCTCATTAGAATTATGACTATTGACCCTCCCTATAAAAGAACATGTATGCCACTTATTTTATTCACATCTCCTCTCACCATTATCCTGTGGTTTCCATCTTACATAGCCTCCCCAAACTCCATGATTCCACTTATGAAGATGCCACATCAATTTTTCCTACACAATAACTTGGTGAGATTCTCTACTACGACATTGAAGCCTCCACATGTGCCACTTCAGTTCTTTTTTTTTGAGATTATCTGCCACGACATGGAAGCCTCCACACGTGCCACTTCAGTTCTTCTTCTTCGATCATCATCCTCTTTGACATGATGGCAACTCCACGAGGGTTGCGATAACGGCTTGGATACCGCTGCATGCGTCTCATTTCTTCTTTATGCATTGACTCCAGTATGTTGCAACTCAAGGCAAAGCAATTTATCAAGAAATGAGGTTTTCAAAGCGGTAGAGAGTTGATGCAGCGTGAAACAAATAAATAGTGCTCTATTTTCTGTCCGTTAATTAAATTAGGTCCGAGTTAATTTTATTGCATCCGTTGCAATTTTATTTTAAATAAAGAGGATCGCATATGATCTCAAATCAAATTAGTTAGTCGGTTAGAGATATTTAAGAGTCTATTTAGAGTCAATTAGGATAAGTTAGGATTTGAAAATTTATTCGCTTTTTATTTTTATAATCCCTCCCCTCCTATATAAAGGAGATGGTAGAGTTTAATGCAATTCAGAGTCAATCAAAATTGAACAAAGTTTGGATGACTTGATGGAGGACTCATCGCTTGGAGTCTCGGGGGAGGGGGCATGCGATCGTGTTGGGAGCCCCCATCCCGAGAACCCTTCTGGGGTGGCCTGGCGTCGTCAGGGAGATCGGGGAAAGACTCCTCTGTGCCAGAGTTTGGCCCATGGTGGGACCTCTGCGAGTAGGGTGCGGGGGGCTGCAGTCAGTGAGAGGAAGGAGTGTGATGGGAAAGAGGGCCTCCTTGAGCGTCGTAGGTGTTTCAAACGAGGGAGGTTGGGCCACCTTGCGAGATGGTGCTTGCTGAAGAAGGCGGTGTGCTATAGTTATCGCGGTGAGGGGCACATCCGCAGGGACTGCCCTAGTGTGTCTTCCGATCGGTCTGGGGGTGGAGGTGCGGGGCCAAAAGACATGGAGGTTGAGGAGGTCCTTTCGGACCCAGTTGATGGTGTTCTCATTGTTGAGGGACCCAAAAAGGATTTGCAAAAGGTGTTGGAGGTGTTGGAGCTCGGTCGATTGGTTGGATGTGTTGAGGATGGAATCTGGCTGTCTGAAACGACACTGTGTATCCGTGGGGTGGAGAGGGCAGAGATGCATGAGTTCCTCTCGAATGGTAGCATGGTGTTCCCTCAGTCATTTCGGTGGCGCCATCCCCGTCTGCGTGACGGGGCATTGGGTTCTCCTCCAGTGTGGTACGTGGAGATCGGGGGTCTTCTGATTAGATGCCGGAGGCTTGACACTGTGAGGGCGATGCTTGGGGAGTTCGGCAAGGTGGAGGCCATTGTCCAGTCGGGCTTACGTCCTGGTGAGGGTTGGGGTTTGGTGGCCTTGATCGTGGGCATTGGGTGTCAGATCCCTCCGGTAAAGTTTTCAGGTCAACATGGCGGTGTTTCATCTCCCCCTCGCCCTTGTGGAGGAGCCGACTTCTTCGATCGTGGGGCGGTTACCGGACATGCTATTCTCACCGGACCTGGAGGGGTCTCAGGCGACGGTTGGGATTCCTCAGAATACACATGGATTGTGGGTGGGCCAGCCCACGATTCTGTAGGAAGACGGAGCGACGGTTTCGGTGGGCGTTTCGTCTACCGCATTGATTGGTGGCGAAGCGGTACTCTCTCCGAATTTGGCGATCGGATTTCGCCGGACTTGTGATCAATTTGGTGAGGATTCGGGTCGGACTGCTCGACTTCAGATCCGAGGGCTGACGGCTTTACTGGGCTCGACTCGGGCCCGTTTTTTGGTTTTGTGGCAGACTCTGGTAATGCTCATGTGTCCGATTGGGGCCCTTCGGATCTCCCAGCGGGGGGTGGGTTGGAGATCCCCTTACGGGCTGCGATCTGCTGTGGACTGGAAGTGGGGATTGGCGCATGCGCACATTGTGGCATTGGCCCAGCGGTGCCGGCATCGGCTTCCTCGCCTGAGCATGCGTCGATGGGACTTCATACATCTCTGGAGGCGAAGGAGGGAGGTCAGGAGTTGGCTCACGGGCTTGTTTCGGCTGCCCTTCCTTCGGGCCTGCTGGAGAGGGGAGGTTCAATTCCACCTCCTATCATTTCTAGTCCGGTGGGACTGCTTACGGAGGCTAGATCTCCCGACTGTGACGGCGTGCGAGACGACATTACTGTTCCGGGCGCGTCTACACTAGCCCGAAGCCATAAGATGCAGGAGCTTATTCTCGCCGTGGAGAGGAAGCGTAGAGAGCAGAGACTGGCTTTGGGTGGGGGCGGCAGGAGGGTACGGGCTGACCCGCTCGTGTTATTCACACGGAAGCGTCGTAAACCTGAGGCCAGGCTGTGGCTAGAGCGGGAGTTTGAGGACAAGGGGGAGGATCACATCTCCCACGAAGCGGTTGATGGTGACTTTTCATGCCTTCCTCATGGGGAGATTCCCGGTAATGAGGGGGGCATCTCAGATCTGGCTACTTTGGAGGCTGACATTCACGTGCGGGCTGCGGAATGTCTCAGGGTATCTGTGCCCAGCAAAAACCCTTCGAGTGGATCCAAATGAAGATCGTCTCTTGGAATATGCAGGGGTTGGGGGACATGGAGACGAGGATGGCGGTGGGAGAGCTCTCGTGGTCATGGGGTGCAGATGTGGCTTTCTTGCAGGAGATGAAGTTGGCACGATGGGAGCCAACTTCTTGGAGAGCTGTTGGGGGCTTAAAGCTATCGATGTTCATAGCGGTAGCTTCGGTTGATAGTGTTGGTGGTCTGATCCTCACACGGGATGGTGAGATGTTTTCGGCTATTGATGAGTTCGTGGACCCCAGATCTATCTCGGTTCTGCTTGACTGCAAGTCGGGGGAGGGCAGATTTCTGGCTACCTCAGTGTATGGGGAGCCTGGGGGAGTCTGCAATAAGGCCTTGTGGGAGGAGTTGCGCACGGCTAGAGGGCGATCCCCGGCCATACCTTGGGTGTTCGGTGGGGATTTCAATGTGACTTTGTTTGCTCAAGATCGCCCGGGTCAGAGGGGAGGGAGAGACCCCGGTTCGGTTGGTTTTGCGGAATGCGTGAGTTGTTTGAGACTGCAGGTGGTGGATGTTGGTAACAAGAAGTTCACCTGGCGTAGTTCCTCCGCGAGATCGAGGATGGACAAGTTCTTGATCTCTGCTGAGGTGTTGGGGAGATTCCCTTTTGCCGTGGCTCGAGCTCTCCCTAGATCGCGGTCAGATCACACGCCCATTTGCTGGGATTCCAGTGGGGGGGGGTGATCCCTCGATCGTTGTTCAGGTTCGAGAAGTCCTGGCTCTTAGATGACGGCTTCAGGGACTTGGTTTCTCAGTTTTGAGGCTTCTTAAGGGTGGAGAGCTCGGCAACGCAGAAACTGGCCGGAAAATTAAAGCTGCTGCGCGAAAGATTGATGGCCCACAAGGAGTTGAGGCGAAGCGGAGCAGAGAGGCACGAGGGGGCGGTGGCAGAAATTGCAAGGCTGGACGGGTTGGAGGACTCTCGTGTATTGAACAATGAGGAAAGGGTAGCACTTGCGGCTTTGCACAAAGTGGTGATTGAGGAAGACAAACGCAAGGAGGTAGAATGGAGACACAACGCTCCAGGCAGAAATGGGTAAAAGAGGGGGATGCGAATACTCGTTTCTTCCACGCGGTGGCGGGTGGAAGGAGAATGAGAAATATGATTCATGAGCTCAGGACGGATGATGGTGCTATTCTTGGCGATGGAGAGATCGAGAGGGCGCTGGTGGAGCATTTTCGGTGCTTCAGCAGGCGTCTGCCATCAGCAGGGGCTACTTGGTCCGGGAGGAGTTCTAGATGTCTGTCAGATGTGCAGCGACATGCACTCGTGGCGGAGTTTTCGAGAGTGGAGGTCCGTGAAGCGGTCTTCGATCTCAACGCTGATGGTTGCTCGGGGCCGGATGGTTTCGCGGTATGTTTCTTTAGGGAGTTTTGGGGTGTGTTGGAGGGCGATGCCATGGCCATGTTGAATGAGTTTAGGTGGGCGAACAAGGGGCTGGAGAAAATTAACAAAGCGTTGCTGTTCTTGCTGCTGAAGAGGGAAGGGGCTATCAGGGTTGGGGATTTTCGTCCCATCGCCTTGTCGAACGCGATTTACCTCATCTTGGCCAAGGTGTTGGCCAATCGACTTCGTGGTGTGCTGGATGACCTTGTCCTTCTACTGCAATCCGCATTTATTCATGGACGCCAACTTTTGGATGGGGTGGTTATGGCATCGGAGATGGCTGCTGACTGGAAGAGAAGAGGCACCACAAGCTCTTTGGAAGGTTGATTTCTCAAAGGCATATGACAATGTGTGCTGGAAGTTTATTTGTGCCTCTTTGGTGCGGAGAGGCTTCTCGGACATCTGGATAGACTAGATGAAGAGATGCATCACTACTACTTCGTTGTCGATTTTAGTGAATGGGGAGCATGAGGGTGGCTTCTTCCATATACAGAGGGATGTACGATAGGGGTGTCCTCTGGCCCCTCTATTGTTTGTTAGCACGGTTGATGCTTTGGCGGTTATGACCAGGGTGGCGGAGGAGGGCAGCTTCTTCAGAGGGTTCTCCAGAGATGGTCTTTTTGTTCCTTTTCTGCAGTATGCAGACGATACCTTATTCTTTGTGGAGGGGGGAGTGGAAGAATGCAAAGCGGTAAAGGCGGTGGTTGACATCTTTGACGATCTCTCAGGTCTGAGGTTGAATGGTGCCAAGTCGACATTCATGCCCTTTAACATGTCAGCCGTGGACTCGGTGACGTGCAGTGTGGTTCTTGATACATCGGTGAAGTCGTTGCCTATATCCTACCTGGGGTTGCCTCTTCTGACGGGGAGGGTGCGTCATATCGACTGGTCGCCGCTTGTGGAGAAGTTGGTGAAGAAGCTTTCGGGGTGGAAGGCGACGTTCTTATCTAAGGGCGGTCGCCTGGTTCTGACTAGGGCTCTTCTCTCGGCCATTCCGATTTTCTTCATGCCCACGAGGGCCTTGCCGGTGGGGGTCCAGTCCAAGCTGGAGTCTTTGATGCGTAGATTTTTCTGGTCGTCTTCACAAGGAGACATGGGCATGGCTTTAGTTGATTGGTCGTCAGTTTCTACACCTACCAGAGAGGGTGGCTTGGGTGTTCAGAATCTGGGAGTTATGAATAAAGTGTTACTGGCAAAGTGGGTGCTAAAGATTTGGGGTCCTGGAGTGGATCTGTGCTCCACTCATATCAGGGCGATCTATGGTGTTTCTTCCAGCCTGACGGTGCGGTCAGAGGGGGTGTAGGAAGGATTTTCTGGAGAGGGGTTTGCTCGGTTTTACCGGACTTATCGGGTTGCTTACGACCTTTACTTGGAGATGGTTGCATGTTTCGGTTCTGGGGGGACAACTGGATGGATGGGGGAGCTCTCTGCAATCTGTATCCGAGGTTATTTGCAATGGCTTCAAATAAGGATGCAAGTGTGGTCAGGGTGTGGGCGAACGGGTCCTGGTCTCCTACCTTTGTGGCAGAGTTGTCGGATCAGAGAATGGCTGATTTTCTTTTTCTGTTTGGGCGACTTTCCAACCGAGCAAGTCCAATGGTTGGGCGGGACGCTTGGGGTTGGCGAGACGGTTCCTTCTCGATTCAAAAGGCCTACAGATCTTTGGCTGCCCAACCCTCAAATATGGATTCTATAATCTCGAGGGACTGCGTATGCTCTGGTCTTGGCGGATCCCCTCGAGGATAAAGGTCTTTCTCTGTCTCTGAGGAGGGAGCGGGTATTGACGGCAGCGAGGAGAACGAGGCTCTTCCCTGGAGCCGTGGAAGCGTGCTGTAGATGTGGCGAATCGTCGGAGGACGAGAACCACTTATTTTTTGAGTGCCCTGGTTCAGTTGAGGTATGGCAGAGAGCGGCAATCACATGTCTCGATTGGAGTAACAAGGACTGCTTCTAGAGCTCTTGCAGGAGGTGGGGAGGTTCAGAGATCGATAGATTAAAGATTTGTGCGACAATATGGCGCATATGGTTGGGAAGAAATAGTGTGATCTTTGAGGAGTTGAGGTTCTATTCCGAAAAAGTACTTGGGCATGTTGGAGCCCTCCTGGATTCCTGGCGGATGTAATTACTTATTTTATTATTAATATATTTTTTGGATGGTCCTCTAAAGGAGGCCCATCCCACTGTTTCTAAAAAAAAGTCAATCAAAATTGAGAATTATCTCATATCTCTCATCTTTTCTCTCTTCTCCCTCCACGTGCAGATCTTCTTTCTCCAAATCCCTCGCATGCGGTGAACCTTCTCTTCTTCCTCCCTCCAACTTCTTCCGCCAAATATTTTTTCCACCATCAATTTTTTTCACCATTCGAATATTCCCATTTGCATCACAATCACATGGGTCAACCATGGCCTCAAATTTCAACGAAATTCAGTTGAATTTCTGTCGAATATCGATATCCAGTCGAAATCGAAATTCGACCGAAATGACCGAAATATGGGGGTCCTAGTACAAAAAATGACCGAAATGACCGAAATTTCGGTCGAAATTCCATCGAAATTCTGTTTTGGTCGATACCGAAATCGTGACCGAAACCGACATTTAAGGCCTTGGGGTCAACTGTGGCTAAGGTTGTGGTTCATAATGGTTGGCGAGGTTCAACTAGCTCTTGATAGAATAGGCTGTTTCAGCCAATATGATTTGGAATTATAACAACCTGGTGATATTGATAAATCCATTTATAATTTTATATTAATGTCTATTAATTCACTATGGTTTTATCAGGCACAACTGATACTAGTCTCTCTCTGCTAACTGCACATAATGTGGGAGGGTTGGTTTTGAGATTTATTTAATTGATGTTAACTTTTTTCTCCTTAAAACCGTGTTTCAATAACAGCAGGTATTTACTGATGATTTTTCACAGAAGAAAATTTGACCTCAACAATTTCATTTGGTTTTAATTTTCTTTTAATTCCATAATGTACTATCGAGCTTGATATAATGTCTTTTTTATATGGAATATATTTCCTGTCTTCCCTTTGCAAGTGTGTTGACGAATATCCCATAAACTCGCTGTTTATGCAGCATTTTTTGAACACCATATAATATAGCATATAGAATTATTACCAAGTAAAACTTATTCTTGCAGCTAATCAATTTAATGCAATGCAGTATATCATGTTTACTGCATTCAGTGACTAAGAAGAGCATTTGTATGTCACAATCCATGCACGAGCGATAACACAAACATGTTTCATAATTTATCATCTTTGGATATAATGGTAACAAATTACAGCCATGCATATACCTTGAAATGAGTAAATGTAATCATGAGTTTGAGAAACAATCTCAAGGTGTGGAGGCATAAGCCTCGGGGCAGTTTTTGACTGCTTCGTTGAGGCCTAAGCCTTGATTGTCCGATGTGGTACCGAGGCAATAAGGTGCTATATCGGTTATAGGGGATTTGAAGGCATTTTTAAAAGTAATTACGATCTTATGTTTTAGGTTACCTTTAAGAAATACATGACATATTTTTTTTAAGACTATTTGACTGTCAAATAAATCACTGGAATATTAATAGTATATTATAGCCCATTTGATCTCTCTGTGATTACTGGGGTTGTATTTGATTTTTTTCCCATATTTTTATGGTTATTTTGGTCCTTAGAAGAACATGAATCCTTACCTTTTCCCCCTTGCGTGATATATATATAATATTAGAGAGATGAGACTTTTCGTTGCTTGAGTGCAAGATATTTAAAGAACTCTTTTAATCAATAATTTTATATATGGAAAAAATGGGGTCTGTCCTGTCCCATTTTTCCGCATTTTTTTATTTTTTTTTAAAATATCATCATGTATATTTATCTATATATCCCTCCAATATGTCGTTCGAATTTCGTCAGAAACAGACTCTTACACCCTCCATCTAGAACATGTAATTTCAACGGTCTAAACATTGCTGTAATCAACCTGTTCTAGATAGATGGCATGGGAGTCTCCGTTTCTGACGAAATTTGAATGACATATTGGAGGGATATATAGATGAATATACATGGTGATATTTTCAAAAAAAATTGTAGAAAAATGGGGCGGGGGCATCCCCATATAACGCTTTATATGTTTATAAAATTTATCCAAAATCTACTTATTAAAACACCATTACATCACAAAGTACTGACAATGGACTTTTAATTATACATACAACCTGAATTTTTATCATTATTATAATGTTGGTAATATAGATTCTTTAATTTTGAATTTATAAATTTTCGATTCAAAATATGTCAAGGGTCAGGAAAGCGGTATGTGTATGCGTTTGGATAGATCACTGAATAGTGATTAAGCGGTATGCGGGGGCATATGCGGGGTATATGCGGTCCTACGCGGTTTGTTAATTTTTTATTAAAAATAAATACATATATACAAAGGTAAATACAACTAAACTAAATTTATGTATAAATGTGGCCCAGCAGAAGTGTTGGAGTTTTTATGTTGTTACCGTTTCACAATTTTGTCCGTAGTATGTAATTTACCCATTAGGATTTCTCTCTTCTATAGAAGAGAATCCTTGGGTTCGATGAAATAACAACCAAGTATTCTTTCCACATGGTATCAGAGCGGTGATGCTAGACCGGAGCCCTGAGCCCTAAAATCCAAAACACTACCTCCTTGCATCCTTCCTCCATCCGCGCAACAACGTCTCCCCTCTGCGTGTTCAATCGTAGCAGCCCCTCCCCTCCACGCGGAAGCAGCCCTCCCCATCGCCTAGCCGACGCTGAGCAGCCCCCCCCCCCCTTCTGCGCGGTAACAGTCGCCACATAGCAGCCCAGCGACAGAGTGGGTCTTAAGCTTCCCAAACGGTTGTCCGATCACACCGTGCAACCCCAAACACGGTTCGGGTGATTCTGCTTTCCTGAAACCATATTTTTAGGTCTGATTTGTTAGGTTTGATTTACCTCATTTAAGATCAAAATCAAATCACGTTTTATCTAAAGATGGTTGCGGTACGAGTCTAAATTCGCAACCATCTCTTCCCATGTTCGTTTAGACACCTTACGATCAGTCTAAGGTCCCAACGATTGTTCACGATGTCAGAAAGCAGAGTTGATACCCCATCTACAGACGCCTTCAAGGGTCCTGCATCTATTGTCAATATAGACAGTACAAACTACGAGTTGTGGGCGATGCAGTTCATGAATCAGCTGCAGAGCCATGTGAAGAAATACATTCTGACACAGGATGAGCCAGTGGACAAGACTGGGACCACTGCCTCATGAGAGGCAGATGATGCATATGCCAAAGTGTGGCGTTCTAGTACTGTCTTTGTTGAGATAGCCAACAATATTCTGAGTCAACCTACAACAAAGGCGATGCAGGATATCCTCATTGTAATATACTCCCAAGCGAAGAATGAGTCGAAGGTATTGCAGCTCCAACATGATATCTTCACAACCAAATAAGATGTGACGGCCTCACCAGAGCAGCACAAGGCGTATAGAGATTCTGTCATGGCCGGTGTGTTTCTGGTTGCTCTTAACCTAGAATATTATTCGGCTCGCTCACAACTTCTTACCGACACTAGTATACCTCCTATGGAGGAAGCGTACCGCATGCTGAGCCGATTGAGTATCTTATCTACCATATCCTATCAGACATCGTCATTTATGGCAGCCTCCCGTGGTAGAGGTAGTTCAACTCCGTTCAAAGAACGAGGCACACGTGGCAGAGGTGGTTCATGCCCTCATCAACAATGTTCATACTGTCACTGATCATGGAACTTGGAGGACACGTGCTACTCCAAGTACGACTTTCCACCATCGGCCCGTGCTGCGGAGCAGGCTCAGACTGCTCCTGATCCTGCCGACCATCGTTACGACGACTTCGTTGCTCATCTGAGAGGAATCATGCCATCGGTCGTCGGATCCTCTAGTTCCAGTTCTCCAGATATTGCAGCCTCTGCCTCTACTAGCACTTGAGGTATTACTCATGCATTTACTGGTCGCTTTAGACCATATCCTTCGGAATGGATAATGGACTCCTAAGCCTCACATCATATATGGAGATCACTTGCAGTTTGGTACTTATAGTCCAACACAGAAAGGTAGATTAATGGTGATTGCAGATGGGACATATTCCCCAATTATGGGACATGGGAAGGTTCATTTGACTCCCTCTATACGTTTGCAGAAGGTTCTTCACGCGCCTGCCTTCTCCATCAACTTGGTATCTATCAGTCAAATTACAAAGGATTTATATTGTCGTGCTATATTTGACTCCAGTTCCATTGTTTTTCAGGGTATACTCACTTGGATGTGGTCGTGAACATGGAGGGTTGTACATGTTGACCCCCTCTCCTTTTGCTGGTTCCATGTCTCTTTCCGCTAATTCCATTTCTTCCGATATGCGACATCATCAATTTGGTCATCTACCGCTGCAGAAGATTGGTCGCCTCATTCCTGACATATCTACCAAGTTCAGTTTTCAGTGGGAATCTTGTCAACTTGGGAAGCATCATCAGTCTAGCCTTCCAAGTCGACAAGATCGTAGTAGTCAGGGACACCTGTACTACTTAGTTTGTGTTGACGATTTCTCTAGATTATCTCCGATCTTTCTATTAAAACAATAGTCTGAAGCAATCACTGTGATTCAGAATTTTATTATTGAAATAAAGAATATTTTCTCTGCTTCCATTAAATATATTCGTTCTGATAATGCTTTTGAGTTCTGTATTACGCAATTGTCTCATTTCTTTAGTTCTCGAGGGATTATTCATCATACTTCTTGTCCATATACTTCTCAATAGAACGGATTGCAGAATGCAAACACCGTCATCTTCTGGATATTATCAGGACTCTTCTGGGGGTGATGCCGTGCTGATAACATGCCATCTTATTAATTAGATGTCCTTTATTATGTTGTGAGAAAAGACTCCCTTCTCTCTTGTTTTTTATATAAGGATCTTTTTTTCTTACGCTACGAGTATTTGGTTATGTGGTATTTGTCCATCTCTTGCGTCCTAGTCGTGACAAGCTCGCTCTTCGAGCTGCCAAGTGTATGTTTGTAGGGTACTCACGCACCCAAAAGGTTTATAGGTGTTTTGATCCTATAAGGGGATAATACTATGTCAGTGCAGGCGTCACTTTCTTTGAGTCTATCATTCATTATTCTCCTACCCGTGACATGTTGAGTCCCTCTGAGTCTGAGGATGCGGTTGTTCTTCCACCTCCACCCACACATACTCCTCATCCTGTCCTCCATGCTCCAATGCCTTCCCCAACATCCATCACGCCTCAGGTAAATTCTGAGAACTTGGTTTTGATTGATGGTACTATTGGTGTGCATGATGTAGATGGTCAATCACAGAATGAGCATGCATATATTCAGGTTGAGACAGAACCACATCGGGAGAGTGATCTGGGTTGGTTTATTGTCTTGCGGAAAGGCAAACGTTCATGTGCCAGAATTCCCCTTGCATGCCACGTGTCTTTGGATTGGAGCGACTTTCACCAGAGTTCAGACAATTTGTTGTGGGATAATCTGCCCTTGAAATCCAATATGCATATCAGGAGGCTCTCAAGGAGAGGCAATGCCATCTAGCAATGGAAGCAGAATTGACGACTTTACAGTCTCATGGCACATGGAACATTGTTATGACTTCTGCAGATGTGTCTTTTATAGGATGCAAGTGGGTGTTCATTGTCAAGCATCGAGCAAATGTCAACATTGATCGCTACAAGGCATGACTTGTGGCTCGTAGGTTCACCCAAACTTATGGGGGGGGACTATTAGGCTGCCTTCTCTCCATTAGCCAAGCACTCCACACTTAGGGTTCTTCTATCTGTTGCAGTCACACGTGATTGGCCACTGTATCAATTTGATGCGATGAATGCATTCCTCTATGGTGATCTCTAAGAGGAAGTCTACATGCAGCAACCATCCAAAATAAGTAAGCAGTCTTTTGCAATAACGATGCTTTTTCACTTTTAAAAGAAAGTCTTAGTTGTTGATTTTAAAGCCTTGCCGACACTTTCTAATATGAGTATTATTGAGTCATGATGCTGGAGGAGTTTTTGAAAAAATCATTACGATGAGGAATATGCCTCAATGTACCTTGCCAAATTGCGGGCTAGGTCGAACAGACCGAGGTTCTAAAACCTCTATACAAAGCCCGTCACGAGTCAACCCATGAACCCACTTTGTTTTTTTCCATTGAATTTTAATGTTATTTAATAAGTATAAAGGATTTTATTACCACCATTTATAATTTATATAACTAATATGAGTAGTTTACATGTTACTTGACATATAACTTATTAAATTTAATGTAAAACTAGTATCACATATAAAAAACTTGAAGTATATCATATAAATACATGTCTTATCTAGCTTCAATATATATTTTATTTTTTTTGGTTCGGCTCATACCTTAATTCTCCTACCCCGAGCTCGGCTCATGAGTGGGCTGTGCGGAAGGCCCTCGACCCATTGGCAATGTCTACACCTGAAGGCATTTTTCGATAAAAATGTAATGAGGTTTAAACCTCGCCAATAACCTATGATGCTTGTGTCTCGGGGGCACTGTTGAGGCGATTGAGGCACTGCCTCATCCACATGACCTAATGATATTTTGACTTTTTTAGAGATTAAAACATTTCAACCAAAAGCTTCTCATCCTTGCAGTGTAGTGGAGATCCCTAGTCTAATCTTGATATTGGTATTAGTGTGTAGTGGATATGGAGGTGTATGCAACTCGAATTACTTGATATAAGTTTTGAATACAACAAAAACAACAAAGCCTTTTCCCGCATTAAGTAGGGTTAGCTACATGGATTCTTTGCCTCCATTCAGATCTATCTTGGGTCATTCTTGGGCTTAGATCCAAAAATCTGAGATCCTTTCGTATAATCTCATTCCAACACTTCTTGGGCCTTCCTCGCCGTCTCTTAGCCGGTTCAACATCCCAAAACTCGCATCTCCTAATCGATGCATTAGCTGACCTCCTTTGCAAATGGCCGAACCACCTTAAGCTGTTTTCTCGCATCTTATCCTCGATCGGAGCTACACCAACTTTCATTCTGATGGCATAATTCCGAATCCGATCTATACATGTGTGTCCACACATCCACCTTAGCATTTTCATTTCTGCTCCTGCCATTCTTTGCACATGTTTATGGTTCACATGGCAACATTCATATCTATAGAACATATCAAGTGTCATGGTTGCTTTGTAGAACTTTCCTTTGATTTTCAAAGGAATTTTCTTATCAAAGAGAACAACAGATGCTCTTCTCGAGATCAATACTAATAATTATTAGTATATATCGATTTTGATATTCATATGGTATGCTTGTATCATTCACCTAAATTAGAAGTCATCAATATAAAAATACAAAACAAGGTAAGTAAGCACCTTTTTTTTAAATCTAAATGGGTATGGTCTTTAGACTTCATATCCCTTTTTACTTTGGATTGATCTTTGATCCTTTTTCATGCATTGATTCGTAGTAGGACTGGGGCTATGATTAAGAAGCATCTCTTTCAATCAAGGTCCTAAATATCTGTCGGTCACCATATCAGTGACTGACCGAAACAACATTTCGATCGAATTTTGACTGAAATTCGGTTGAAGTTTCAATTATTTGGGTCATTTTCTTCTATTGACCCCCTCCAGCTTGGAATTTCGACCATTTTGGTCGAATTTTAGTCACATGTTGAAATCGAAATGCGACCGAAATTTGACGCCATGCTTTCAATATATATTTAAAGCTAAGTAGTAAGTTTATTGCTAGATACATATAAATTGTGAGGTTTGTTATAATAGAAATTAAAGAAGTTAGAAGTAATGGTATATGACCCTAAATAAAGGGGAAAATGATGTACACAGAATTATATGTAATTTTGATGCCTTAATATGATGTTTAGAACAGTATAAAAGTGTTTCCTTCATATGTCGGTCTTATTTCCATAATATTAGATAGTCTATTTATGCTTAATTGCAGTTTACTTAATTTATTCACCTTGGAATTGAGGTTTATGCTTCGACCATACGCATCACCTCATTGATGTGTAACCACCTCATTGCACCTCATGTTTTTTAAAACCTTGGATAACATATCTTAAAAGGGGTGAAGCTTGCGGTTTTCAAATTTGTTATAGTGCAAGTAGACATGTTTATACTGCAGTACAAGAAAAGGGTGCCACTTTTTGACTGCTATATATCGTGACTGTAAAAAAATGTACATTCTTAGGTTATTATAAAACAAGGTTATGGGAGGGATGACTGAATTGGTTGAAAGTTAAGACTTGGGAAAGGTGAGATAATGAGGGTATGCAACGACAGCAACAACAAAGCATTTCCCCACATTAAGTAGGGTCAACTATATGGATTCTTTGCATCTATTCAGATCTATCTTAGGCCATTCTCGAGCTTAGATAAAAAAACTATATTTTTTACCATTTTAAGAGAATAAAAATGTGACTGTGGTATCATTTTAAGAGAAACAAGAATGGGCACTTGATGTACGGGTGACCACTTACCTCTATCCTTTGGCATTTTAAAAATAGTTCAAAATTGATGCGAAGCCCTAATTGCAGCAAAAAAATGCCAAATTAAATGCTTTGGCAATCATGTCAACTTGTCCGCATACTCAATGCCATGACGGAATTTTGATGCTTTAGATGCACTGAACTGGTGGCATCACACTTTATAGATGGATTATTAGTTGCAAACAATGCCTTTGATGCCGTTTTCACTTGTGCTCTATTTTTCCTGTCCAACTGTTTTGCACAGTTTGTGTTTGTGTATACTGGATCTTTTTTTTAAATAAACCCCTGCATATGCAAAATGCAATGTACTTTACATTATTTTTGTAGCAAAAGCATATCAAACATGAAAATATAATAACACAATAATCTTTCATGACATAATTGGTTTAGTCAAAGCATTAACTTGATGCAACATGTATATTACTAATCAAATAACAATCTTGCATGATTTTCTTGCATGACTTCTTTGGCCTAGCCGACATTCTATGCAATTTTTCTTAAATATAATAACACAATAATCTTTCATGACAAAATTGGTTTGCTTTGGCCCCGGTATGCATTTTTTCATTCAACTTCTCACCTTGAATCAGGATCTTGATCGGTCTTCATAGCACATGTTTGAACCATGTATAACATCTTTCCTCTATTCTATTTTTGAACTTGTTGAGGATCTGAGCCATTTTCTTGTTGCCTCTTATTTTCAATAGCATCTTGCTAAAATATTTAATTGCATCTTCTTGGACCTAGAGAGCAGTGAAATCCGGGGCATTTATTTCCGATCAATATATTATAATAATCATAAGAATAGTTAAGTAGAGGACCACGGCTGCCAATAGGGAATGAAATCTGTGCTCATGATTATGAAAAAATTATGGGCGAAAATGGAAAATGAAATAATGTTTATTTCGCATTGTCTTTCACTTAATTTATTCTTCTACACACAGACTTCTGTCTTATTACGAGCAATGGAAAAAATATCTATACTGGCAGTGCCGAAGTTTCATTGTGGTAAAAATAACATGGGTATATGGAACCAAGAAAGATCTTTTCTCCTTTTAAGGGATACATATGCTACTATATTTGGCAAAGAATATGTATAGTTCACATCTTCTTGCTTGCTTGTCATATGTATGTCTATATGTATATAGGGTAAAATGTATATGCTTCCTGACATAAGACAACTTAGCTAATCCCACCAATATGTGTATGTAGGGAGCATACATTATATATACTATGTATATTTAAATAAACACTCAACATGGTCTATAAATGTTGACTTTATATATTGTGTTTTTATTAGTTGCGCACCTCCGAGATATTGTAATATCAATTATACCCCTCCTTTTTTGGAAATATCACTTGTGCCTCTGACTTCTTGCCGTTCTATCACTTATGCCCCTCCGTTACTTTGGTCGTTAATAAGTTGAACTTAACCATGGTTTAATCAAACCATGGTGTAGTTAAGAGGGGCATATCTGGAAGAAAAGCCCCCACCTATCTATCAATCTTCCTCCCTCCTCCTCACCCTCCAACCCTTCCTCCTCCAACCCCTTCTCCTCCGCCATTCCCCGATCATCATCTGGAGCGAGAAGAAGAAGATCCTCATTCAAAATAGAGGAACCCTGAGTTTATATTACAAAAGAATCTCAACTATCAAAATTATACACTCCAAACATGAAATCGGAATCAGGGAATCAAAAAATTCAAACTGAGATCGAACCATGTAACGTGGATGGAGTCATACCATGTGATCCCCAACTCTGCTGCTGGTGGTGCTGAGAAGGTGGTTCCTGCCCCATCACTTATAGCATCGTCCTCCTCGCGAAGGACAACATCTCCTCCCCTCTCCTCACCACCTCTGCTCTGTTCCAGCTGCTCGCCGTCATCATCTCGCAGCAACTCTCCATGTCGCAGTCGATCTCGCTCCCCACGTATGCCTCGTCCACTCCCATCTCCTTCTCCGACAGCCTGAAAGAGACCACCCTCCTCGACCCACCTTCCACCACCACCACCACCACCTCCTCCTCCTTCCCGCAACCCCTTAACCATGTCTTGATATGAACATGCTCTTCTTTGTCACCTTCGCCTCCCTCTGCGATTCACAGTCCCATTTTGACATCACCATGCGCCAACTCCATCCAGCTTCTTGCTTGTTCTTCTTCTTCTTCTTCTTCTCCAGGGGCTTTATGGCTGCCTAAAGCAGAGAGCTCTTGTCCATCACGTACTCAAAGGATACCATGGACTCATGGAGAAGCACCGCCTGTTGTTATGGTGGTATTGCTGTTACCTTCCTCGACGATGGTCGTACAATACTTCCTGAGTTTGACATCGACCACCTTCTCCTATTTGGGAGGCAACGGAGGTAGCGACGTCTCGGGTTGGTCCTTGGAGGAAGAGGGTTCGGGTGGGTCGAGAATCGAGATAGAACGGGTCGTTTTCGAGAGAATCCACATGGGAAATGATGGCGGGGGAGTTGCAGTCGGAGGATGGGGGGAGGAGGGAGCGACATCAGAGGGGGCAGGTGGTGGTGGGAGAGGAGCCATGTGTCGATGCAATGGAGGTGGAAGGCGTGGGAGCACTTGGGGAGGAGACAGAGCTTGTCGTCCGGGTCGAACTCGCAGAGGCAAACAACGCAGTTGAAGGGGTCCTTCTTGTTGGCGCCGGTGATGGAGTGAGGGAGAGGGGGCGATCGGGTGGAGGTGCGAGGGGCGGAGGGGTAGTCGCATGGGCAGAGGTGCGAGGGTTGGGGGGAGAGGTACCAGAGGGGGTGGAGGAGCTCGGGCCCGTAGGGGGAGGCGTAAGGGCGATGGGAGGAGCTCGGGCCCGGAGGGGGAGGCGCTTGGGGGAGGAGCGAGGGGGCGAGGGGGGTGCGTGGGGCATAGGGAGTGGCTGGGGGCAGGGGGGAGGAGGCAGTGGACGAGCAGGAGGCTGGGAGGAGGAAGGGAAGGGGGAGGAAGAGAGAAGGAAGAGAAGGGGGGAGGAAGAGGATGGAGGAGGAAGAAGAAGGGGATGGACGCTTCAGTCCATTTTTTTTAAAAATTAATCCCTGCTCTGTCCTCAAAGTAAACATCTATTTGCATTGATGGATGTCAAATAACCCGAATGACACAAGTGATAGACGGCAAGAAGTCGGGGACACAACTGATATTCCCAAAAGGGAGGGGAAAAATTGAAATTGCAATATCTCAGAGAGGCACAACTGATAAAAACCCTTATATATGTAAATTTGTAAACACCATATGTAAACACACTGAAAGATTATGCACATAAATAGATTTGCAAAAATAATAATAAAAAAAGAAATAATTGATTGTTTACTACTTGAAAATTAGTAACCCCTTCTGCAATGGTTGAAACATGGTTGGAACATGCTTATGCAAGTGTATCCCACCAGCACTGGTCAAAAAACGGATCTAAGAGATGCTAGCAGCTGTGCAATGGTTGAAACATGGTTGGAACATGCTTATGCAAGTTTTTCCCACCAGCACTGCTCAAAAAACGGATCTAAGAGATGCTAGCAGCTGTGAAAACATGAGCATCTTTAAAAGAAAAGTCATTTCTTCAATGCGATAAATCAAAGGACGTGGTTTATGAATAATGTGACTCCGAGAAAGTTGTTCCAATAATAGCGGTGGGATAAACAAGATCAGGAACAAAAGTTCGTATGATTATATTGATGACACACAACATAACTGTTGATTAGCCTTATTGTCGGGGAATCATATATGGGTAAAATGGGGCTGCTCCCATGGGGGGAGCTAACTTGGCTCTCCCTACCCTATTTTTCTCATGTTTTTATTTTTTTTTGAAAATTTCTTCGTGGATTTTCATCAATATATCCCTATATTATGTCATTAAAATTTCGTGCGTAACATATTATGTCATTAAAATTTCGTGCGTAACAAAGACTCCTACGGCCTCCATCCAGACGGTGGTCGATTTTAGCAATTCTGTTACCGCTAAAATGATTGTCTGGATGGAAGCCGTAGGAATATCTATTTCACATGAAATATTAATGGCATAATATAGGGATATAGTGATGAAATTTCACGGAAGAAATTTTCAAAAAAATGGGAAAAATGGGGCGAGGGGAGCCAAGTTAGCCCCCCTAGGGGGCAGCCCCATTTAACCCATTATATATTGAGACATATCAGAATATATATCGTATCACAATATTGGTCTCTGGTACCAAATCATAGTTGATATTTCTTTTCTCGAATAACACAACCAGTATGTCATGATATATTGGCGATATATCATGTCTTATCATTGATATTGATGAAATTAGAAGTTTTCAGTGTAAACTTCTATCATTTCGATCAATATGGCTGGTATCAATTCCCATCTTGTTGATATAGCCTATGTTGCTTGCTTGTTATAGCTACTTGTTGATGCGATGAAAGAAGCTTGGAAGACACCATTTTATTTTTAAGCATTGAAGGTTGATTTGTGAGGGATTTTATAGTCATTCTAAGTAGTAAATGCAGTTGAATACAAATCCCACTTGAGTAAATAATTGGATTTTAATTTTATTTCAAAGGGACCTCCATTATTGGACAATGAGCTTCACTTTCACTTATGATGGATGCTATCAAAATTTATGTAAATAATGGGTTACCACAACTTTTTCTCCATTATTTTCTATCTTCTTGCATCGTTAATATTGAATAACTTTGTAAGCCAAATAATACTTTATCTCCCCAAGATTTCCAAACATCCACGAGAACTTATACATCTATGTAGATATTGTTCATTGATAATGAGTTTTTAGCATGGTCCAACATCCAACTGGACCGAGTTTCTATAGCTACTATATGGAACATACCAAATAAGGAAGATATTGATGAATATGAAGCGACTAGTCTGCCTACTAAGCCTAATAATTGGGTTGCATATGCGTTCAACCAACTATTGGACTATTGTGGCTATTCGTAGTGATCACCCTTTCGATCATTGTACTCAAATCAAACTGACTAGTTGACCTAGTCGATTGATTTTTGCAAGCTTGGCATCCCTTACATCATTCCTTCGAATCCATCAATAAGAAGCACAATTCAGGGGGGATCCATACTCTGCGAGCTCCTGAAGCTGATCTCGATGGCATCATCTGCGTTAAAAAGCCTCCAGGAATAAGTTTAATAATTCTTCCTCCTTGGCTTTACGTAATGATTAATTGGTCGACCAAGTCAACTAATCGGGTTTCATATGCGCTAAACAGACTATTGGTCAACTTTGGTTATATAGATTGCTAACCCCATCGATCCTCATTATCAGGCCTACTAGTCGGCCAATTTTTGGGAGCTTTGTGTCCCTTACCAGACTCTTTTGACTCCATTGATATACACATAGTTCATGTGGGATATATGATCCGCAAGCTCCATAAAGTTGATCTTGACAATGCCATTCTCATTAACAGTTCTTCTACTTTGACTTTATATCATTGTTAGAATTATTATATTACAATTATATTTGTAACCTTTCGGGTTCCGTAACCCTTGACCCTTCATGTTCCGTAACCTTTAAACCCTTCGGGTTCCGTAACCCCTCAGGGGTATTCATGTATTTTTCCTCTTGTACTCTCTAGGGTTTTCTCTCTATATAAGAGACCCTAGCCCTATGGAATAGACATCACATTCTGTCTCTCTTCTCCACATGGTATCAGAGCAACGGTCCTAGACCGGGGTTCTGACCTAAAATCCCCACCGCCACCTTCAAGCCTCGTAAAAGAATGCGCGGGCCCTCTTCCCTGAATTAGGGCCCCGCGCAAGGCCCTCCAATCACCTCCAGTGCAGCAGCCCTCCCGCTAGCGCTATTCTGCGCTTTCAGAACCTCCTACGAAGGCCGTTAGCCCCACAGCAACCCTCCACGGGTACCGTAGGACTCTTTGGAGATCCAAAACTCATCACGGATCGCTTCCAAGAATCCAGATATGCTGTCCATTGGGGGTTTCAGCCCTTCTTCAAGGGCAAACGTGAGTTTTAGGGCATTTTTTAGCTCTTATATGCATCCTTAGTTGATCACAGGATCGTTTTCTATTTTAAGACCACCATGGCGCCTTCTTCTACCAAGACAAAGCCCTTGGCCACGAATGTTATGGCACAAGGCACTACTATCAAACTCAAGGGCACCGAAAATTACGTGCTCTGGTCTCGATCTTTTTATGGTGTTCATTGGTGGTCAGAGGAAACTCTACATTTTGACTAAAGATCCTTTAGATGAAAAGGACAAAGAGTACGACAATTGGCAGACTGACAACTATTTGGTTATCAACTGGGATGACCAACAGTGTTGAGGCTCATATTGCCTCAAATCTTCTTTACAAAAATACGGCCAAGGAAATGTGGGAGGATCTCGAGCAAACATACTCCCAGAAGAAGATGAAGTCACGCCTTGCAGATATTTACAGGCGAATCTGGTCGGCATCTCAGGGTATTCCACCCTCATCGAGTACTACAGGCATCTATCCAGTCTGTATGAGGAGCTTGCAATATTCCAGCCCTCATGTTGCACCAAACAGATACAAGAGCGTTCTGACTGGCAGGTATACCGCTTCCTTGATGGCCTGCATTCTAGGTACCATGCAGCGAAGGAGCAATTTCTTATATCAGACACACTGCCAACAATGAAGGCCATCTTTGGCCGACTTGAGGAGCTCGAGACATCCGTTGCCCGACATCGTATCTTACCTTCAACGGAGAACTTTGCACACATCGTCTCATCTGGGCGAGGTGGCAGATACGGCTTGCGAGGAGGATGCGGTCGCGATCCAAGTCGTGGTCGTGGACGGGAATCTGGACGAGGCCGTGACTTTGGTCGTGGTCGTGGGCGAGACTCTACTGCCCCATGCACTCACTGTGGTAGGTGGAACCACCCGACTGAACGATGCTGGCAGAAGTTTGGCGTACCTTCTTATCACGCCAATAATGCTTATGAGGATGCCTATGATGTGGAAGAAGCATCGCCTAGCTCAGTGGCAAGACTGTTCATCTTAATGATGCAGATTATTCCCGCCTAATGCATATCCTTCAGACTCCAGGGCCTACTACCACTAGTAATACTACAACTGCTGCTCTGGCCACTCCTTCAGGTACAATAGCCAACTCTGCTATCACTCCTACTCCAGCTTGGGATTATTGATTCCGGCGCCTCTACTCATCTCACTGGAGAAGGTAGTTTGCTCACCTCTTCCATACCATCTACCTCTGTGAAGTCAGTTCGAGTCGCTAATGGACTCAATCACAGATTACTACTGTCGGAACTATGGAATTCTCTTCCAAGCTCCGACTTTCGGGCTGTGCTCCTGATTTTCCTCTTAGCTTGTTGTCAGTTCACAAGCTTTGTGTTGAGCTTCATTGTCGTGTGATATTTGATGAGTCTTGTTGTTATTTTCAGGACATTCGGACGAGGCAGATTTTTGGTGGGGGTCATGAGAAGAACGGCCTATATTACCTTGACATACCCTCAGACTCCAATTTTGTTGGTGCTGCATCTATCTCCGAAGATCCACTCCTATGGCATATGCGCCTTGGACATCCCTCTGCCAAGGCCATCTCCATGATGTTTCCTAAACTCTCTGCTCTGAAGCCCTTTCAGTGCGAGGCATGTGAGTTCGGGAAACATCATCGGACTTCGTTTCCTATTCGTACGGAGTCTCGTAGTACTGTTGCTTTTCATCTTGTTCACTGTGATGTTTGGGGACCTTGTCCGATCCGCACATTAAGTGGTCATCGCTACTTTATAGTTTTTGTTGATGATTATAGTCGATCTTCTTGGGTCTATCTAATAAAGGAGCGTTCGGAGATTAATCAAATTGTCTGAAATTTCTTTCAATATGTAAAACTTACTTTTCTAGCATTGTTAAGATCATTCGTACCGACAATGCTCTTGAGTTAACCCAACATGACTTGACCTCTTTCTTTACATCCCAGGGAACTGTTCACCAAACATCATGTCCATATACCTCACAACAGAATGGTATAGCTGAGAGGAAACTCCGACACTTGCTAAATGTTGCTAGATCTCTTCTTAGTCAAATGAGTGTTCCTAAACAATACTGGGGAGATGCTATCCTTACTGCAGTATATCTCATCAACCGTGTTCCTTCATCAGTTCTCAAAGGGGCAACTCCATTTTCCTTACTTTATCCTACCGAGTCTCCTTTTCCTATACCTCTGCGAATTTTTGGTTGTATTGCTTTTGTCCATAACTTTCATGCAGCTGACAAATTATCCTCTCGTGCCATCAAATGCGTCTTTCTTGGGTACTCACGTACCCAGAAAGGCTATCGCTGCTATGATCCTGTTGGACGTCGATACTCGATACTATGTATCTGCTGATGTCACCTTCTTTGAGCAAACAAGTTATTTCACACAGACTGTATGTGACATTCCTCTGGACCTACCTCCTCCACCAATCGTCTATACTCGCCAGCGTACCTCTATACCTTCTACACCAGTGTCTGTAACTTTGCCTGTCCCTTTTATGCAGGATGATATGACCACTTCAAGTGCTCCCACCACTGCTGTCCCGAATGTACCTGGGGAGCTTCCTATAGCTCTACGCAAGCAAAAAAGGAAATGTACGTATCACCCCATGTCACATTTTACTTCTACAGATGGTTTATCTAGTTGTGACAAGAGATTTGCAGATGCTCTTAATGCTATTACCATTCCAAAAGATCATTTCAGTGCAATGCAAGATCAAGGTTGGCGACAGGCCATGAATGAGGAGATGGATGCACTTACCTCCCGGGGTACGTGGGATCTTGTGCCGTGTCCCCCGGGAGTTCGCCCTGTGGCTTGTCGATGGGTCTTCACGACCAAACAGTCGCCTGATGGTTCTATTGACAGGTTGAAAGCCAGACTTGTTGCCAAAGGTTTCACACAAACCTTTGGAGTTGATTATTTTGAGACCTTCTCGCCTGTTGCCAGAATGGGGTCGATACGTACCATTCTCTCTGTTGCTGCCAACAAGGCTTGGCCCATTTATCAACTTGATGTGAAGAACGCCTTTCTTTATGGTGATCTTGAGGAGGAGGTCTACATGATGCAACCGCCGCGGTATGTAGTCGAGGGGGAGCATGTATGTCGACTACGCAAGGCCATTTATGGCCTGAAGCAGAGCCCAAGGGCATGGTTTGACAGGCTCACTATGGAGATCAACATACTTGGTTTTCAGAGGACAACATCTGACTACTCTGTCTTTGTTAGACGACGGTCTACTGGCACGATCATCCTTGCTGTCTATGTTGATGATATGGTTATCACAGGAGATGATGTAGATGGTATTCAGGAGACCAAGGCCTTCCTCCAGAAGGTCTTTGTCACGAAAGATCTCGGCCAACTTCGTTATTTTCTTGGCATCGAAGTAATACGCACTACAGAGGGGCTCCATCTTTCACAGAGAAAGTATTGCCTCGATATTCTGACTGAGGCAGGACTTCTTGGATGCAAGCCATCTGGCATCCCTGCAGAAGTGAGAAAATATTTAGCATCTACTGATCCAGCATTTGAGGATGCAACACGATACAGAAGCGTAGTGGGAAAATTACTCTATCTCACTGTTACTAGGCCGGACATATCATATGCTGTGAGCAGAGCCAGTCAATATATGGAGAAGCCTCTTTACAGTCACTGGCAGGATGTTCTTTTGATCCTTCGATATTTGAAGGAATCTCCCGGACGTGGACTTTTCTATGGGGTGAATGGACACACTAATATCTCCGCCTATACAGATTCTGACTATGCTAGCTCTCCTGAGGACCGCCGATCCACTACAGGATACGCCATGTTTGTTGGGGATAATCTTGTCACTTGGCGAAGCAAGAAGCAGACAGTGGTATCCAGATCTAGTGCGGAAGCAGAATACAGGGCAATGGCTCAGGCCACATGTGAGATCACATGGCTTGTTTCTTTCCTAACAGAACTTGGCATGTCAGTCGCCACTCCTGTACCCTTATACTGCGACAACAAGTCTGCCACATACATCGCCACCAATCCAGTTTTCCATGAGCGGACAAAACACATTGAAGTTGATTGCCATTTTATTCGTGATGCGGTACGAGAAGGACGAATCAGCACTCCACACATCTCCACTGAACTTCAACTTGCAGACATCCTCACAAAGGCTCTTCCAAGGAAGCGTCTAATGTACTTAGTATCCAAGTTGGGCATGATCGACAGATATGCTCCAACTTGAGGGGGAGTGTTAGAATTATTATATTACAATTATATTTGTAACCTTTCGGGTTCCGTAACCCTTGACCTTTCGGGTTCCGTAACCCTTGACCCTTCATGTTCCGTAACCTTTAACCCTTCGGGTTCCGTAACCCCTCAGGGGTATTCATGTATTTTTCCTCTTGTACTCTCTAGGGTTTTCTCTCTCTATAAGAGACCCTAGCCCTATGGAATAGACATCACATTCTGTCTCTCTTCTCCACAATCATCAATAGCCATCACAACTCTTTCATCGTCATCATTGATACTCCTAACTTGTGTAAAATCTTTGATCCTTCTCTTACTAGCCTTATCCCTTACTACATTGTCATGACCTTTAGTGGGAACACGCTATCTTCTTGAGGGGTTCTATTGAAGATAACTTCTATGGGCATTAATCCCATGAAACAACCATATTGAATATTCGGCTTGCTTATCTACTTATCTATCATAGCAATCGTGGTATGGGATCCACATTTTTCTGAAACATCCATATTTCCCTTGAATGAAGGTGATGATAAGTGTGACTGGTATTTGTCGCTAGCTACTTTGCTTTCACAGATTGCTGTAAATTTATCTGTTATTAGTGCTTGTATATTAATATTCGGCCTTTTCTTTTCTCGATGAAAAAGTCTCTAGTAGTGATCGCATCTGCAGTCACCATAACTTGCATGCTTAAGCTGTGGACTAGCCTGATTTTTGCGGGATTTTTCGTTGGTGTATCTTTGTTGTTGGTTCAGATTAACTCGATCGCCCCGACCCTAGAAACCTGATCGTTGCTCCTCTGCCGAAAAAGGATTTAACCATTCCATTTTCTCGTTGCCATTCAAAATTTGCCTTCTCCATCCACATATGCCACAACGGTGATAGAATTTCCCTCTCTGACCCAGTCTTGCACTGCCCCCTGCCCGTGACTTTTTCGTAGGTCTTGACCCTTTTGCTGCGGAGTCTCTCCAAACCATCCTCTGCATTGTCCTTGCTGATGGCGGTCGTAACAAACATATGAAGACATCATATCCTTTGAACCCCATCTCTCCTTTATGTATGTATGTAAAGTAGACCTAGTTAGTGTGTTTTTTTCCTAGTCACTGTCTTATAGAAAGTTCTGGACCATCTTCACGAGACAGACAGAGCCCAGATCGACCTCAACGTCCCTGCGATCCTTCTCCTTTGCCTCCGTCGCTTGTCCAATACGGAGAACCCCCATGTATTGTCACTCAAAGAGCCTCTTCAGTCGTGATTTTGCTGCCATGGTTTTACTAATGTAGCCAAATCCCATCGGGGGATGTGCCCATTCCAGATGTAGTGGCTGAATCTTCATCAGGAAGGGCATGCATGAGATCAAAACCACCTCTACTGCTCCATAGACCGGAACCCACACCCAGATCAACATGATTGCCCCGATCCGAACCCAGAAACCTGATCGTCGCTCCTTTGAGAGCAGAAACCGTGACAACTCCTTTCAGGCAATCACAAGCTCAAATCACCAATCCGAGCGGGAGGGAGCTCGATCGGCGCTGCTGAAGGCGGCGAGTTGAGTGGGATATCAAATGGAGTGCATGGTCAAAACATGGGTATATGCGGAAGTTATATTAGAATAAATGGGATTGCCAAGGGCAATTCTGGAAAGATGCATGGATGGCAAGGTCATAAATGGATGTTTAGGCTCAAAAAATAATAGCAGTTGGCGGCTTGACGCCCTTTAAGATATAGTAATAGTAATAGATGCATGTGTTTGAAATGCTTTTCTATCAAGGATTGAGACTCCATTTTTCTCAAAAAAGGATTGAGACTCCATGAAAATACTGAATTATATCTTGTTTTTGATGTGACAGCTTAAATTGGCAGCATCAGCTTTGCAAAAACCCAAGGCCCAACCCAGATATCAAAACCCTATTTGTGGACCATTCTTGTGGACAACCGAATGGTGCTCACACTCCTTCACCTGCTAATAACCCTTTACTTGGAACCATACCAAAACCTGGTGGATTTCCTCCCTTGGGTCATGGGGTAAGTAATGCCCAGCTAGTTAGCTGCTATATTTCAGATTAATGATTTTGGGTACCAATATGTTGAATTATTAATTTTCTGAAATGCCTTTTCTTTTTAAACGCAGCCTTTTCAACCATCGCCTGTACAAGTTCCTACACCACTAGCGGGCTGGATGTCTAACCCATCAACTGTAACACATCCTGCTGTTTCTGCTGGAACTATTGGATTAAGTGCTCCTACAAATCCTGGTTTGCTAGCTCAACTTTTCCTCAATAGTTACGAATTAAAAATATATGAGCTTTTGGCATTCGTCTGATCTACTTGAAAATTGTGATAGCTGCACTGTTGAAACATCCGAGAACTCCACCATCGAGCAACCCTGCAGTTGATTATCAATCAGCAGATTCTGATCATGTAGCTAAACGGGCCAGAGCAATTGGAATGTCAAATGAGGTAATATAGATTATATCTATAAAATTGGTTCGACTTATTGGGATTTTTGAAAAGGCGTTATGGGGAATATTTCTATATGGTTTATACCTGTATGCGAGGTCCATGGATTATGTGTTGTCTTTCATAGATATAAATTTTCGTATGAAGTTTACGAAAATTCTACAATTTGCAGGCAAGCTTACCTGTAAATATATTGCCAGTTACCTATCCTGGTCAGAACCATGGTCAGGCCATGTATTCCCCCGATGACTTGCCAAAGAATGTTGCTCGGACGTTGATACAGGGGTCTGCTCCAATGAGCTTGGATTTTCATCCTATACAACAGACTATACTTCTCGGTGAGCTTTATTCCTCTCTTCTGCTTTATTACCGTCTTCTGAGTCTGTGCTATATGTAATACATACACAAAATGTTCCACATCATTTTCCCTCTGTGATATTGATAATTATATGAAATATAATTGTCAGTATTCTGGTGGTTGTAGTTGGTACAAATGTTGGAGATATTGGACTCTGGGATGTTGGTACTCGAGAGAAATTGGCTATGAAGTCATTCAAGGTTTGGGATATTGGACAGTGCTCCATGACCCTTCAGGTATACCTCGTGATTTGACTGCAATATGATAGAAGCTAAACATTTCCTATAGCGAGCCATACATCTGCTTTCAGTTATCCCAAAGTAAAATGCATGTTTGATGTAATCCAGACTGCTTTAGTTAAAGATCCCGGAGTATCTGTTAACCGCATTGCATGGGGCCCAGATGGTAATTTATTTGGTAAGTTAATATCTAGCGGTTTTCATTGGCTTTATATGAGCAATCTATTGAACTGCTAAATTTGGATTGATTCCCTTTTTCAGGGGTTGCATTCTCAAGGCATATCGTACAGATTTATTCATACCTTGGTGGAGATGAAATCAAGCCTCACTTAGAGGTAAAAACAATTAAAATTTTATAGATCTACTTATTAATGATTCCTATCCATTAGATAACTTCCGAAGCTTTTATATGTAATGTCAGATTGATGCACACGTTGGCGGTGTCAATGATCTTGCATTTTCACATCCAAATAAGCAACTTTGTGTAATTACTTGTGGAGATGACAAGACCATTAAGGTTTGTCTTCATAATCAGCTCTTATTTCTGATGGAAGATAGATTGGTAGTTAAAATCCTCACATCATTCTGCAATCTTAGGTATGGGATGCCACAAATGGAGCAAAACAATATACTTTTGAAGGACATGAAGCAGCAGTGTATTCTGTTTGTCCCCATTATAAGGAAAATATTCAGGTAACATGCTAATAGTTTTCCACATTTATTTATGCTTGCATAGACATTGAATAGTAAGAAAATTAACCACTAGACTATTTGCAGTTCATTTTTTCCACTGCATTAGATGGAAAAATAAAGGCATGGCTGTATGATAATATGGGATCCAGAGTTGACTACGATGCTCCTGGCCACTGGTGCACTACAATGTCATATAGTGCTGATGGCTCCAGGTTGAACCTTAAGCCATCTATTCTTATTCTCTGCTTAAAAGAACTTTTTTCATCTTGTTCATCTAATATCTAGTGACTGCATTTCTTGGGGACTTTAGGCTTTTTTCCTGCGGCACTAGCAAAGAAGGCGAAACATACATTGTTGAATGGAATGAAAGTGAAGGGGCTGTGAAGAGGACCTACCAGGGTTTCCGCAAACGGTCCACGGGTGTCGTCCAATTTGATACCACAAGAAACCGATTTCTTGCTGCTGGAGATGAGTTCATGATTAAATTTTGGGACATGGATAATGTTAGTCTTCTCACAACTGTTGATGCTGACGGTGGCCTCCCAGTAAGTCCAGGATTTGTAACATTATCACTAAACCTAAAGCTCAAGTTGAGGTCATGGAATTTTAACACGTAGATGTAACTTTTCAACAGGCAAGCCCACGTGTTCGTTTCAATAAAGAAGGAACATTACTTGCTATATCCACTAATGATAATGGAATAAAAATATTAGCAAATACTGATGGTATGCGACTGCTAAGGACATTTGAAAATCGATCTTTTGATGCAACACGAGCTGTTTCTGAAACTCTAACAAAGGTATAATTTAGGCAGCATCAATATTTTGATATAATGTGAAATGTAATTTAACATCTGTACTTTTTCAGCCGATGATAAACCCCATGTCAGCTGCTGCTGCTGCTTCCAGTGCTGCAGTAACGGATAGAGGCCCCTCAGTAGCTATTTCCGGAATGGTGTGTAACATAGTTCTTGAACTTTTGCTAACATCTTACATTTTTTATTTAAATTGCTTAAAGAAATTGAATTGGTATTTGCATTTTACTTGCTGGAAAGTTGTGGTTGGATTTCTTTTGCAATTCTTAATAAAGGGTCTAAGACTGAATGGTGTCTGTTTTTTTTATAATGTGATAGAATGGTGATGCAAGGAACTTAGCTGATGTAAAACCGAGATTAACAGAAGAATCCATGGACAAATCAAAAATCTGGAAGCTCACCGAGATAAATGAACCAGCTCAATGTCGGTCGCTAAGGCTCTGGGATAACATGAGGGCAGCAAGCAAGGTTAAAGTTCTGCATACAACTAGACGATCTACATTTTTCATTCAATTGTTGACATGTGTTTGAATGGTTCTTACTTATTGTGCTCTATAAGCATTAGAGCATTTATTACACCTCACTAAAGTGCACTGTTGCATTTATAGAAATATATATTTCATTCCAATGATACTGCATTACATCCTCAAGGGACCACTTTCCTTGAAATATGTGATTTTTTAGATCTAATTTTATCTATAGTTAATGGTAGTTAGAGAATTGCAATATCACATTTTCTTTACTTTAATTATTATTATCATCCTCATACCATCTATATAGATTCATTTTAGAGCTAATAGTAATATCAGCTTAATTCCTTTAAATAGTTCATATTTAATATTTTTTGACTTGCAGATTTCAAGATTGATTTACACCAACTCAGGTGTTGCATTACTGGCGTTGGCTTCAAATGCTATTCATCTGCTCTGGAAGTGGCCTCGTAATGAGCGTAATTCCAGTGGAAAGGCAAGCATAATTGCACCTAATTTGTACTTATCTCTGTTCGTGTGAAGTGCATTCATTAACATATTGTCTCTACAGGCAACTGCAAACATTATGCCTCAGTTGTGGCAGCCCCCAAGTGGCATATTAATGACTAATGATTTGACTGACAATAATCCTGAAGAGGCAGTTGCGTGTTTTGCTTTGTCAAAGAACGATTCATATGTCATGTCAGCATCTGGAGGGAAAATTTCATTGTTTAACATGATGACCTTCAAGGTTCTGTTTGTCTTTTGCATGCATCGATAACGTTTCTCTTGGGCCTTGCTTGATGTCTTATCCTCGTCTATTTGATGACTGCAGACAATGACGACATTCATGCCGCCACCACCAGCGGCAACTTTCCTTGCTTTTCATCCTCAAGATAATAATATAATTGCAATAGGCATGGAAGATTCAACGATTCAAATATACAATGTCCGAGTTGATGAGGTGTGGTGCCACTTCAGTTCCTAATTACCATCTTTACTGCAGTTTATAATTTATTCCTAAGTACCTCTAAAATTTGATTTCAACAGGTCAAAAGCAAACTTAGGGGCCACTCAAAGCGGGTCACAGGTCTGGCGTTTTCGCATGTGCTAAATGTTCTAGTCTCATCGGGAGCAGATTCTCAGGTTTGTGAGATCATGTGCCATGTTTGATTTGACTTGTAAACAAGGCCTTAAATGCCGGTTTCGGTTACCATTTCGGTATCGACCAAAACAGAATTTCGATGGAATTTCGGTGGAATTTCGACCGAAATTTCGATCATTTCGGTCATTTTTTGTACTAGGACCCCCATATTTCGATCATTTCGGTCATTTCGGTCGAATTTCGATTTCGACTGGATATCGATATTCGACAGAAATTCGACCGAATTTAGCTGAAATTTGAAGCCATGCTTGTAAATTTGTATTGTTATTGTGAAAATTGACCAGGGTGCAAAGACAAATAGGGTATGGTGGTAGTGCAGTGTGTCTACCACCCAAAAGACCATAGTTCAAATCCCCCCTTGTGGGGGTTGCGTTAGGTAGCTGACAACCAGCTTAACAAATAGTCGGATCTTTCAACATGGATTTGAGCAAGAATCCATGTAGCCGAGCCTACTTAAAGTGGGAGAATGATTCACCATTTTTTTTATTGTGAAAATTAAAATAATATACATAACTTTAAATAACACAGAGAAATATAATTTATGTGATTTGTGATGATTTCCTAGGACAAAAGAAATATAATTTACATGATTTGTGATGATTTCCTAGACTGTCCTACTCCTGGAGAAGTGACCCAATGGGTCAAATATTCATATTAAACTTCTCAAGAGATACAAGCGTGGCTCTTTATATACTCCGCCCCTCCCTAATTCCACAAAGAAAACATGCCGTATCCCCACCATCAGATGATGTGGAACTAAAACACAAGAGTAGTGAGATCTATTTATACAATTAACCCTTCTCTACGCTCTCCTCAAGATGTTGACAATGACAACGACACCTGATGGTCGTGCCAGTGAGTAGGAGGCACATGGATGTTGAAGTCTAGATTGGTAACATGTTGTGCAATTTAGATAGCAATCTAACTCTCGAGATTTGCATTTTCGATCGATTAGAGTCATCGATCGAGTAATGTGTATTTTCATCGATCAAAGTTGTCGAGATAGTAATGGGTTTTTCATAGAGATATCTGATTTACAATGTATCTTGTCAGTGGAAGATAGCCTATCTCTATCTGGAGTCGAAAAGGTCATGGGATATAAGTATTGGCCCCCTTACAGGGACCTGGAATGTGCATATTTTGACCCGAGGGGATGTATTTGGAATTTGAAGATTTCGATAAGGATTAAGATCTTCCTTTGGTTGCTGAGGTGCAAATGGGTGATGAGCGGGTCTAGACGAGCTTGTTTCTTCCAAAGAACAATACCAAGTGTGTCCATAATGCAGCGTGCAACGAGTAAATAGGGTCTTATTTATTTAGTTTTGTCTGATAATTTCATTTTATTTACAAATAATTGAGT
This sequence comes from Ottelia alismoides, assembly GCA_037367405.1. Taxonomy (NCBI): domain Eukaryota; kingdom Viridiplantae; phylum Streptophyta; class Magnoliopsida; order Alismatales; family Hydrocharitaceae; genus Ottelia; species Ottelia alismoides. The sequence goes on along the minus strand of JAZKJV010001860.1, from coordinate 876,233 downwards.
CGTCGCATTTTATTTTAAATAAAGAGATACACGTGTGATCTCAATTTAGTTAATTAGAGTCAATTAAAGATTTGAATTTATTAGTTAGTCGGTTAGAGTCAATTAGGATAAGTTTGATTTGAATTTTGATTTTGGTTTCTATTTTTGTAATCTCATCCCTCCTATATAATGGGATGATAGTCTATTGTTGTAAGGACAGTTCAGATTATATGAAAAATTGGGATTTATCTCTTTCTTCTCTCTATTCCTTCTCCCTCTACGCGGTTTACGCGCTTCTTCTTCCTCAAATCTCGTGCAACCGGCGTGCCTTCTCTCCTTCTTCCCTCCAAAGTATTCTTCCACCCAAAATTCCACTATCAAAATTTATTTATCCATCATCGCAATTCTCCGTTTGCATCAATTGGTATCGGAGCATGGAAGTTGAATCGTTCTCACGATTCGACGGTCCTGCCGCATATTGGAGGATGAAGCTCGATCAAGTAACCCTATCACGTGGCTCACATGCGCGTTCGTGTCAACAAAAATTCAAGAAGCGCCTCCGGACAAGCATCAAGGTTCAACAATGGATAGACTCATGGTACAATGTTGATATTTTTATGGTACAAGTTGACGACGAACAAAATCTTATCGTCGACGATGATCTGTATGCTGTTCAGATCGTTGTGGATGGAAAAAACGGTAACAACAATGACATGCTCACTGTCCGGACCGTGTCAGGCAAAAACAACAACATCGATGATGATTTGCTCGCTTTTCAGACCGTCTCAGGAGAGAAATAAAGATCTGCTCGTTGTCCAGGTAATTTCAGACTTGCAAAAGCTGCAGGAACCGATCTACAGCCCATCCGCGGCCCTCTCGCGGACCTCCCCTGCCCTACCCCTGTCGCCAACCCCTCCCGCTACAACCCTCACACCCCCAGCACACTTTCCCGCTGCCCTCAACACCCGGCAAACCTGCCAGTCCGCCGCCCCCTCCAGCCATACATGCACCTCCCGTTGCACCCGCATCCCTTGCACCACCGCCAAAACCTCTTCCCACCACCCCCGCTCCACCGGTGCAAACCCCGTCGCCCCCTCCTAGAGATTCCCTTGACCCCGCACCATCGCGTGCTCCCTTATCCTGACGCATCTCCGTCCCCTCCTTCCCCAACCTTCGTTGCTCTGCCCAACCCCGCCATAACTTCCCGCCAACGCTTCCCCTTGCTTGCATTGCCCCCACCCGGCTCCAATTCTGTTGCCCACCGCCCCCACATCGATTGTCGTCCCTGAAATTCCCCTTTGTGTTGCCGTTGATGTACCTGCAACTACCGCTGCCATCGAGCAAGGCCATACTACAGTGACCTCAAGATCGATGTCCGCCTGCTCCCTTACGGATAGCACCGCCGTTGCCGAGTATAAGAAGAAAAAGAACCCTAACGTGGGGTTCTTTATCTACAAGAATCGAATCCCATGAAATTTGGGATGGGGAATTAATTTGGAGAAATTGCAGGGAAGGCCCCTCTTACAAAAGTTTTTATTCAACGGGGATATTCAAAAGATCCTCCTATAAAATTGTTTCAAATGAAGGGGTAGAACATTTGCAGCCGTACCCCTCAGTGAAAAGAAATTACAAACGTAATATTGAAAAGGATCTAATTGGGGGCATTTGAAGCTACAATTTCAAGATCAAATTCTCCAACGGCACATCGAAGATCAAGCAATTCGTCGGAAGACGAATTTTTCAAGCGGAGGAGAACTGATGCAGCGTGAAACGAATAAATAAGGTCTTATTTATTTAATTTTGTCTGATAATTAGAGTTTCATTTTATTTACAAATAATTGAGTCATCGCATTTTATTTAAAATAAAGAGATCACGTGTGATATCAATATAGTTAGTTAGAGTCAATTAGAGATTTGAATTTATTAGTTAGTCGGTTAGAGTCAAATTAGGATAAGTTTAATTTGAATTTTGATTTTGGTTTCTATTTTTGTAATCTCATCCCTCCTATATAGAGGGATGATAGTCTATTGTTGTAAGGACAATTCAGATTATATGAAAAATTGAGATTTATCTCTTTTTTCTCTCTATTCCTTCTCCCTTGACGCGGTCTACGTGCTTCTTCTTCCTCAAATCTCGCGCAACCGGCGCGTCTTCTCTCCTTCCCTCCAAAGTATTCTTCTACCTAAAATTCCACCATCAAAATTTATTTATCCATCATCGCAACCAGGTCGTTGCAGAAGAGGAAATCGTCAACCTGCTTGCTGTCCTCGTGTTTTCAGACTTGAAAACACCGCTGAAATTGCCCTACGACCCACTCACGACCCCCTCGCTGGACCCCTCCGCCATCCCCGAACCAACAATGTGCTCCCCATCCCCAACCCCGCCACCACTACCTCTCCTACCTCCAACCCCACGGCCGCTACCGCCTCTTCCCATCGTCTCCGCACCTCCTGCATCACCGCCAAAAACCCTTCCAGCCACCCCCACACCTCCAACCCCCGTGCCCTCGCCCCCTTCGCAATCACCCTGCACCTTCCAATCCACCATCTGCTTCTCGCAACTCCACCATCCCTCGCCGCCACAACCCCCTCTCACCATCTTCGTGCCTCCAACAACCCCTCCACCCCCTCCCGCCACCCCTGTTGTCGCCCCCGCACCTCAAGTCCCCTCCCTCACCTCCACCCCCCTTCTTTCTTCTCTGACATCGCCACCCACCCATCACCCTTCTTCAACATCGTCACCCTTCCATCTCCCTTCGTCAACATCGCCACCCTCCCCTCACACTTCTTCGACATTGTTGCCCACCCTCTCCTCTCGCACCCATTTCCCCACCACCAATCACCACGGCGCCGCACCCTCCACCCCGGTCCTGCATCGTCGCCAGACCCTCTGCCTAGACCCTTCTCCATCGATCGCACCACCACCCTTCCCCTTCTGACCCGATGCCGCCACACCCGCCACCATTGTCTGCACAGCTCGTCCCTTATGAGCCGCTGCCGCTGTTGCCTTGGGAGAAAACAAACCCTAACAATGGTTTCCTTACAAAAAGGAAGATGACACCCAATCGAAGGCTGCATTCCGTAAATTTTGGAATGTTGGTTTGACTTGGAGATTTTATAAAAAGCACCCCCCATCCAAAGTTATCTATAGAATGATAAAACTTAGATGGGATGAAGGGGTAGAACTTTTGCAACCACGCCCTCATATTGGAAAAAGCTATAAGCATAACATTGAAAAGATCAAATTGGAGTGTTTAGAGCTACGGTTCCAAATCGAATTCTCTGAGGGTGACTCTAAGATCAAGCAATTCGTCGGTAGATGAATTTTTCAAGCGGAGGAGAACTGATGCAGCACGAAGTCAACAAATAGGGCCTCATTTTCCTATTTTTATCCGTTAATTAGAGTTTCATTTTATTTACAAATAATTGAGTCGTCGCATTTTTATTTTAAATAAAGAGATCACGTGTGATCTCAATTTAGTTAGTTAGAGTCAATTAAAGATTTGAATTTATTAGTTAGTCGGTTAGAGTCAAATTAGGATAAGTTTGATTTGAATTTTGATTTTGGTTTCTATTCTTGTAAGCTCATCCCTCCTATATAAAGGGATGATAGTCTATTGTTTTAAGGAGGTCAGATTGTATGAAAAATTGAGATTTATCTCTTTCTTCTCTCTATTCCTTCTCCCTCGACGCGGTCTATGCGCTTCTTCTTCCTCAAATCTCGCGCAACCGGCGCGCCTTCTCTCCTTCCCTCCAAAGTATTCTTCCACCCAAAATTCTCTCATCAAAATTTATTTATCCATCATCGCAATTCTCCGTTTGCATCAGTCCATTATTCTATGTCCAATGAGGATGTCGTTCAGCTTTTCTTCAGGTGCGAGAGTCGAAGAGTGTTTGGGAAAGTTCGTGTTGAGGTGGCTACAAACTTCCTTGATAGCTTCCGAGATTTTAGGGGTGCAACCGTGCAAGTTGGCATGGTACTGGGATAACTAGAATCCAGACTATGCTGTTGTGTGTGCCCTCTAGTGGCCAGAAACGGGACGGTGTTCTACCAGGATAGATTTTATATTGAGAAAGTAATTGAGCATGCTAGACTTTCAGCAAAATTATGATCTTTGTCATTTTATGGTTTAGCCATGTACTTGTAATCTTGTGAATTTATGGTGAAGTTCTTTAGCACGAACCTTAGCAGTGAACATCCTTTTTCCTTTTAAACAAGGGACCTCGAAAAGTGAGTTCTTTCGTAGGAACCTCAAAAAGGACATGGTATTGGAGGCCACAAACAATAGGGCTTGAGCCGCAGCTACATGGATGAAGATGAGTGTCATCCCTTAAACATGAGCAGACAGTTTCTATGGAGGAACTCGAATAAAGATAAGTTTAAAATTCTCATCTAATACCTCCCCTTTCTCCTATGCTTGTCCATGGTGATAATCGTTTAAGTTGAGAGAAGAAATAATTGAGAGGAAACCAATTTATTTCTGGCTTTTTACTATCCATTTTTTGGAATTTTCATTCGTAATTGTTTTGCTGTTTCCCATCTTTTTATTGGTTGAACCCCCATTTTTTGTTGTCATTCTTTCTGTTTTCATCATCTCCTTCATTGGATCCCCCCCCCCTTTAATATGCACAGGTAAGCTCTTATCGATCTTACAAAATAAAAACCCAACAAAAATGTAGATAAAGCCTAAGGCCAATCTGGTGCATTTTCCTCCCCCTGCTTCATTGTCTGCTTAGGTACTGATGGGAACCCATCACTACGTTTTCACACTATCTTCATTTGCCTCTACTAAGTGGTCTCACCGCCATCGTTGCAACCACAAGACAATGCTTCCATTGAAAGAAACTCCACTGCTCTTCTCCAATCATAAGGTATATATGCTAGCCTTTTGTCTATCGTCCTCATCATGTCTTGTGACTATCTTTCCTAAGACGATCGCTATTTATTTTTGACGCTGTTTTCATATGTCGACCCGGTGAAACGTCGCTCTCCTACATTACCTGTGGTCATTCTTGCTCTGGAGCATAACATTGTGCAACATGCTTCCATCTTCATTTTTTTTCATGCCACGCTTGTGTGCTTGCATTGCCGTTTGGTTATGACACTTTGGATTTTGGGGAGAATTCCATCAGGTCATGCTACCTCCACCTAGGATTTCTATCATGCCATGCTTGTGTGCTAGGATTTTATCATGCTATGCTTGTGCCTAACATGGCATGTGAACCATAGACATGTGTAGAGAATGACAATAGTAGAGATAAAAATGTTACGGTGGATGTGTGGTCATACACGAAAAAATGGATTCGGAATGACGTGATCAGAAGGAAAGCTGGTGTAGCTTCGATAGAGGATAAAATGAGAGCCAACCGCTTAATATCGTTTGGCCATTTGCAAAGGAGATGTTGGCTGATGCAACTGTTAGAAGATGCGAGATTTGGGATGTTGAGCCTGCTAAGAGAGGGTGAGGAAGGCCCAAGAAGTGATGGAAGGAGACTATCCGAAGGGATGTGGTTTTTGGATCTAAGCTCGAGAATGACCCAAGATTGATCTGAATGGAAGCTGACCCTACTTAATGTGGGAAAATGCTTTGTTGTTATTGTATGCTTGTGTGCTAACATTGCTTTGTGTTTGCTCTAATATTGTCATGTCCTATAAATGACCGATCTTCGAGCAAACTACAAGAACTTTGGAATATCTGGGTAGAAATAATTGAAACAAAACCCATCCTTGATAACACCACCCTTTGAATCTACTACTTTGATACCATGTGGAAAATCGAAATACTATGTGCAACATCAAAAAAACATGAGAAAACATGATTTACGTTGTTCCGGAAGGCCACATAGGACTATCAAACTCCACGGGAGAAGGGACCTAATGGGTCATATATTCATATTAAACTTCTCAAGAGATACAAGAGGTGTCATGCTCTTTATGCAGCTCCACCTACACCCAAATCCTACACAATTAGTGATGTAATTTGATCGCGGAGAGATCAAAGTTCCCAACTTGCTCAACCCCTCTCTATTTCTAACAGTTGTGTGACACCCTATATTTCACGCAGTTGTCAACAGTTTTTTGAAGTGGTACCACATATTTTTAACATACTGTAAATCGGAAATCCCGGCTAATGCCAACTCAATTTTCTTAGATATGTGTATGGGGCACTGATGGATGGGAGAAGCAAAAGGGCCGATTTCTTCAGATGCCTGCTGGTAGGACACCTGCTAGTATTTCCGAGACGCGTGTTCAGTTTCACCAGGATCAGACACACTTTTTGGCTGTACACGAGACTCAGCTTGCGATATATGAAACAACAAAATTGGAATGTGTGAAACAGGTATTTTGTCCTGCTACTGAAATATTCTTGGTCTACTTCCTTTTTCTCACATTTCGTTGAATATCAGTGGGCGCCTCGTGAATCTGCTGCACCTATTTCCCACGCCACATTCTCATGTGACAGTCAGCTGATATACGCAACCTTTCTTGATGCTACAATTTGCATATTAAGTGCTTCAAATCTCAGATTGCGATGTCGAATAAATCCTGCTGCTTATTTGCAAGCCAATATCAGGTAGTTTTTTGTTTATAATTGCTGTACACACTACATGGGAGCTTTCGAATGTGGCTGAATTTTTTATCCTAAAAACATCTTATCTCGAACATTGATTTGACGATCATTATGTAGAAAAAAGAACTACGCTAGATATGTAGCATAGCATACATAAACATATAATATTTATGTGCATGCAATGTAAAAACGGTAGCATACATGTAAGCTCATAATAAAAATGTGTTTTTTTTAAACAAAAAAAGTTGTAACTCACTGGAAAACTGTTCCGTACGTATAATATTGTACATATTGCATTACTATACGAGTTTCTACTTAATCAGCTTTCTGCGGCTTCGAACCAATATTATCATGAACAAATAATCGTAAGCTTTCTTCTAAAAATCTAGAAATGTACTCTTGCTATGCTTATTTGCAGTCATTAGTTTTTTGTTTGCATCCTGAATCATATTCTTTTTAAACTTAGATCTCGTCGGGTAAATGCAAGGCTTCTGGCAAAATTGCTCTTACACTTGCTAGAAAGTTGAGTAATATCGTAGGATGTCATGATATCACATTTCTTAAGTTATTGGCCACATTTAGATGCATAATTGATTGCGCTTTCTGTAACCTACTGAAATGGCATCTCAACTGTTACATACTGCATTTTCCGATTTCAGCACAATGTCCTCTTGTAGCTGGATTGTGTATTCAGTTGTCATATGCCAACTTTCCTTCTAACTTTTCTTTCGCTTCATCTCTTAAAAAATGGAAGCACCGCTGTCTCTCCTCTCGTCATAGCTGCTCATCCTTCTGAACCGAATCAGTTTGCTGTTGGCCTGTCGGATGGAGCTGTTCATGTCCTCGAACCGCTTGAATCCGAAGGGAAATGGGGCGTGGCTCCGCCCGTTGAAAATGGATCCCCAAGCAGCATGTCGGCTGCAACACCGGCTGGACCCTCTGGCTCTGATCAACAACAGAGATAGCGTATTTACTTGTCTATCTCTGTCTTCATAACTGAACTGATTGAGGTATGCAATATTCATTTGCCTTCATCAATATGCAGGTTCCATCGACCGCTTCTTTTATTAAAACCATGTACTCCCTTATTCCTGCAGTTTTCAGAATTTGGAGAAGAATACAGTCTGAGGAATGCAAACCTGCAAGAAGTATCCCGTAAATCCATCAGACTCCCAGAAAAAGGTTATCTGACTTACTGATAACTTAAATAGGACCAAAAATGTTTGTATCGGGAACGCAAAGGCAATTTTCACCAGCACATAGGTCATTGTGTTTGAAGTTAAGATCCGATTACCTGTGGATAGTATCTGTATAACCTAGAGGGGCATTCTGGTAACTCATGTCTTGCATGTCTAGAATTTTCATGCAAAAATTTCCTTATGATGTATTTTCAGTTGTCATGAACCTCTGCATAGGTGAAAGGTAGGGCAGTGCAACGGATATCGAATTTAGCTGTCAAAAGAAAAGCAGCTTTTCTTTGTTTCTTTGTAAATCATATACTTTATTCATCTTCTTTGTTTCATCTCCTCCAGATTTGTGTTTTTTAGATGTTGGCTACCGGTGTTACCAGAGTTCAAAATGGCACCGTGGAAGAAAGAAAAGCCATCTGCTTTTGCCTCCTCTTTATTGGGGATGGAAAACAAGTCATGGAAAAAGGATCCGCTCCTGTGCTTTCTACCCTTGTTCCTCATTTCCCCTCCTAAGTTCTAAGTCTTCCTTCGGACTTTGACTGCTTTTGTAACATCGACACAAAGTTATTTGCAGGTTCTGTTTCGGCGGCATGATTTCAGTCGCAAACAGTCGTGGACCTCTTCTGATGATCCCACTGCATCTCGAGTGACTGATATGCACTTTTGCTGTGGCTCTCAGATAATGCAGATCGGGGTGTTCTGAGTCACTTCGCTAGAGATGCTCAGCTAATAAATCTCGGCATAATGGTACTACAGCTGAATGCCCCTTAGGGCCTAGATCAACTTGTTACCGCCAGAGAACACCGGACATTTTGAGTCTTGTTTGCCATTGCTTTTCCAGATTGTAACCGAGGGCCTGTCTAAGTTCAGAAGCTTGGAGAAGTTTCGAGGGGTCGAGTAAAAAGAACTGGCTTGATGTTAGCAGGCATTAGCTTCTCTGATTGTCCTTGCAAGTTCATATGCTCGTAACTTGTATACTCCTTGTATTCAACGTTTGGCTAGTGCTAACATCGTTTGCGACGAGATGTGGGCCAAAAGATTCAACGTCTGAAGCTTCAACATGAAATCAAGACGTCGGGTCTCATCATCAGCGGATGATCAGTCGCTGGGCACTTGATGGTGTTATTCAAGAACATCAGTACCAATGTAACATTCTTAGTTGTGGTAAAGCAGCACATCTAAGACAAATAAAGAAGAGAAAAATTAGGGGAAAATATATATATTTTCATCACTTTTGGCGCCTTTGGCAAGAGAGGGTTGGAGGTTGGTTCATAATAGGAAAAATGAAGAAAATCGGTGGAGAGCAGAAATAAAGCAATCTAATTTACTTCACAAAAGATCGATGGGTGATCGACATTAACACTTTATTAGCTTTTGCTCCCAGGAATGAGGAAGTAACAAAGCCATCTATTATTCTAAATATCTGTCGCCGCGCTGAAAATACTAGAAAATCGTCGAGCGACCTATTGCTATATCAGACAAAAAGGGGCTTTCAGGTTCCGAACTCTGACCTCTGAGCACAGAGAAAAAGTGGCAATACCGGTCGAAGCAGCCTTTGATTAATGAGATTTCCAATAGCAGAGACCCTCCTTTTAGCCCTTCTTGAGAGAATTTTCTTCTTCTTACACGTTTTAGAAAAAAAACACTAATTCGGTTGCTTGGGACAGTTTGATGATGCGATATCCCATCATTTTTGAAAGTTTGTTATAGCCAACGGAATTAGCTTGATCCTAGTATCTTTCCAATCTTAAACTATATTGAAATAAATCTCATCTTTTGACATTCAAACGATATTATATCTATAATTCAGGGAACTTCTGAGCAATTTACTGTCATCTCAACCTCCGTTTTCTATCAGTTAAGATATAGATGATGTTGTCGACAGGGTATAAAAGACTGAACCAAACCGGCCGGTTGAACCGGTCTGATCGAGAACCGGCGTCAAATTGGTCGGTTCGTCCGGTTCAACGAAAAATTGAAAAAAAATGAAACTGGGTTCCACCGTTGGTCCATTGGTTCGACCGGATTGGTTTGACCCGGTTCGAACCGGTTTGATTGAATAAAAGTACACAATCCTTTTCAAATTCCTGACCACCATCCGACACGCCGAACCCATCTCGTGCAGCTGCGTCATGGCCACCGATCGCCGACATCACCTCCTTCGTCGCCATTCCGGTCCAAACCAACGGAGGTACCTCTGCAATAGATAGAATGATGGTACCTCTGCCATAGATAGAATGACTCATGTGTATATCCCTCCGATCAACTTTAGTCTCATTCTATACGAATCCATAAAATCTTGTTTTTCCAAGTCCGAAGTTGAGATTTTTACTGCAGTAAGGTCCCTAAGTTCTTCATTTCCAACTAAGAGTGGAAGAATATGTTAAGAAGACAAGGGTGAAGAATCACAACTAGACCTGGCCATTGGGCCGGGAGCCCGCCGCCCAGCTCGCCCAGCCCGTTCATGGGCCGGGCTTGGGCAAGCGATTTCGGAAATGGGCCGGCCCGACCCGGCCCGCTCTTTGGCCCGCCCATCAGTTGGGTGAGCCGTGGGTATGTGTCATAAAACTCGACCCGCACATATAAAAATATATGTTTAAAAATTACATTTTAGATACATTTAATATAATATACTTCAAGTTTTTATTTTACATTATCAATATTACATCTTATTTTATACTTTACATGCAAAGTAACACATATTATGATTACTTGGATTTAGAAAGATTAGATGATGCTAAGAAAACTTAATTATCTCCATAAATTTGGTTAAAAAATTAATAAAAAATATTTTACATTCGGCCCATGGGCAAGCCCGGCCCGGCCCCGCCCAGACCTGGGCCGGGCTTGGGCCTTGAAGTATGGCCCGTGAAGCGGGCCGGTCCTTGGACAAGGGGTTTTAAAACCTCAGCCCGTTCGACCCGGCCCATGGCTCGGCCCGGCCCGGCCCGGACTTTGGCCAGGTCTAATCACAGCACGTGATGTGGATGGATCGACTTGAGTGACTAGATTTCATGCTTGTCGTCCGTTGAACTGGTCTGGGGTATTTTTTTCCAATTAGTATTGTACTGACCCTTTTCAGAATATGAATATTTAATATGAATATTACAGTAAAAATTTTCAAAAGGCACTCATAACCCTGAGTAATTTCTTAATTACATCAGAAACCCTTTATAATCACAAATTACATCCAGAACCCTGAATAATACTTAACTCATAACCCAATGTTAACTTCCATCTTATCCGTCAAGTATTTTACATTTTACATCCTTTAAATTCCTCTTTATTTACCAATGGCCCCTCCCCTTCCTCTCCCAACCTCTTCCGGCCAGTCAACCTCCCTCCCCCTACCGCCGTCCTCCCACCGGAAGCCCGACCACATGCAACCCCCACCTTCTCCTCCTCTAGGCTATCAACCGGAGGTGACAGATTGTGCGGGATATATCGAGAAGTGAGGAGATCTCGAAGTGGAGATGATTAACGTGGCTTAGAATTCGTATCAGAGATAAAACAGAGGGAAACGAGAGAAGCGAGAAGAGAAATTAAGGGGAGAGAAGAGCAGAATGAGGAAGAGAAATGGGAGGAAGGAATAGGAAGAGGACAAGGACTACTAACCTGGAATGGAGGAAGCGGAAGGGTATATGCCAGGAGGATCAGAGCTCTATGGAGCTTTGATGGTTATTGCCTAAATCGCGGCGCAACGGGAGGCTTCTCGCGGCGGCGGAGCGGGGCTCACACCGGCATCGGATCACGCCAGACCTCCACAATCTCGACCTTGCTCAACGCTCGGAGCACAGGGAGAAGGATCTGACAGAAGGTCGCTAATGGTGGATGCGGCTGGACGGAGGGATTAGGTGCTATATATAGGGGAGGAAACTAGGACGTCACGCTAGTGGGTATGGACACCGGCGACAATGGGGTCACCGCGGTCAGTTAGGCTACTGGCCTAACGACCGGTTGGAGGCATTGGAAGAAAGGAGGAGCTGCTCGTATGCGCCAGGGAAGGTGGCACATGCGCTTTGGGGAAGAGATGCACAAAAGAGAAGATGCGCAAGAGAGAGAAGAATAAAATGATTAATGTAACTAATTAATAAATAATTAAAGTAATAATTAAATTAAATTAATTAATAAAATATGAAAATAATTAGTAGAACATTAGATAAGTAAATAAATAAGTAGTTAAATAATTAGATAATTAAATAAATAATTAAATAAATAATTAAATAAGTTAATAAATAATTAAATCAAAATTACTAATGAATAAATAAATTTTTATTTATTTTAATGTAATAATATTAATACAGTATATGAAATGACATATATTAAATAAGATAAAATTAACTTAGCGAAATCAGTGTATATTAATGTAATAATATTAAATAAGATAATTACTAATGAATAAGATAAAATTTTTATTTATTTTAATGTAATAATATTAATTACCAATGAATACCATGTACATCATATACCAATATGGTCTCAAAATCCACTTTTCTGTATATTAACTTCGATTTTAGCGAAATCAGTGTCATTTGATAGATAATTCTACAAAATGAACTTAAAAAGTGACTACACCTAATTTGGAGTCCATATGGCCGAGTTACGAAGTTCAGAAAATTTAGATCACAACTTCGTGGCATCGGGATTTATTGGCATTTTTTGATAAACAATATTTTATATTTTTCTACTTATTTCTAGAAACACATCAGAAAAGAAATTAGGTTAAATAGAGTTAAAAATAATTAATTAAAAAATTAGGAAATTTAGATATATAATACATATAGATAAAGGGGCCCAAACGTCAAAACTCATCATTGTATTATATTTTTTGATATTAATAAATAGTATTAATTATAAAATGAAGTTTAAAAGTGAGTTAGCCAATTTGGAGTTTTTTATAAATAGTTATGAACCTTGGAATTCGGCTTTTATGGCTTTTTCAGTTCATTATAATTAATTATATATGTAATAAATAATATTTTTGATATTTTTTTAAATAATATATATAATATATATTAACAACTTTTGTGAAGAAAATATTTTGGTTTGAAGTGATCTTGATGATAAATAAAATAGATGAAATATTTACAATGTGAACAATGTGTTTATATACAATTATGGTCTTGATTTTCTGACATTTTCATAAATTAAGAATCCTTATCTCACCTACTTTTTTATTTTGTCGACCTCATCAATATTGACCTTGTGTCGTGGTTAAGATCAGTCTGCATATTTTATATACATAATTCTTTTCTTTTATTTTTCTCTTTTATCTTTATTATTTTATTTTGAATAAAATAAGTGTTAAATATACAATATTAATAGATATGGTTAGAACGTTAATTAGTGGGAATTAATGAATATTTACATGCATTATCAAGGATTTTAGCCGAAATGAAAGAATAAAGATGACAAATCATAGATTCATCATTCCCCTTTACTTTACCTTTGCTAGTCCCTTAACATTCTATAAATAAGTGCAAGCAAAAGAAAAAGAAAAAGGAAAAATAAAAGAACTTAGAACATGTTTGTTTCTTTAAACCGAATCTCACTTCACTCGAAATTTAGAACTTGGAGTAAGCCTTTGGATTAATAGTGTGTCAGGATCCTATTAGAATTAGGATTTAAGCCTCGATAGTCCTCAAGTTCCACCTACTCGGTCCTCGAGGAGGGTGATGAATCTCGTATTCATCATGCTAAAAACTCCTTATTAAAATCCCTGCTTAAACAAACCAATAAAAATATCCTTCAATTCTCTATTTTTATCATGTACTATATTGTCTATATTTAACCTTAATTATTTGTATTTAATTGCCCTTATTTTTCTGTAATTATTTTATCACTCAAAAACCCCTCAAAATTAGGTAGAATAATTGTCTATAAATTACTGACCCTTAAAAAGACAAAAAAATACAAAAACAACTCAAAACCACAAAACCGGTGTTTTTATCCCCTTAAAAATACCCCCAAAAATAGCTTTTGTACAGATGACCTCTTTTGGCTTTTTGACCAACATGAAAGTTGTAGATCTCGTTGAGACGAGCAACTTTCATGTTTTGACTTTTTCCAAATTCGTCCTCTAACTATTTCTTTTCTATTTTTCTTTGTATTTATGTTTTGAATTATTCTGATTGGGCCACGTGGTGCCCCCTGGGCCGCCCCACGTGGCCCGCATCTTCTCGCAACACCCGGCCCTCTCCTGGGCCGTTGGATCGCACCATCCTCGCCTCCATCCTCACCGTCCCTCCGTGCCTTGCTCACAGCCATCAGATCTGACTCTCAGATCTGATCTTATCCGCACACATCCGCCCCAACCTCAGCCATCCGATCCTTCCATCATCCAACGCCTATCCTCACGCCACGTCTCCCTTCGACCTCCACCGTTCGATCACGCGACCATCCGTCGCCTCTCGTTTCCCCACATCATCCCATCAACCCCAGCCGTAGATCTCAACAAGCTCTCAATCCTAACCACCCGTCCCTGCCTACTTCCTAGCCACTCAATCAGATCTTAGGATCTGATCTTCACCATCCATAACCCGCTCTATCTTCCACCGTATGATCGAATCCCCGGATCAAATCTGAGCCGCCCCTTAGCGCCTAAACACCAGCCCTCCGATCCTCTTTCCATCCCACGGCGATCCTCGAGCCACGTCACCCTATCTCCTTAGCCGTCTGATCTCACTAGAATCAAACGGATGTCCGCCCTCCACGACACCCCTTCAAGCTTTGCCGTCCGATCTTCCTCTCCTAGTCATCTAAAACCGCTTAATGGCGCCTAATCCTCACCGTCGGATCAGATCTTTTGATCTGATCCTAACCCTCTGTTCGCGCCCTCATCCTACCCATTGGATCGCTAGATCCAACGGTCAGGAGGTCGTCTCCTACCTCCGAAGCCCCCGTTCCCAGGCGTTACGAATCTCTCGCGCGCACTGCCCCCTTCCATTTTTGGAAGGCTCCTTGGACCTCCCCCCCCCTCTATGTAACGCCACCATTACCTTCCCCGTTCTTCCGCCATCCTCGCGCGTCAACCACCATGCGCAGCCATTATCCCCCTCACCATTAACGCCCCATTCAAAAACGTCCCTCCACCACTAAAACCGCCGTTCTCCTCCGACTATTTAACCCCCTCCTCCGCCACCTCTACGCCTCATCCACCATTTGGGAGCTTCGGCCCGAGCCCCTGGCTCTCCGGTGACAGCGGAGGAGCCCTTGCAAGGGGGCGTCGACGGCCGAAGCCCCGGTGTGATCCGTGGCCCCCCCAGCCACGTCGCGGCAGCCAATGGCGAGCCGCCGAGCACCAGGGAAAGGTCGACCCTGTTGTGCGACGACCGGAGGGTCGAACCGACCCTCAGCCTAGACCTCCTCCTCCATGGTTCCCCCTCTCCGATGAGGGTCTCCTCCTCCTTCTCTTCTTCGAATTTTGCCACTTATTTCCGACCTATTCACCTCCATCTGACCAGCCCCTAAGCTCCGCCGGAGCACAGTCTTCTCCGGTGGGCTGCGAAGGAACCAGCAGCTACAGGTGCCGTCCGATCCAGATGGATCGGACGGCTGTGATGAAGACGCGTGGGCAACCCAAGCCTCAAATCGGACCAGCAGCCTCGGGTGTCCCGAACCTTGACCCGAGCCACATGTTGCTGCCACGTGGACCCGAACCCAAGCCTCCTTCCGAGCCTGGGCCTTCACGTGCCTCGCACGTGAGGCCTGAGCAATTTGCAGGAACGACCTCGGAAGAATTGATATTTGCACTCTGGTCCCCAGGCACGTGCCCCCACATGCGTGTCTGGGTAAATTACAGGGAGGACCCTCATGGTTTTGAAGAATTACAAAAAGGCCCTTGCGCGCATGGAAAAATTACTCACAGGCCCAGGCGGTTTCTTTATTTGCATTTAGGTCCCTCCAGGGACCTAAATGCAATATTTATCCCTTTTATTTTATTGCATTTTTACTACATTTATGCCCTTGCACTGTTATTAGCATAACTTGAGCATAGTAGGTCCAAATTGCATGATTTTAGTGTCGTTTTGATCCTTGTTTTGTCCTCTACAATCTAGCATACTTATTTGCCTCATTTGACACTGTTTTAAATTAAGTGAATTTTTATGTCAAAAATGGGACCATGCTCTATCTGTCTTGCTGGATTTGATGACCGATTTTTAATGATGTGTTCAATTAGACTCTAACTTCATTCTACATTGCATTGCTCACATTTTAGGGTATAATTTTAGCATTTTATTCTTCATGCATATTCCTTTGCATTATTTGCCCATGCATCATTTTAAATTGCATAAAAACAAAATAAAAATGCATGCATCATGGCATCGCCTTGTAAATATCATAGTGCATCATAAATTGCACATGGACCTGAAAATGAGATTAATTGACAGTGAACTTCATGAATCAAAATTCAAAAGCCATAATTAGGCCGCTGTGTCCCTGTGTTCGACCTTGGTAGACTTGCCAAGCATAAATATTCCACAGCATTCAAAGACTGTGGTTTTTGTTGAAAAAAATTCGCCTCCTGTACTACAGCATTATTTATATTTATTAAAGAGGCGAATTTTACGTTCATCAAATGGCACCGTTGTCGGGGATACGACTTTGCTTGATTCTTGAATTTTGATTTTTTTTAAAATTAATTCAATGATGTCTAGGTCCTCATCCCATGCATCATTTAGTTGCATATTATTTTGCGGATTTAATTTCTCTGGTTTTCTAACGTTTATCTTTTGTGGCAGGGCCCATGAAAATCGGGGACGCCTGATCGTCATGGAGGCGCGAAGTCGGGAGCTTCCGCTGAAGAGGCCGCAAAAGAAGCCGTGAAGAAATGCGAGGATTTTTATCAGTCAACTTGCATTGCATATTGTACAAAAAAAACTTGCATCTGCATATTTATTTTCAGTATTGCATTTTGTACACAAAAAAAAAATTCCCCCCCTCACACACACTTACACCGCACATATTCACCCTCACCTGCCCCATGTATACCTCTCTCTCTCTCTATCTCTCTCTCTCTCTCTGTGTATATCTATTCTTCACGAACCCCCTCCCCCTCTCCCTTGTATCATAGAACACCCCCCCTAACGCAGACCTTACGTAGGCTATTTGTAGCCTAAGTATAGGGGGACCTGCCTGCTCTTCCATCCCTCGTCCTGTCTTCTTGTACTTAGGCCAATTTCGGCCTAAGTATAGGGGGACTCTCCTCCTCAGTTCCGCTATATCTCCCTGTACTTGAACCGAGCCTTGGCTTCATGGCACTTGTGCTATGAGGACATAGCAAATTTTAAGTATAGGGGGGGTATACCGTATATTATTGTATAGTACCTTAGCCTTAGCTCGCGTTTTTAAAACTTTTTAAATTTATTTTTCGGGCTGGGTTTTGGTAAACTAGTGAACTGAGTAAAATCCTGTAAAAATTAAAATTTGAGGGTTTAATTTTTGTCAATATTCCTGTATTAAAAAAAATTGAAAATCTTTCTTGGAGGTTGACTCTGACTACTAGGTTTAGTAGGCATTTTCAGTGAGGGAACCTCGGTCTCCCTTAGCAGAGTGGGTGGTTTAGAGGACATCGCATACGACCCCGTCCTCAAGTAACACGGGCCTCGGCCCGTACTTACACCCATACTGGCTGAAAGTGTATACTTTTATTTGAGCCTGGGCCAGTCATTGTCTCTCCGAGGAATTAAAAAAAAGGTATAAAATTAAAACCCATAAAAATTTGCAAAAAAAATAATAATCACACAAAAAAAATCACTAATCCTTGGAGTTGGTGTATTCCTGACACATTCACACTCACGCTAGGCTTGAGGATTTTGAGGACACTGGATCTCTGGGATCTTGAGAGTCTGAGTTAACATGCCTTAGTCATTAGGGTTTTCATGACTTAAATACCCACACTCCTCTGGTTTGAAAGATTTGAGTGCTATATTGCACTCTTAATCTCTATTTTCAAGAAAATATGATCAGCACAGTCACTTCCACAACTGCATGATTGATGAGCTGAGATGAGATATCACTTGAGGAACTAGGATCAGAGATTTAAATTTAGACCCGATCTTATGATATTCGAGGATGGATAAAGTTAATGAAGGCTTCAGAAAACCTGAGTGTCAGCAAAAACCCTAGCCAGTATGTGAATAAGATTCATATGCTATCTCTTGATATTTAGCTAAAAGTGCCAGGGTGTGATGAAACCTAAAGAGACTTGTTGATCAGTGTGCGCCAATCTCTTGGTAAAAGCAGTGGAGCTAGCCAACAAAAGAAATGAAATGTTAAAGAAAAGCTCTAAAATCAAAGACAATTCCAAATGAGCTTCCACCAATGGCGAGCGCTCCCAACCATTTTCAAAGTGTCCACTTGGACCAAGCGCTAAATAGGACCAAGGAGTCGGGCTGACACCACAAAAAGGGCCCTGCATCGTAAGCGATACAAGTCTGGGTGTCGAAGGTATCTTAGATACTCAAAAAAGACACACCCCGGTGTACTCCCAGAAAAACAAGTGCAGACGACTCCAACTCTCTTGACGGACACATTGATCAACAAAGTAATAATTTACAAGTGTTGAGTAAAAGGCACTCGAGAGTCCCCTTGTTCCAATGTGAGGGTGAGAAAATTAGACACAATCCCAGTACCTCCATCATCTGGCCGTCCATCAACATTTCAAAGTCTGACAAACTAATGAGACGGTGGACTGGAGCAAGAACATACTTATTCCCTAATATTGAGGATTAGGTCTAGAGGAGAATCTTTGGGACTAGAACTTTGGGTGATGCATCGACTCGGCTCTCATGAAATGCAGTACACTAATGTCATATCCTTATATTATATGTACAAAAAGAGAGTCTGATGATCAGAGAAGTTGGATTCCTTCTGACTAAGGCTTGGATAAACCCAGAATTTTAGGATCACTTAGGTCAAGGGTCTTCGAAAGATCAAGCCTTGAATTTTTCACACGCACTGTCAGGAATTAATCCGACTCCTTCATTCTTTAGATGCTCGAGGACGAGCATAGTTTTAAGTATAGGGGTATGATGAATCTCGTATTCATCATGCTAAAAAACTCCTTATTAAAATCCCTGCTTAAACAAACCAATAAAAATATCCTCCAATTCTCTATTTTTATCATGTACTATATTGTCTATATTTAACCTTAATTATTTGTATTTAATTGCCCTTATTTTTCTGTAATTATTTTATCACTCAAAAACCCCTAAAAATTAGGTAGAATAATTGTCTATAAATTACTGACCCTTAAAAAGACTAAAAAAATACAAAAACAACTCAAAACCACAAAACCGGTGTTTTTATCCCCTTAAAAATACCCCCAAAAATAGCTTTTGTACAGATGACCTCTTTTGGCTTTTTGACCAACATGAAAGTTGTTGATCTCGTTGAGACGAGCAACTTTCATGTTTTGACTTTTTCCAAATTCATCCTCTAACTATTTCTTTTCTATTTTTCTTTGTATTTATGTTTTGAATTATTCTGATTGGGCCACGTGGCGCCCCCTGGGCCGCCCACGTGGCCCGCATCTTCTCGCGACACCCGACCCTCTCCTGGGCCGTTGGATCGCACCATCCTCGCCTCCATCCTCACCGTCCCTCCGTGCCTTGCTCACAGCCATCAGATCTGACTCTTAGATCTGATCTTATCCGCACACATCCGCCCCAACCTCAGCCATCCGATCCTTCCATCATCCAACGCCTATCCTCACGCCACGTCTCCCTTCGACCTCCACCGTTCGATCACGTGACCATCCGTCGCCTCTCGTTTCCCCACGTCATCCCATCAACCCCAGCCGTAGATCTCAACAAGCTCTCAATCCTAACCACCCGTCCCCGCCTACTTCCTAGCCACTCGATCAGATCTTAGGATCTGATCTTCACCATCCATAACCCGCTCTATCTTCCACCGTACGATCGAATCCCCGGATCAAATCTGAGTCGCCCCTTAGCGCCTAAACACCAGCCCTCCGATCCTCTTTCCATCCCACGGCGATCCTCGAGCCACGTCACCCTATCTCCTTAGCCGTCTGATCTCATAGAATCAAACGGATGTCCTCCCTCCACGACACCCCTTCAAGCTTTGCCGTCCGATCTTCCTCTCCTAGTCATCTAAACCGCTTAATGGCGCCTAATCCTCACCGTCGGATCAGATCTTTTGATCTGATCCTAACCCTCTGTTCGCGCCCTCATCCTACCCGTTGGATCGCTAGATCCAACAGTCAGGAGGTTGTCTCCTACCTCCGAAGCCCCCGTTCCCAGGCGTTACGAATCTCTCGCGCGCACTGCCCCCTTCCATTTTTGGAAGGCTCCTTGGACCTCCCCCCCTCGATGTAACGCCACCATTACCTTCCCCGTTCTTCCGCCATCCTCGTGCGTCAACCACCATGCGCAGCCATTATCCCCCTCACCATTAACGCCCCATTCAAAAACGTCCCTCCACCACTAAAACCGTCGTTCTCCTCTGACTATTTAACCCCCTCCTCCGCCACCGCTACGCCTCATCCACCATTTGGGAGCTTCGGCCCGAGTCCCTGGCTCTCCGGTGACAGCGGAGGAGCCCTTGCAAGGGGGCGTCGACGGCCGAAGCCCCGGTGTGATCCGTGGCCCCCCCAGCCACGTCGCGACAGCCAATGGCGAGCCGCCGAGCACCAGGGAAAGGTCGACCCTGTTGTGCGACGACCGGAGGGTCGAACCGACCCTCAGCCTAGACCTCCTCCTCCATGGTTCCCCCTCTCCGATGAGGGTCTCCTCCTCCTTCTCTTCTTCGAATTTTGCCACTTATTTCCGACCTATTCACCTCCATCTGACCAGCCCCTAAGCTCCGCCCGACCACTCCGTTCCTCGCCAACACCCTCCGGCTGCACCTTCCCTTCTCCACGACCCCAACCACTCTCCGCCACCTCCTCCTCTGCCTCGCCGGAGGAGGAGCATTGGGCCCTCACTCCCGTCGCCCCACACGGCCCCCACTCACATCACTTCACTCACCATTCACTGCACGCTTCGGCTATCTAACATTTGCAGGTGTTCCGAGCTTCAATGGCCGGAGTTGGCATCGGCTCTCCTTCGAGCTTCTCTCCTCCGACGAGGCTTCACCGACCTTCACCTCCGACTAGCTCCGGAGCCTCGCCGCACTTCCAGGGCCTTCGCCAGGCGCCCAGATATCTTCACCGACCTTCAGGCGGGCGTGTGGCCCACGGAGGAGCTCCAGCAGGTCCGCCGGAGCACAGTCTTCTCCGGTGGGCTGCGAAGGAACCAGCAGCTACAGGTGCCGTCCGATCCAGATGGATCGGACGGCTGTGATGAAGACGCGTGGCAGCCCAAGCCTCAAATCGGACCAGCAGCCTCGGGTGTCCCGAACCTTGACCCGAGCCACATGTTGCTGCCACGTGGACCCGAACCCAAGCCTCCTTCCGAGCCTGGGCCTTCACGTGCCTCGCACGTGAGGCCTGGGCAATTTGCAGGAACGACCTCGGAAGAATTGATATTTGCACTCTGGTCCCCAGGCACGTGCCCCCACATGCGTGTCTGGGTAAATTACAGGGGAGGACCCTCATGGTTTTGAAGAATTACAAAAAGGCCCTTGCGCGCATGGAAAAATTACTCACAGGCCCAGGCGGTTTCTTTATTTGCATTTAGGTCCCTCCAGGGACCTAAATGCAATATTTATCCCTTTTATTTTATTGCATTTTTACTACATTTATGCCCTTGCACTGTTATTAGCATAACTTGAGCATAGTAGGTCCAAATTGCATGATTTTAGTGTCGTTTTGATCCTTGTTTTGTCCTCTACAATCTAGCATACTTATTTGCCTCATTTGACACTGTTTTAAATTAAGTGAATTTTTATGTCAAAAATGGGACCATGCTCTATCTGTCTTGCTAGATTTGATGACCGATTTTTAATGATGTGTTCAATTAGACTCTAACTTCATTCTACATTGCATTGCTCACATTTTAGGGTATAATTTTAGCATTTTATTCTTCATGCATATTCCTTTGCATTATTTGCCCATGCATCATTTTAAATTGCATAAAAACAAAATAAAAATGCATGCATCATGGCATCGCCTTGTAAATATCATAGTGCATCATAAATTGCACATGGACCTGAAAATGAGATTAATTGACAGTGAACTTCATGAATCAAAATTCAAAAGCCATAATTAGGCAGCTGTGTCCCTGTGTTCGACCTTGGTAGACTTGCCAAGCATAAATATTCCACAGCATTCAAAGACTGTGGTTTTTGTTGAACAAAATTCGCCTCATGTACTACAGCATTATTTATATTTATTAAAGAGGCGAATTTTACGTTCATCAGACGGGGGTATTTCCTTCTCAGGTCAGGTCGTGCTATGTCCACAATCGAGTAGAGAGAGAAAACAAAGAATGAGAAGAGAACTGGAGTGTGACTAGTGTAGTCACATCTCCTTGTGAAGCTCAACCAGTTTAGCCAAGTCTCCACTAAGATAATGTAGGATTTATGAAGCTTGGACCATTGTGGTCATATTTGTAATTGGTGTATTTGGCTTCTTTTGGTAGATAATGATTGTTGCACTGTATTGATCTTTTATGCCCCGACAGTTATAGAATCTTTTATTTCCTTCCATTTTTTGTGGTCTTGAAAAAAATTGTGCCAGCAGATCCTTCTCTCCGAAGCTTTATTTCAATCTCACATTCCTGTTTTTAGACGTCTGCGCCACTAGACAAGGATGGAAATGCACCATCAAAATGGATTGCCCTTCGCAAACCCATGAAAGTCAAGCTAAATGTAAAGTGCATGAGTTCAGAATTGGTTCAAATGAAGAAGAGTTAAATGGATGACACCAGGTGTCCTACTTAGGCAAGTTTAAGTTGAATTCTGAACACGATCTCATGTAACCCAAGGAATTAAGTCGAATAGACCTGAAGAGTCTTAATTCCGATTCATAATAAAGTCCCTTTAGAATTAAGTGGATTAAGGCCTAAACCAAGCTTCATCTCTTAGACTTAGATCCATTCGGTTCAAGAATCAAACTTGTTCTAAAAAATGTGAACGAAGGAAACTTTTTTTTTATTGAGTGATTTTTTTGGATTAACCTTTTTATGTAATTCTTAAAGAATTTTGCAAATTTTTATTGAATTTTAAAACTTTTAATTTTTAGTAATTTTTTAAAGAATTAGTGGATTAAATCAATTTACACGAATTTACAAGAATTGTGTACATTTTACAAAAAAATAGACACATTTTATACAAGATTATACAGATTTTATATAAAATTTTATTTACTATTTTTAAATACTTAAGGATTTTATCCAAGTATTAGACAACATATTTTATATACGAATTTTTAAGACATCTCTTTTTTATAAGTCATATTTACAGTTTTCTATCGGCTTTTAAAAACCCAAAATATGTGCCCATACTTTTAGAGCTATATTATTAAAAATACAATAAAGTATGAGTTATGGATTATAAAGTAAATATAGAATATAAACGACACCCCTATACTTAGCATGAACTATGTCCTCATAGTGATCAAAGAAGAAGCAAAGAAAGACATAACTCGGGCTAAGTATAAATTGGTGAAAAGAATTCTATACTACAGTGGCTCAAAAAAATAACAAAGAATAAAAGTCAATCATCCCCGCTATTCTTAGGATCAAATAATCCTAAGGATAACCGACTCAAAAATGAAGATGATCGAGGTCAAGAGAACGTACACAATCAACGACTCGGCTTGTCCCCCTATACTTAGGGTAAAATATCCCTAAATATAGAGAAGAATATTAAGAGTTGATGACAAGCGAGAAAGCAGACGATATAAAAATTGAAAATAATCAAAAGCGATAATAAACGATATTACTCCCTATACTTGAGGTAAAACACACCCTAAGTATAAGTAATAACAGGAGTAATAAAACATAACAATATTATCAATACAACGTCTACACCCCCTATACTTAGGATAAAATACATCCTAAGTATAACAAAAATCCTAAGCGAGACCTAAGGGTGTGATAAGCGTCCCGCACCCTTAGTTAATCCGGTCAAATTAATGTCCAAATTAATGTTAATCGTTCGTTGCAGTCGGATACGAGAGGCTAGTCAAAACCACTATTAATTAATGTCAAGTTAATTTCAAGCGGCAGATTTTTTTTACTTGGTGGAAGTCCAAGGTCGAACTCAGGGAGGCATCTGTCTCCTTAGGTAGATTTTTGAGCAAATATCCAAGTGTTAGATTTTCGAGGAATTATTTTTTTTGGTCTTTTTAATTTCTATGCAGACTCCTGCAAAAAGCAAGCCAATTTAACGTTTAATTCAATTACGATATCAAATGAAGTCCAAAAATTGTAAAAATTGGCCAGATGATTAATTATGATGAAAATGAGTTACCCTAATTTTTTTGGATTTTTCAGACACTAAATGGATTTACTGTGAATTAAATATGCAGACAAGGTGATTTTCACTATTTAAATATTAATAAATAACAAATCACAATTTTTTCAAGAAATAAAATTATCCTAGATAGCACTAATGGTAAGGAATCCAGAAAATTGACAAATCTTAATTTCAATGTGAAATGAATCTATTAAAATTCAAAAAAGAAAATTACTCAACAATTTATTTAGGCCTCGATATGTGTGCAAATGATATGAAATTTTTATGGCATGTTGAGACTACTGTCCTTAAGCTACTGTGAATTTTGAGGATTTTTGTAACCACAGAGAATTAATTACAAATTAAAAGGTGTCACTAGGCAAAATATTCCAAAAATATACCAATTAATTCATTAGTAATTCCACTAAAATTACAAAAATCTGACACGTGGCTCAATAGACAGAGGACAAGTTTCTCAACAAAATGCAATTTTTAGATTTGAAAAATGATGTAATATGCAACCTAGGGATGCGTGCAAACACAGGGGTGTAAATGCAATACAGGAAAATAAAAATACACAAAGCAAATATGCTAACAGGGACTAAAATGCAATTACCTACAATGCTGGGGACTTAAGTGCAATTTCTCCAACAGGCACGTGCTCCTCACGTGGGCTCAGCTTCACAGGGACCTTTTTGCAATATTGGAAAGCTCCAGGGGCCTCTGTGTAAATTTCCCAGGCCGCACGTGCTCCTCACGTGGGCGGCCTAGGCTCGGATGGCTGCAGAGGCTCGGGGCTAGGCTCGGGCGCTTCTAGAGGTCTGGAGTGAGGCTCGGGCGATCCGAACCTAGGCTCGGTGATGAGGCTCGGACCAAATCTGCGTGGCACGCTATGGACCCTCGAATCAAGCTTAATCCTACGGGTGGCGGTGAAGACGCGTGGCTTGACCTGAGGCCGTTAGATCTAGGTGGATCTAACAGCTCCTGGGCTCGATGGAGACGGCGACGTGGCTGAAGATCAGCCGCAGGATCAGATGAGAGATCTCAACGGCTGATAACTGCTGCAGAGGGAAGACGCATGGCGCACTAGGCGCCGTTGGATCTAGATGAATCCAACGGCTCATGTGAATCCCGGTGAAGAGGCGACGTGGCTCGCTGAGGGCCGTTCGATCGACGTGATCGAACGGCTACTGTGCGTCTGCTCCGATGATCCTCCGCCGCCTGCGGAGGAGATGGCGGGGCTCCGGCGAAGATGCCTTAGCTCCGCCCGTCCTCCCTCGTGTCGCTGACACTCTCCGACTTATCGGAGATATCCCAGAAGACACGTGGCGATGCGGCAAAGATCTTGGTGGTCTCAGGAGCGACGGAGGGTGGTCTGAAGTCGATGGCGATGAAGCTCCGAGTCGGCTCCGGCGAACTTCCGTTCAATGAGCAGAGGGGCACCTGCATGTGTTAGAGATAGAGCCGGAGCTCGTGCGTGCGCTCGTGAAGGTGAGTGGATGGTTGGCGAGGCCTAAGGCAAATGGAGGTGGCCTGACGGAGGAGCTCCGGCCAAGTGGCGGAGCTGGAGATCGGGGTGCTGTGATAAGCGTCGTCGGAGGTCGTGAAGGGTACCGCGAAGATGGGAGCTTCGACGCGAAGCTCGGCGGGATGGAATGGAGGCGAGGGAATGACCTGAGGCAGAGAATAAAAAGCTAGAAAATAGAGGAAGAAATGAAGAGAAGATCGGGAAGGAATGGAGGATTCACCTGGGGATTGGAACTCCTTCATAGGTTCCAGGTCGTCGCTCGAGGGGCCGGTGGTGTCCCGAGCTCGTGCAGCGTCGCGGAAGGCAGCTGCGACACGGCGGAGATGTCGTGGATCTCGCCGGAGAAGAAACCCTTCTTCGCTCAACGATTCGTCAAATCGCTGTCACCAATTGGAAGATCGGAGCTCAGGGAAGCTCTCTGGAATGGTGGATAGGTGCGACGATGGCCGGTGGTGGAGTATTTAAAGGGTGAAGTAGATGAGCGGCCTGGTGATGGAGCGAAGTTCATGGAGGTAGTGGGGTGTAGCTGGCAATCGACGTGGGAAATGGAGTGACTGGCGAGGATGATGGATGAGTGGGGAAGGACGTGGAGTGATTGGTGGTCGGAGATGGTGGCAGGCGTGGTGGTGAAAATAGAAAGGGGGAGCCCCTCCCGCAAGGCGGAGATCGTGGGAGAGAGGGGTGCCAGAGGTAGGAGACGAGGCCCTGGCCGTTGGATCTTGTGATCCAACGGCCTAGATCGGAGCGCGAAGGGATGGATAGGATTAGATCAAGGCGAGGTGATAAGAGGCTGTGATGGCGCCACGTGGAGTGAGCTGGGCGAAGCACGAGCGAGCGGCTGAGATCACGTCAAGGCGACGCGATCTGAGGGTGTTGAAGCTGCCACGTGTCGTGGAGAGGCAGCGGCGCAAACGAACGGTTTGGATGAGGAGTTGAGGTTAATCGAGCGGTTAGGATCCGAGAGCGGATTGAGCGGCTTGGATGAGAAGATCGCAGGCGTGATCAAGCGGTGTACACGCCGCCACGTGGCGAGCTCTGGTGAGGGCGCTAACATGCGGCGTAGATTAAGGGCATGAGATGATCGGACGGTAGGGAATTGAGGTGCACGTGGAAGCAGCTAAGCCATTGGATCTAGAGGGTAATCCAACGGCTGTGGCTGCGGGCGGATGAGGCAAGGACAGCGGGCCACGTGGCGCAACCAGAGGGCGCCACGTGGCATGCTGTGAATGGCTGGAAGAAAATATATGTGTAGATAGAAGAGGGGCCGAATTTGGAAAAACTCAAAACATGAAAGTTGTAGATCTCGATGAGATCTACAAGTTTCATGTTGACCAAAGACGGAGATGAGGTCAAATTTGATACATAAATACAAAGATACAAATATACATATATGTAGTATACAAAGTGGCCCAAAAACCCAACTTTTTCATACGAGCTCCAATTTGGATGAAATTAGTCTCATTTTAAAGGTATTTTAATGTGTAGTATTCTAAGAGTAAGTAGACCTATTTCGGAGTTTGTATGAGGGATTTATGTGCATTTTAGTGTACAGGGGTTCTAAGGCTTTATTGGTTAATTTACAAGGGGGATTTTTGGCCTTCTTCCCTATATTATTAACTAAGGAGTACATTTTATAAAGAAGAGGTTATTTTAGTGAGTGGGTATTTTACAAGGGATTTTGGCTTCTTATTTGAATGCAAATGGACTGCTAAAATGAATGTATTATGTGTGTATGCATGAATGCTATTTATGCATTATAAAGGGAAATATGCCTTTATTTACTCGGGAACAAGGCTCTATTTTCAACTTTTAGAGTGATGAATCACAGATTCATCAACCCCCTATACTTAAACATTGCTCGTCCCCGAGCAACTAAATGAAATGAAAGAGTGAAATGATTTTGGGTTCCATACCAAGGTCATGAACAAAAGTTAAAAATGGAGCTTGACTCTACCTTTGGATTAGTTGTGTGGCGGAACCTTATTTGGACCTGAACTTAAGACCTAACAGACTTCAAGTTCCACAAGTCTTCTATTCAAGACGCCTCAACAGTCAGGTCAGAACAAATCCTCAAATGCAAATTTCTGATGACTATGATTCTTACTTGTACTGTGTAAGTGATATGTAACTCTCCACATCAGAAATTGCTCGAAACCAGCCTCCTCTAACAAGGTAACTCAATAACCTGGTCTAGTAACTCTTTCCTCGAGGAGCGGGGTATTCCCTTCTAAGTTCAAGTGCGACCAACTCAAGAAGAGGGGGTAGAGAAAAGAATGGACGGTGGCCAGTGTAGCTACCTATCCCGGGATGCCCGACCAGTGTAGCCAAGTCATCCAGCTGCATTTCTTTACTAGTATACATACTCCGACAGGTATTTTATTTTCTCTTGGACCTGTCTGATTTTTTGGAGTTTTTGCATTTTTTTTCAACAATGTGCAGCATGTACATCAGGAGTTTTTCTTCTTGAGTCAGTAGACTATCCCTCTTTTGAAGCATTATTGCAACCCACAACATCCTGTCCTTAGATGTCAACACCACCAGACTAGGTTGAGATGCACTACCCTCCCTAGAGGAGGACGGATGTTTCCACCCGTGTGCTACTCCAAGCTAAAGGATTCTCCCTCCTTACCACCTCATCAATGAAGAGCTACGTGCATAGTGCTTGTCCAAATTAGGTCATTATCTAAAAGAATCATGCGTAGGCACGAGATATTCTACTTAGACTAATCAAGATGACATGTGAACATAAACTTGCGGACTCAAAGAATTAAGTCACTTGACCTGAGAAATCTTAACTCCAGATCCTATAAGGTTCCTCTGAAATTAGGTGGATAAAGGTCTAATTAAGTCCATCCTCAATATCTACTCATGACTTGGTTCCGAACCCACTAGCTTTTCACTTTGCATATGCAAAGTATGCAGATGAGATGTCATGCTATGAAAATGCAAGACTCTTTTTCTTTTCTTTTTTAGATGCAGAGATGATATGCAAGAGTAAATAAGAAGCCTATTTTTATTTTCATTTTTTTTTCAACTTTTACCCACCCGTAATTATTGCAAAATATATACAAAAATACGCGAAAATACGTGAAAGTACGAGGTATGGGTAAAGTATATATGTAATATATACACGCCCCCCTATACTTAGCGTCTGCTATGTCCTCAGAGCACGAAAGGGACTAAAAAGACATAGCTCGGGCTAAGCGTAGGAGAGCTAAAATTACAAAAGTATAGAAGTCGTCTCGCCCCCTATACTTAGGCTCTGGCAGCCTAAGTGTAGAAGAAGATCAAAAATGGGGCGGACGAGGTTAAGAGGGGAAATGGATGAGTATATACATAGCGGGTATCGGTCCCCCCTATACTTAGGCTCAGGTCA
Source organism: Ottelia alismoides (assembly GCA_037367405.1). Taxonomy (NCBI): domain Eukaryota; kingdom Viridiplantae; phylum Streptophyta; class Magnoliopsida; order Alismatales; family Hydrocharitaceae; genus Ottelia; species Ottelia alismoides. The sequence continues at coordinate 847,223 of JAZKJV010001860.1, read as the reverse complement.
GCCTAAGTATATGACGGAAGTGAGTATGAGGACCAATGTGATCTGGAGAATGTACAAAGAACCGACTCAAGTGACTCCTCCCCCCTATACTTAGGATCTGGTCATCCTAAGTATAGTCCAAGATAGTGATGTAATGAGACGGGGATGAGTTACTAGAGTCGCGGGAGAAAGGATAGGATGTACAAGAATGATGATATATACAGATGAGTCGGTCTGAGTCTTTCGAGATGCTGCGGATGGCTGGAGTTCACTGCTGCAAGGTCTCATACGCGGCTCAAGGTGTATCTGCTGTATCTGTCTCGCGCATGAATACAATCTCCTCAACATGGACTAACTGCTCATTGGATTCGACGAAGTGCTTCAACAGCTGTCCATTCACTAGGAATGTCGGTGCGTCATCTGCGAGATCTGAGATCTCGACACATCCACTATCATGCACCGTACGGACGAAAAATGGCCCTGTCCACTTAGACTTCAGCTTGCCCTGGAAAATCTTCAGCCTAGCATTGAACAACCATACCTTCTGTCCAGGAACAAAGGTCTTTCGTCTGATATATCTATCATGCCAACGCTTCACCTTGTCCTTGTACACCAAACTGTTGTCATATGCGCGGTTTCTGACTTCCACAATCTCATTCAGATCCATGTCTCTCTGCTTCTGACCCAGGTGTGTGTTCTAGTTGATCTTCTTGATTGCCCATTCTGATTTGTGCACTAACTCTGCGGGCAAATGGCACGGCTTTCCGAATACCATTCGGAATGGGGAGGTGCCTAACGGTGTCTTTAAGCCGTCCTATACGCCCAGAGGACTTGATCCAAGATCTGAGACTAGTCCTTCCTGTTCGGGCGGAGAAGCTTTTGCAATATGATTTTCACCTCCCTATTTGACACCTCAGCCATACCATTAGTTTGTGGGTGGTAAGGACTCACGACACAGTGTTTGATGCCGTAGTCCTTCAGGAGTTTCTTCACCTCCCGATTCACAAAGTGGCTACCCTCGTCTGATATCATCATTTTGGGGATCCCGAACCTAGAGATGATGTGCTCTCTGATGAATTTACAGACAGTCCTGCTGTCTGCGGCTCGGGTCGGGATAGCCTCCACCCATCTGGACAGATAGTCTACCGCAAGAAGGATATATTCGAACCCGTGGCTGACAGGGAATGGTCCCATGAAATCGATGCCCCAGGCGTCAAAGACATCACAAATGATGACCGGCTGCATTGGCATCTCATCCTTGGAACCAACGGTTCCTCCCATTCTCTGGCAAACTGGGCACGACTTCGCAAAGGCGGTGGCATCGCGAAACAGAGTCGGCCAGTAGAAGCCACACTGAAGTACCTTCAATGCGGTCCTCTTCCCGGAGTGGTGTCCTCCTGCCTCCAAGCCGTGGCATAAAGAAAGGACACTCTGGTATTCCTCCTGAGGAATACACCGTCTCCAAACACAATCCGGTCCTTCAAAGAAAAGGATCGGATCCTCCCAATGGTAGTGTCTAGCGTCCGACTTTAGTCGGTCGATTTGGATCTTGGGCCAATCTTCGGGAACTTTCTTGGAGACAAGATAATTCACGATATTGGCGTACCATGGGAGTGAGTCGATAACAAAAATCGACTCGTCAGGGAAGGAGTCTCGAATTGGTGAAACCTCGGAAGTATTAGGATCTTCGAGACGAGAAAGATGATCGGCCACTACATTCTTCTTTCCAGGTTTATCACGGATGTCCAAATCAAACTCCTGGATAAGTAAAATCCATCAAAGAAGACGCGCCTTCGCGTCCTTCTTCGCCATTAAATACCGTAGTGCCGTGTGGTCAGTGAACACAGTTACCTTGGATCCGATTAGGTGAGATCTGAATTTGTCCAAGGCAAACACTACCGCAAGCATTTCCTTTTCCGTAACTGTATAGTTACGCTGAGCAGTATCAAGCACTTTGCTTGCGTAGTGAATTGCAAACAGGACGCCATCTCTTCTTTGTCCCAACACAGCCCCAACAGCATAATCAGAGGCGTCCGTCATGATCTCAAAGGGTAGAGACCAATCTGGGGCTTGTAGGATGGGTGCGTCCATAATCATTCCTTGTAAAAGCTTAAAGGCCTCAAGACATTTGTGATCTACAACAAACTCCATGTCTTTGCCTAAAAGCTCAGTTAGCGGTCGGGCAATCTTAGAAAAATCTTTAATAAATCTCCGATAAAATCCAACATGCCCAAGGAACGACCGCAACTGCCTTACGTTGGTTGGTGGCTGGAGTCGTCTGATCACGTCCACCTTGGCAGGGTCAACTTCCATTCCTCTCTTGGAGATGACATGCCCCAACACTATGCCCTCTGTCACCATGAAGTGACTTTTCTCCCAGGAGAGCACCAGATTAACCTCACAACATCTTTTGAGGACTCGGTCTAGATTCCTAAGACAGGAATCGAAAGAATCGCCGTGGACCGAGAAGTCATCCATGAAGACTTCCACGAATTCGCCGACCATTTCGGCGAATACAACAATCATGCACCTTTGAAAAGTACCTGGAGCATTGCATAACCCAAAAGGCATGCGCCTGAAAGCATAGGTACCAAAGGGGCATGTAAACGTGGTCTTTTCCTGGTCCTCTGGAGCTATGGCTACTTGATTGTAGCCCGAGAACCTGTCTAGGAAGCAGAATAACTCTTTCCCCGCTAGTCTCTCTAGGATCTGATCAATGAACGGTAGGGGGAAATGGTCCTTCTTCGTCACGGCATTCAGGCGTCTGTAATCCACACAGACACGCCACGAAGTGGGTATTCTCGTCACGATCTCCTCTCCGTCCTCGTTGGTGGTCGTCTGAATTCCCGACTTCTTCGGGACAACATGGATTGGGGCCACCCACTTAGAGTCGGAGATTGGGTAAATGAAACCCGCGTTGCACCATTTTTCTATCTCTTTTTTCACGACCTCTCGTAAATTTGGATTCAACCGGCGTTGGAATTCACGAGAGGGTTTGGCTTCATTCTCCAAGTAAATATGGTGCGAACACAGAGCGGGATTTATCCCGTGGAGATCGGAAATGCTCCAACCTATCGCCTTGCGGTTCTTCTCCAGGATCTCTAGCAAGCGAGATTCCTGCTCCTCGGTCAATTTCGAACTGATGATGACCGGAAATTTCTTGTCTTGGACCGCAAGGAAGGCATACTTTAAAGTTGTGGGTAAGGGTTTGAGCTCAGGAATAGTGTCATCGTCTAAGAAATCTGGCTCAATCTGATCTGGCTCAGTGTTGGAAATGGCTGGATCGTTTTCTGTGATGGCTGCCACCAATTTCGGCTCTGGAGTCGGATCGTCAAAGGTCTCCATACAATCGGCAAACGCCTCGTCCGACTCGTCATCCTCATCTTCCGATTGTGCTAGAGATGTAAGGACTGACAGGCCCAACTGGGCCTCTACGTCATCGAAGATGTAGGGCGATGCAGGCTTAGAGCTATACTCGTTCCTTAGGATCTCGCAGACTGACTCATGCACTGGATCATCTTCGGAGGAGATGGACATATCGGTGCTGGCTGGGTTTTGTCTCCATGGCCCAACTAAGTCTACATGCTCGCAGCCTGTTCCGGTAGAAGAGTACTCGATGCTGGATTCTGAATCCGGTCTCTGCCATCTTGTCTGCTTCATTTCAAGTTCCTCATCTCCGCCTGGAGTTTGGAACTGAATCTTCCCATTCTTATAATCAAATAAGGCCCCAGCTGTTTTGAGGAAGGGCCTACCTAGAATGATCTGGGAATCTCTCCAATTACGAGGGGTTTCCATATCCAGGACAGTGAAGTCCACCATGTATTTTTGCCCCTCGACTTTGATCACAATGTTCCTTAATTCTCCTTGGGACCTCTTGGTTGATTTGTCAGCAAACTGTAGAAGAGCTCTAGATTTCCTAAGAGGTCCGAGATTAAGCTGCTCATAGAGGGCAGTAGGCATCAGATTGATTGAGGAACCATTGTCTAGGAGAGTGCGTGCAAACGCGATGTCATCAACATGACTCACTACATAATGTGCTCCCATGTCTCTTCGTTTCCTAGGAAACGAGTTCTTTATTGCACAAGCCGTGGCTAATGATAACACGTGTTTCTCAACACGGCTTTTGGTCTTCCTTCTAACCCTAGTAGGTGTGCATCTCACCTTAAGATATTTTTGAAATACAGGGGTCATTTCCACAAACTTGTCAAAAGGGATTGTGCCCTTGATGTGTTTATTACAGAATTCAACCATCTCAGGGTCATCTTTTTGGATTTTTTGGTTTTCTTCTTTCCACCCTTGAGAGCTCGGGGGAAAGGGATTATTGACTCCAACTCAGGTTTTGAAACTGAAATATTCTCATTAACTTCGGGAACTGAGTTCTTAACAGGACTCTGACTGTGATACAGACTAGGACTCTGACTCTGACTGAAAAGAAAATGCTGAGGCAAAACCGGTGACGCTTCTTCCGCGACTGCTGGACGATCCTCCTCAGATGGATGTGCAGGATCTTCATCGGTCTCGTCTGACTCCATGCGAATGCGAGAATGCTGCTTCGAGGACTCAGATGTCCTCTTCTTCTGCCGGCGATGATGGTGGTGATGCTCCTCCTCTTCTTCCTCCGAGTTCTCCTCAGGTAGAGTGTCAGAGGCTCCTTCCTTCTGCGCCCGTGCCCGATCAGGTATGGTCACGGTCCTTCCGCTCCTGAGGGACATATGATTTACATTATCGTACGAAAGGATCTCATGTTCAGATAAATGATTATCTGAATAGTATACCTGATCACGAGGTCGGTTCTAACCCTGGTGTAAGCTGTTCGGGTTGGCCTGAACCTGTGCGGGAATTGGGGTCTTTGGTGCCATCTGTTGGTCCTGGGCACGAGAGACCCGATTGATGTCGGTTCTCATGTCCAGGTAGTCATTCTGTATCTGTTGGATCCCTATCAGACAGGGTCTGGATCGCCAAGGTGAGAGACTCCAATTCAGTGGGCTGGGCTTGCTGCTACGTAGATGCGGTTCTGTATTGGCCCTGCTGGCCATGCCGATATTGCTGCTGCTGATGGGACAGTGCTGACCCCTGCTGATAGGTGCGCTGCTGCTGCTGGTACCCCTGTTCTGGCCTGGACTGAAAGCGCGGTATGGGAACGGGCCTGGTTTCTTGGTAGACTGGGGATGGGCGGTGTGGCTTATCCTTCCCCATTTCGATCTGCCTGACCATCGGGTCACGGCTATACCAAAGCCCGTTGATCTCGTACACTGGTCGAGGCTCCTCGTATCCCGTCTCCACTTGTGGGGGTGCATGTTGGTTCTGCTGGGTGTAAGTTTGGTCCCAGCTACTCTGAGACCCCGGTGCCTGTTCTTGTACAAGATGGACTCGATGTACAGGTACAGGTGGTGCAGAAGGGGTAGGTAGCTTGATCTTAGCTACCTTCTTAGAGAGTTCCTCCACTTGCTTCGGTAGGCTCGAAAGAGACTCCATCTCCGCGACTCTCTTGTGGATCTGCTCGACCATGGTAAGCTTGTCTGCTATCATCCCCATGTTGGGAATGAGGTCCTCGGTCAGATCCGCTACAGTCCTTCGGGTTGTCTCATTGGATAGGATTGAGGGAGACAACGTATAGGCCCTTGTGGCCTGCGACCTGCCGGTTTCCGCCATCTGCTCCAGGATCTTCCATACGGCGTGCTCGTTCTTGTTCAGATAGCTTCTCCACAGGCGGCACTGACTAACCCCTGCATCTCCGGGGTTAGACCACAGAACAAGGTCTGGACTAAGATCGCCTTCGAAATGCCGTGGCATGGGCATTTCTGTACTAAATCATTGAACCTGTCCCAAGCTTCATGGAAAGGTTCACTGGGGCCTTGAGCGAAGCTGGCGATCTTCGTTCTCATCTGGTTAGTCCTACTGAGAGGGTAGAACTTTTTCAAGAAAAGGTCCTTGAACTGCATCCAGGTAGTACATACCACCCCTAAGTTCTTCAGCCAATGAGCAGCCTTATCACCTAAGGCAAAAGGGGTGGCCTTCAGTTGGATATAACCTTGGCCAACATTGGGATGGCTAAGATTGTTGCACACCAGCTCGAAGTCACGGAGGAAAGTGTATGGTTCTTCAGTGAGGTTTCCGTTGAACTTCGGAAGCAGACTAAGGAAGTGGGGCTTCAGCTCGAATGCCTGGGCGGGAACTGCGGGTGCTAACCAATTCTGAATTTCGTTCTCCGCCGGGTTGTAGGTATCGACCATTGGTCGGTCGATTCCTCCAGCTACAATAATCTGTCCCATCCGCGCCGTAAGATCTGCATTCTTCTGTTCGGCTTCGGCGAGGCGATTAAGAATCGGTCGTATCTGGTCCTCATCCAGTGGCATCCTTGGCGGCATCTTGTCATCTAAGTCTGGGGATTGGGAAATAAGATCAGTGTTAGAGGGAAAATCAAGGAAGGGATTACCGAGGCGATGGTCTTCCTCGGTAATCTCGGAGGAGATGAAAGGGTTGGTTTGAGAGTAACCACCCTAAGTATGAGGGAACCAGGAATCAAGAGGGTCAAGAGTCCTGGGTGGTCCAAGGTACGCTTGGACCGATGAAGATGAATTACTTGGGGGACTCATAGAGAGATTGGTGAATAATGCGTCGAGATCTCCCCAGTCACTTATCTTGATGAAGCGAGAAGAAGATAGGATTTTACTCCTACCTGAAGCAAGCAAAAATCAATCCAATACCCTGGGTTCACACTCAACACAGTGAAGGACTCGAAATCGAGTCCAATTAATCTTGTAGTTTTTAAGTGTGATTTGCAAGCAAAATAAGCAAGGATTACGCGACCTATAGGGAAGTCGGCTCAGAGCCGGATGCGTCTTCCCTGTTTAACCTGTCGCCTAGATACCGCCGCTCCTTCCTTTCTTCGCTCCTATCCCAAGCCGATGGATTCAATGACCACGCCCCTATCTACCTGCAAGCAGGCGGAGGCTGACAAGGCCGGAACTTCACCCCGGGGGGTTACTGGCAGCTTGTCGCAAAGTACCGCAATTTCGCCCCTATCTACCTGAGACAGGCGGAGGCTACTTGGTACTAGTCAAAGAATCTGAAATTTATTCGACTTGTGATATTTGCTAGGATCGGTTAGAACGTGATATGGAAGGTGGGGATTTGGCCTCTGTCTTAAGGTGTTCACACACACTCAAGTACCCTCACTCAGCCTGAAAACAAGGTCGGGGATTAATCTCCCGCAATCAATTTTCAAATTTTATTCTTTTTGGTCAATACTGTTTAGCAGTCCCGATTTTAAATTAGGTTATCACTGATTAAGTTCAACCACACAGCACGCCTATCGTCCAGTCCCCATTTCCTTTTAATTTAAATGTGAGAAAATCAGAGGGAGAAATCGAGAAAAGCCGATGCAAGTTAAAAACAATGATGCATATGCTGAGTAGAGAATACTTACAGTGATCCCTTCGCTTTTTTTATGCAGGATGTAGAACAGAATTGAAAACTTTATCTACATGCAAATGCAGGCGATGAAAGCCGCTCCTAGACAGGCAGTTCTATTAGCGTGAAGAACGGGTTAATTTGGCTAAGTACTGCGGTCTAAGTGCGTCTAAATCCTATAGTGGAACTGTGTTCTTTTAAGTGTATTGTGTGGTCCTATTAATTTACGAGCACAAGCAAATCCTAGAGTGGCTCGAGGAGCCGCTAGTGCAATCTAAATTATATTCACCCACACAGCACACAGGACACAGTTCCACTATCTTTACAGACGCGAGAACCCAAATGGGAACCGTTGGAAATGATGCGAAAAAGAAATAAAAAAATTACAATGCCTCTCTAATCACTCAATTCAAATGCTCGATTGTCGAAGCGTCCAAGACTCCTCGCGTTCCTCGCACAGAAAAAGAGAGAGGTCAGAGAGTGACTCAAAAATAAAATGATGCAAAGAAATAAAAGAGAGAATAATTACAAGAAAACCGGGGGTCAGACTACCCGGGGATGAAAAATCAAACACTCAAAATATCGCTAAAAATTAACCTAAGCCGTGCCTCCTCGGCAACGGCGCCATTTTGATAAGCGTCCCGCACCCTTAGTTAATCCGGTCAAATTAATGTCCAAATTAATGTTAATCGTTCGTTGCAGTCGGATACGAGAGGCTAGTCAAAAACCACTATTTATTAATGTCAAGTTAATTTCAAGCGGCAGATTTTTTTTACTTGGTGGAAGTCCAAGGTCGAACTCAGGGAGGCATCTGTCTCCTTAGGTAGATTTTTGAGCAAATATCCAAGTGTTAGATTTTCGAGGAATTATTTTTTTTGGTCTTTTTAATTTCTATGCAGACTCGTGCAAAAAGCAAGCCAATTTAACGTTTAATTCAATTACGATATCAAATGAAGTCCAAAAATTCTAAAAATTGGCCAGATGATTAATTATGATGAAAGTGAGTTACTCTAATTTTTTTGGATTTTTCAGACACTAAATGGATTTACTGTAAATTAAATATGCAAACAAGGTGATTTTCACTATTTAATTGTTAATAAATAACAAATCACAATTTTTTCAAGAAATAAAATTATCCTAGATAGCACTAATGGTAAGGAATCCAGGAAAATTGACAAATCGTAATTTCAATGTGAAATGAATTTATTAAAATTCAAATAAGAAAATCACTCAACAATTTATTTAGGCCTCGATATGTGTGCAAATGATATGAAATTTTTATGACATGTTGAGACTACTGTCCTTAAGCTACTGTGAATTTTTGAGGATTTTTGGAACCACAGAGAATTAACTACAAATTAAAAGGTGTCACTAGGCAAAATATTCCAAAAATATACCAATTAATTCATTAATAATTCCACTGAAATTACAAAAATCTGACACGTGGCTCAATAGACAAAGGACAAGTTTCTCAACAAAATGCAATTTTTAGATTTGAAAAATGATGTAATATGCAACCTAGGGATGCGTGCAAACACAGGGGTGTAAATGCAATACCGGAAAATAAAAATACACAAAGCAAATATGCTAACAGGGACTAAAATGCAATTACCTACAATGCTGGGGACTCAAGTGCAATTTCTCCAACAAGCACGTGCTCCTCACGTGGGCTCAGCTTCACAGGGACCTTTTTGCAATATTGGAAAGCTCCAGGGGCCTCTGTGTAAATTTCCCAGGCCGCACGTTTTTGCAATATGCTGGCGATGAAGCTTCGAGTCGGCTCCGGCGAACTTCCGTTCAATGAGCAGAGGGGCACCTGCAGGTGTTAGAGATAGAGCCGGAGCTCGTGCGTGCGCTCGTGAAGGTGAGTGGATGGTTGGCGAGGCCTAAGGCAAACAGAGGTGGCCTGACGGAGGAGCTCCGGCCAAGTGGCGGAGCTGGAGAACGGGGTGCTGTGATAAGCGTCGTCGGAGGTCGTGAAGGGTACCGCGAAGATGGGAGCTTCGACGCGAAGCTCGGCGAGATGGAATGGAGGCGAGGGAATGACCGGAGGCGGAGAATAAAAAGCTAGAAAATCGAGGAAGAAATGAAGAGAAGATCGGGGAGGAATGGAGGGTTCACCTGGGGATTGGAACTCCTTCTTGGGTTCCAGGTCGTCGCTCGAGGGGCCGGTGGTGTCCCGAGCTCGTGCAGCGTCGCGGAAGGCAGCTGCGATACGACGGAGATGCCGTGGATCTCGCGGGAGAAGAAACCCTTCTTCGCTCAATGATTCATCAAATCGCTGTCACCAATTGGAAGATCGGAGCTCAGGGAAGCTCTCTGGAATGGCGGATAGGTGCGACGATGGCCGATGGTGGAGTATTTAAAGGGTGAAGTAGATGAGCGGCCTGGTGATGGAGCGAAGTTCATGGAGGTAGTGGGGTGTAGCTGGCGATCGACGTGGGAAATGAAGTGACTGGCGAGGATGATGGATGAGTGGGGAAGGACGTGGAGTGATTGGTGGTCGGAGATGGTGGCAGGCGTGGTGGCGAAAATAGAAAGGGGGCGCCCCTCCCGCAAGGCGGAGATCGTGGGAGAGAGGGGTGCCAGAGGTAGGAGACGAGGCCCTGGCCGTTGGATCTTGTGATCCAACGGCCTAGATCGGAGCGCGAAGGGATGGATAGGATTAGATCAAGGCGAGGTGATAAGAGGCTGTGATGGCGCCACGTGGAGTGAGCTGGGCGAAGCGCGAGCGAGCGGCTGAGATCACGTCAAGGCGACACGATCTGAGGGTGCTGAAGCTGCCACGTGTCGTGGAGAGGCAGCAGCGCGAACGAATGGTTTGGATGAGGAGTTGAGGTTAATCGAGCGATTAGGATCCGAGAGCGGATTGAGCGGCTTGGATGAGAAGATCGCGGGCGTGATCAAGCGGTGTACACGCCGCCACGTGGCGAGCTCTGGTGAGGGCGCTAACATGCGGCGTAGATTAAGGGCAAGAGATGATCGGACGGCAGGGAATTGAGGTGCACGTGGAAGCAGCTAAGCCGTTGGATCTAGAGGGTAATCCAACGGCTGTGGCTGCGGGCGGATGAGGCAAGGGCAGCGGGCCACGTGGCGCAACCAGAGGGCGCCACGTGGCCTGCTGTGAATGGCTGGAAGAAAATATATGTGTAGATAGAAGAGGGGGCCGAATTTGGGAAAACTCAAAACATGAAAGTTGTAGATCTCAATGAGATCTACAAGTTTCATGTTGACCAAAGACGGAGATGAGGTCAAATATGATACATAAATACAAAGATACAAATATACATATATGTAGTATACAAAGTGGCCCAAAAACCCAACTTTTTCATACGAGCTCCAATTTGGATGAAATTAGTCTCATTTTAAAGGTCTTTTAATGTGTAGTATTCTAAGAGTAAGTAGACCTATTTCGGAGTTTGTATGAGGGATTTATGTGCATTTTAGTGTACAGGGGTTCTAAGGCTTTATTGGTTAATTTACAAGGGGGATTTTTGGCCTTCTTCCCTATATTATTAACTAAGGAGTGCATTTTATAAAGAAGAGGTTATTTTAGTGAGTGGGTATTTTACAAGGGATTATGGCTTCTTATTTGAATGCAAATGGACTGCTAAAATGAATGTATTATGTGTGTATGCATGAATGCTATTTATGCATTATAAAGGGAAATATGCCTCTATTTACTCGGGAACAAGGCTCTATTTTCAACTTTTAGAGTGATGAATCACAGATTCATCAACCCCCTATACTTAAACATTGCTCGTCCCCGAGCAACTAAATGAAATGAAAGAGTGAAATGATTTTGGGTTCCATACCAAGGTCATGAACAAAAGTTAAAAATGGAGCTTGACTCGACCTTTGGATTAGTTGTGTGGCGGAACCTTATTTGGACCTGAACTTAAGACCTAACAGACTTCAAGTTCCACAAGTCTTCTATTCAAGACGCCTCAACAGTCTGGTCAGAACAAATCCTCAAACGCAAATTTCTGATGACTATGATTCCTACTTGTACTGTGTAAGTGATATGTAACTCTCCACATCAGAAATGGCTCGGAACCAGCCTCCTCTAACAAGGTAACTCAATAACCTGGTCTAGTAACTCTTTCCTCGAGGAGCGGGGTATTCCCTTCTAAGTTCAAGTGAAACCAACTCAAGAAGAGGGGGTAGAGAAAAGAATGGACGGTGGCCAGTGTAGCTACCTATCCCGGGGTGCCCGACCAGTGTAGCCAAGTCATCCAACTGCATTTCTTTACTAGTATACATACTCCGACAGGTATTTTATTTTCTCTTGGACCTGTCTGATTTTTTGGAGTTTTTGCATTTTTTTTCAACAATGTGCAGCATGTACATCAGGAGTTTTTCTTCTTGAGTCAGTAGACTATCCCTCTTTTGAAGCATTATTGCAACCCACAGCATCCCGTCCTTAGATGTCAACACCACCAGACTAGGTTGAGATGCACTACCCTCCCTAGAGGAGGACGGATGTTTCCACACGTGTGCTACTCCAAGCTAAAGGATTCTCCCTCCTTACCACCTCATCAATGAAGAGCTACGTGCATAGTGCTTGTCCAAGTTAGGTCATTATCTAAAAGAATCATGCGTAGGCACGAGATATTCTACTTAGACTAATCAAGATGACATGTGAACATAGACTTGCGGACTCAAGGAATTAAGTCACTTGACCTGAGAAATCTTAACTCCAGATCCTATAAGGTTCCTCTGAAATTAGGTGGATTAAGGTCTAATTGAGTCCATCCTCAATATCTACTCATGACTTGGTTCAGAACCCACTAGCTTTTCACTTTGCATATGCAAAGTATGCAGATGAGATGTCATGCTATGAAAATGCAAGACTCTTTTTCTTTTCTTTTTAGATGCAGAGATGATATGCAAGAGTAAATAAGAAGCCTATTTTTATTTTCATTTTTCTTTCAACTTTTACCCACCCGTAATTATTGCAAAATATATACAAAAATACGCGAAAATACGCGAAAGTACGAGGTATGGGTAAAGTATATATGTAATATATACACGCCCCCCTATACTTAGCGTGTGCTATGTCCTCAGAGCACGAAAGGGACTAAAAAGACATAGCTCGGGCTAAGCGTAGGAGAGCTAAAATTACAAAAGTATAGAAGTCGTCTCGCCCCCCTATACTTAGGCTCTGGCAGCCTAAGTGTAGAAGAAGATCAAAAATGGGGCGGACGAGGTTAAGAGGGGAAATGGATGAGTATATACATAGCGGTATCGGTCCCCCCTATACTTAGGCTCAGGTCAGCCTAAGTATATGACGGAAGTGAGTATGAGGACCAATGTGATCTGGAGAATGTACAAAGAACCGACTCAAGTGACTCCTCCCCCCTATACTTAGGATCTGGTCATCCTAAGTATAGTCCAAGATAGTGATGTAATGAGACGGGGATGAGTTATTAGAGTCGCGGGAGAAAGGATAGGATGTACAAGAATGATGATATATACAGATGAGTCGGTCTGAGTCTTTCGAGATGCTGTGGATGGCTGGAGTTCACTGCTGCAAGGTCTCATACGCGGCTCGAGATGCATCGAATAGTTAAACTTTTTTATCAGGCTCAAACTACTTATGGCTGATGTGTGCATCATGCCATTCTTCATCCACTTTTTATAATGAAGGCTACTCGTGAAGGCTTCATTTCTTAATTCCTCCAGGGCTGCCAGGATTGTTTGCCTCTGATCCCCTGCATCATCTAGACCAAAGATTACCTCTTTCACTGCCACCATGAACCGTGCTTGATTTTCACAGGTAAGTGGCATGGCTTGCCATAAATGAGCTGAAAGGGAGATGTAACCAATGGTGTCTTGAAATATGTTCTATAGGCCCAAAGAACCGAGTCCAAAAGCTATGATCAATCCTTTCGGTCTGGCCTAACAACCTTCTACAAGATTATCTTGACCTCCATATTCGAAACTTCAGCTAGACCATTCGTCTGAAGATTATACAGAGTAGCAACCCGATGATCTATACAGAACTCGTTAGAAGTGCTCTTACCTTGTCATTGATGAAGTGGCTATCCCCGTCTGATATCAGAACTCGAGGGAGCCCGAACCGTGAAATGATATGCTTTCTAAGGAACTTACAAACTGTATTCACATCAACATCTCAGGAAAGAATATCCTCTCCCAACGACTCACATAATCTACAACTAGTAAGATGTACTCGAATCCCTGACTTTTAGAGAATGTGCCCATAAAGTCGATACCCCATGCATCAAAGATATCATGGAAGTGAATCAACTGCGTCGACATCATATCTCTATGTCCACAAGTGTCCATCCTCTGGCAGTCAGTACATCTCTTTATAAATGCTTGGGCATCCACAACGAGAGTAGGACACCAAAGACCAGATTGAAGCACCTTTTGTGCTTCCTCTTCCTATAATGGTGTCCTCCAGTTTCTGATTTATGACAATACATGAGTACATTATGGTATTCCTCCTGAGGAATACACCGACACCATATAGAATCCGCTCCTTCATGATAAAGGATCGGATCGTTTGAATGGTAAGACTTGGCTTTCGTAAGGAAAGTCTCAAGTCTTTGCCTAGACCAACCATGTGAGACCTTCTTGGCAACAAGAAAGTTCACAATGTTGGCGTACCATGGAGTGAGGCGACAACAAGAATTGCCCCGTCTGGAAAGGTCTCCGTGATAGGTGTATCAAACTCAGAAGTCTCAAGTAACTCTAGTCGGGAGAGGTGGTCCGCCACCACATTATTGACTTCACAGTTATCCTTGATCTCAATATCAAACTCCTGGAGTAGAAGAATCTATCTGGTAAGGCATGGCGTGGAATCCTTATTATCCATTAGGTACCTGATGATGGTATGGTCAGTGGAAATTGTAACCTTAAATCCTAAGGTGTAGGATCTAAATTTGTGTAAGGCAAATACTACGGCTAGCATTTCTTTCTCTGTAACAAAATATAATTCCGCTGGGCAGAATCCAAAGTCTTGCTAGCATAGTGTATGGAATATAAAAGGACATCCCTCCTCTGTCCTAAAACAACCCCAACAGCAAAATCAGAGGTATATGTCATGGTCTCAAATGGGAGAGACCAATCAGTTGGCTGAAGGACATGAGCCTCTACAACCATGTTCTTGAGAGTCTCGAAAGCTGAAAGACACTTATCATCAATAATAAAATCGGTGTCTTTCTCTAGAAGGACTAATAATGGCCGGCAATCTTACTAAAGTCTCGAATGAAATGTCGGTAGAAACCGACATGCCCTAGGAAAGACCGTAACTGCTTTAGATTGGATGATGGATTGAGTTTCTTTATGATATCCACCTTGACCGGATCGACCTCCATGCCCCTATTGGAGATGATATGACCAAGGACTGTCCCCTGAGTCATCATTAAATGACTCTTCTCCCAAGAAAGAATGAGGTTAACTCAGTGCACTTCTGAAATACGTGATCTAGGATAGAAAGATAGGAGTCGAAATTATTGCCATAGATCGAAAAATCATTCATGAAGACCTCCAAAAAGTTGCCACCATGTCTGCAAAAATCAAAAGCATGCACCTCTGGAATGTAGCCGAAGTATTACATAATCCAAAGGGCATCTGTTTGAAAGCATACGATCTGAACGAACATGTGAACATCATCTTTTCCTCGCCTTCAGGTGCACTGGCCACCTGATTATATCCTGAGTACCCATCAAGAAAGCAATAATGTCTCTTCACAGCTAATCTCTTGATGATCTGATCAATAAATGGTAGTGGGAAGTGATCCTTCTGGGTCACCTGATTCAAACATCTATAGTCCACGTAGATTCACCAAGAAGTTGGTACTTGGGTAGCGATCTCTTCTCCGTCCTCATTAATCAGTGTAGTGATACCCGTCTTCTTGGGTACCACATGTAATGGACTGACCCATTTAGAGTCGAAGATGGGATAGATAAAATTGACACTCCACTACATGGATATTTCCTTCATTACCACCTCTCAAAGATTAGGGTTCAGCTTGTGCTGAAACTCACGAAATAGTTTGACGTCATCCTCTAAAAAGATATAGTGGGAGCACAAAGCCGGACTAATCCCATGGAGATCTGCTATTGACCATCCGATGGCCTTGCGATTCTTTTCAAGAATCTCCATCAGATGGGATTCTTGGTTCTCGATCAGATCGGGAACGATAATGACCGGAAAAATTTTAGGTTCTCTAGCAGGGAATCGATATTTCATGCTTTGAGGTAACAGTTTAAGCTTAGGGGGAGAAGGAAGATGGAGAGCTGGTTTGGCTAGGGCATGTGTATAGGCTACTAAGTCGGTATGTGTAGGCTCATCCTGCTCTGACTCTGAAGGATATGAAGACTTCTCATCTGATAGCTAACTATTCTGAACTAACTCTGTCTCCAGTTTTGTTGTAGGCTCTTCGGTAGAAGTCTGAAGTGAAAGGAATTCAGCAAAACACTGCCAATCAACATCCTCTGAATTTGACTGCACTAAGGACTGATCATTAGGTGACTAATAGAACTGATCATTCATTTCTGACTCAGAGGGATTAAAAATATCATCACAAACTAAAAGAGTACCAGAATCATCTCCACAAGCCTCATCACTAATCGACTCCAAGACTATGCTATATCCAATTTCCCATCATCTAATATTTGAAAATCATACTCTCTTGAAAGTGTGATGAAATATTGTGTACTCGGTTCCACCCATATTGCTTAATCATCTGTATGTATGAAGTCACAGTCCTGATGAATATCGAACTCATCTTCATCAGATGCTCGCTTTGATTCGACCGACCTATCTTTAAGGTCCTGGATCGTCTCTATATGTATACTCTCTCCTTGGACATGAAAGTACACTTTTCCAGTACCATAATCAGATATGGCCTTAGCTGTCACCAGAAAAGGTCATCCTAATATGATCAGGGTATCGAGCACACATTTAGGGACCACCATGTCCAACATGACGAAGTTCATAGGAAATTACAATCCCTGAATGGTGATGATAACATCCTCGATTAATCCCTTGGACCTCTTGACTGATCTATCAGCAAACTGCAAGACTGTCCTGCTTGGTCGGAGAGGCCCAAACTCGAACTTGTCGAGTAAGGAAGAAGGAATGATATTAATCCATGAACTGTTATTTAAGAGAGTATGATCAAATATTCGATCTAATGTCTCACATCTGACATACGGTGCTCCCGTGTCTGATTGCTTGGTTGGGAGACAGTTCTAGATAGCGTGACATGTCTCCTTGGTTAACACATGAATTTCTGAACAGTGATTGCGCTGCATCTTCTTTCTTTGGACTGTAGTACGCTCTTTGAGACCTTTCTGCAAAGAGGGATGTGTGCCAAGGCTTCCGAAAGAGTGAGCTAAATGGTGAATTTGTCTAGCATCTCTTTCGTCAAATCGGCCATCTGAGTCTTTTTGGTGTTTTGATTTTTATCTCCTTTCTCCAAGCAGAGTGTTTGGAGAAAAGGAATCTGTACATCCCCCTTATCAGTCTGTACAATAGGAGGATCAGAAGAAGAAGAAGGTATTTTTTTTCAAACGGGGACTAGCTCTATGTAAATCATCGAGAAAAGACTCATGAGATCTAGCTGGATCAACTGTCTTTTCTTTATTACTCTTTTTGGTTTTTCTCTTTTGTACATTTTTTGTATTTTTCTATCATCATCACCATATAGAAATAAAGGAAGAGCATCTGCATCGGCAAAAGACTCTGGCTGCTTCTCTTCAGTCTTGGTGGCTTTAGTACCACCATCCACATCCTCAAAGGGAAAGGCGGCATCAACACCGCCATCATCATGCTCAGCAGGCTCACTTGTATCATAAGGTATATCTTCACTAAGACTAGTTAAGTCTCCTTGCGGGTATCCTACCGCTCCTAAGAGAAATGAAATCAACGTCATCACAATCAAGGTAATCATCTGAAAATACTTGTGACCGGAGTCTGGGCTCTGTCAAGTGTACTTTCTCTGACTTCCTCTTCAGACTATTCGGATTTCGCTCAATCTGAGCATGAATGGTGGACTTCCCTTTGACAGGCTCCGTGACATGATTTTTAAACTCAATCACTTCTCATCTAAATGCGACCTCCTGATCGACTATCAGACTGTCGAGATATTCTAGGACTGCATTCTCATGAAAAGGTCCATGAGGCCCAGATGAGTCGCCTTGATGGTATTGAGGCTATTGTTGTGTTGACTGCTGTTGTGGAGGATATGACTGTCTATACTAAGCATGATATGTATTCTACCTCCACTGAGAGGGCTGGTATTGATGATGACCTGACTGTTGCTGCTCTATGATATGTCGCATCTACGTCTGTGGTGGCTGTTGGGAAGAAGTACCTCCTGAAGACCAATGGAAACTAGGATGATCACGACAGATCCCTGGTTGTTGTGTCTGGTTGTACCATATCCCATTGACCTCAATCAATGGATCAAGCATCTCTGTATAAGCTGGGGGCATCGATCACTCTGATACATGACCATATGAGTGTTAGATGTTGTGTCTGTGGGTTCTGCAGGTAAGCCAGAGACTGTTGGGTCGGCTTAGAATGCACATGATAGATGTGTTAAACTGGTGGTCGTGGAAGTATGCCTTGATCTCTGCTCATAGAATCAGCCTGTGATCTGGAAGACTTTGTAGAATATGATGAATCTCTTGAAGGCACATGACCTGAGTCTTCAGATCACTCAAACATCTCTCAAGCTCGTTGATAAACACGGAATTTCGACGGTCTTAAGTTCAACACAAAGCGTGAACTCAGTCGCAGTGTCGACCAATCAAAATCCGAATTTAATCAACATTTAACCCACACTAAGATCAACAAATTAGAAACAATGTGGAGTTAAAATTTATTTTTAACTCTGCACAAATGGTGTATAGTGTCAAGTATGCAGAGAGTTCGAACACAGGGAGCAAACAGTGTAATTCAAGCAAGTGCTAAAGTGTGTGTGTGAGTGTATGATGTGTCTACACTAAGCAAGCAAAGGAATTTTTGTGGGTTTTTTAATTTTTAATTTTTTTTATTTAATTTTTAATTTTTAATTTTGTATTTGATTTTTGATTTTCTGATTTTTATATTTTATAATTTATATTTTTGTATTTCTTTTTCAATATTGGAAAGGAAAGACAATATAAGAAAAGGCAAAGTAAAATATTTATAAAAATGCACAAAAATGCTCAAAAATTCAGAAATAAAATGTTTTTGGTATTTTTAAAGTTTTCTACTGTTTTTGTGATTTTTGGGGATTTTTCAAGGTGTTTTGGTATTTTTAAACACTGAAATAAGGCAAAACAGTGGAAATAGGGCTGGCTGGGAATAAAATGTAATTTAAGAATAGCAACCAGTACTAAAAATATTTCACACTATTTTTCTAATAAAGAGAGTAAAATAAGGGACAAACAGAAGCTGAGTTTATATTTTTTTGAATTTTCTACTATTTTATATATATTTTTGAAGTTTTTAAGTGTTTTTAGATTTTTAGTGTTTTTCTTTTGAAATTTTTAATGATTTTTGAACTGACACTAAAATAGGGTAAAATAGACACTAGGTGAATTTTTGGGAATTTTTGGAGGTATTTTGATATTGTTTTGGTATTTTCTAATGTAGACAGTACACAAAAAGGCTGTTTCTGATTTTTAATAAATAGGAAAATAAAATAAAATCAAA
Source organism: Ottelia alismoides (assembly GCA_037367405.1). Taxonomy (NCBI): domain Eukaryota; kingdom Viridiplantae; phylum Streptophyta; class Magnoliopsida; order Alismatales; family Hydrocharitaceae; genus Ottelia; species Ottelia alismoides. Next base: position 828,155 of record JAZKJV010001860.1, on the reverse strand, counting down.
AACTAAATAGATGGCGTTAAAGTACACCTATCCAGGCACTTAAGTCTATTTTTGTGGAATTTTTGGGCTTGAAAAGATAGATCAAATAAATACAACAAGCCTACAAAAATTAAAAGACTAGCAAGGACTTAAATGCGAATAGTCAAAAGCCCAGGGCTGATCATGCAATTTTCACGCAAAAATTACACTGCATAAAATATTCTTTGAACTAAAGAGTTAATAACAAATCTCGCAAGGGCCTTGCCCGCAAAATAACCACACGCACGTGCTCACGCACGTGCGCCTGGCTGACAAGGTTCGAAATGTAAATGCGGAAACCCCAGGGGGTGTTTAGCAAATGTTACAAAAACTAAAGCACGACAAATGGAAGTTTAAGTTTCAATTAAATATTACACAAAAATGTCGGGATAGAAATCGCAAAATACCCAGCTAAGAGGGGCAATCCGACGGCTGATGAGATTTCACTTATGCCACGTGTCGAAGTTGCAACGGCCCGTACCCCTTTGCATTCGATGGTCACGATCAGATCCTGGCCGACTGATCAAACGGTTGTGGATGGCCCAAGATCCAAGGGCTGCTGTACGCCTGGGAGAGCAACCTTGATCCGACGGCGCTGGACTATGGTGGAAGAACAGATGAGGAACTCGCCCCAGGCGAGTTTGGAACGGCTTGCGCGTGCTCCTCCGACCTCCCTCAAGCCCGCCGGCGGGCTCCCCTTGCTCCTGGAAGGTTCCTTGAGGTGATGGCGGCTTCAAAATGGCCAAAGAACGACCGGTGCTCCGCTGCTTATCGGCGAAGGAGGACGGCCCCCAGGAGCCTCGTTCAACTTCAAAACTCGAACCCAGATGGGGTTCTTCGAGCCCCAGGACCTGCAAATAAAAGCAGCACACACAGTAGATGGTCCCAAGGCAAGCAAGACGATGCGGGTGACGTGCGTGGCAAGCTTGGTGGTCGCCGGAGCTTCGTGAGCTCCGGCGAAGTGTTCGAGATGAAGAGCGGCGTGGAGAATGGTTTAAATGACAATATAAATAGACGAATCGAAAGCTTGGACTAACAGCTAACTAACTACCAAAAAAATGAGAAGAAAAAGCCCTCGAGTGGCCTGGACCACGAGGAAGAAGACCTCACGGCGGTGGCCGGAGATGGAGTTGGAACTCGGTACTTGGAGACTCGCCGCACCTCGACGGCAGTGGGGGAGGATGCTCCTGTCACGAGAGCTCGCCCTCAACCCCACCTGGAAGCTATTGGCGCCCAAATCCCGGTTCAAAGAGAAGGGGAAAGTCAGGGAGTTGGTTTTGAATGTGGTCGAGGGGCGGTTTTCGAGGATCGATCACGGGTGCGAGGCAAAGATCTAAGGAGATCTAATAGGCTGGCGAGCTAGAGGGATAGTAGGGGAGCATCTTTGCAGAAGGGCTCGAGCTCAAAAGATGAAAGGGGCGGCCTCGATAAATCCGCAAACACGGGCAAAAATCGAGGTCTGACGGGCTACAGGGATGGAGGGCAGGCAGTTGACCTTGGTCAACGATGACTGCCCCCTGGTTGGTCCACGTGGACCAACCAGGAAAAATCCCTCAAAAAATGATTAAAAATTCAATTAAAAATCGAAAATGATTTATTTACTTTTAGGTTAATTAATAAAAAATGTTTATTATTTCATAAAGTATTTAATTCCGATTTTTAATTATTTTTATGAGGTATATTTTTACAATTTGCTTTTATACCCCTATAGGTATCTATATCTATATATTTAAGTATTTTATTTTTATTTAGGTATTTTTAATTTATTTTATTTTGGTTTTTATTTTCTAAAATTATAAAATACTTTTATATACACAAATATATTTTTATTTTATTTTTCTGATTTATTTTGTATATTTAATAAAATACAAGTATGTTTTGTATTGGTATAAGTATAGGTATGTATCTATGTATTGAATATATACAAGTATTTTTATTTTTGTTTTTATTTAGGTTTTTATTCTTCTTTTAATGTACATAATTATTATAAGTATTATTTACAACATTATAAAAATATAAAATTATAAAAATAATAAATAAATAATAAATTGAATGTTTTAATATGTACAAGTATACAATGAGGGTCCAAAAGTCAACTTTCAAACCGTAGCTCCGCCAAATACGAAACCACCGCCATTAATTAGCTTATTTTCTTCTATATACAATTAAAGGTGAGTTTGATGCATTTGGAGTTTCCGTTTGTGAGATACGGGTCTGGGAAGTTGGCATTCTGGATTTTTATTCAGACCATAACTTTTTATCTGTACATTATTTTTCTTTGAAATCAATTTTGTATTTTTCTTTATTAATTTATCTACAACTTTCATGTACAAAGTTTCTTTATTTGATGTACAAAAAGTGGAACCAAAAATAGGTCCCAAAATGAATAAAGAATGAATAACAAGTAAAGGTATTTTGACTGTGTTTCTGACCTTATCTCCCCCTACTTTATTCCTTGTCGACCTATTCATCAAGATGCCTAGGTCTCGGGGGTTTTGAGTCATAAAATATTTACAATATTTTATTCTTTTTCTTTTCTTTATTTATTCTATAATTTTGGCCTTAATTACAGTGATTTATACACTATCTGAATGCACATGCATGAATGCTAAGATGCTCTTTTTAAGGGTATTTACAGGCATTTGCTAGGGTTTTTGGTGCCGAAATGATAGAATAAAGATGATGAAATGTGGATTCATCACTCGTCGATCTTGTCGAGCTTGTCCAAATTCTGGTGCTTCTTCTCTATGATTTCTATGTGATCCAACTTCTGACAAATGATCCCCATATAAGCTGATGAGGAATCAGAATGGGTAGAAATAACAAAAGAAGGAGTTCCCTCGATTTGTGCCACTCGGGAATGCTGGTGGTAAGTCGGTGGCTTGGTCTGTGTATAGAACCTAATCTAAGACATCGTGGTATAGTTTTCAGAGATCTTATCGTAGATAACACGGAATTGGTCCTCATGCTTTTAGAAATAAGATCTTAGTGTTAGTCCGCAAAAGAAGCTATGAACTAGGTTCGACTTTGAGATATCTTGGTGGGGACACCTATCGATGAGCTCTCTAAATTTGTCCCATACTTCGTGGAACTGCGTGTTTCCTAGCATGATAAAGTTACTAATCATAGCTCTTGTAGCATTAGTACGACCAATATGGTAGTATTTATTCAGATATTATGTGCGTAGATGCTCCCACGTAGAAAAGTATCTCCCTAAATGTTTCAGCCAGTAGGCTGCTCTGTCCACAAGAGAGAATGGAAAGGTGATCAATTTGACCGCATTCTTGTTGACATGCAAGTCATGCACCGTACTACAGATCAACTCGAACTCCTGTAGGTGCAAATGCAACTCCTCAGTAGAAAGCCCATGAAACTTGAGCAACAATTGGATTGTCTACAGTCAGAGCTCAAAGTTTACATGAATGGCAGGAAGATGGATTCACCGATGAGTAGTAGTAGCTCCAAGGTTGTAAAGATACTTCATCGTTTGATCTGGACCAAGTGGTGTTCTCTCCTCTCCATTACATCTACCAGCCCCTTCAACTCCTAGGGTCTCAACATCTGGAGTCTCTCTTTGTGCTCTCAGTTATTTCGGCTTAGCCTTGACATCATTCATCAGTCTACCCTGCTCTCTAATCCGGTTCTGCATCGACTCAAGGGAAGCAAATAGACTATTGTTGATTGCTGCCTAATCTATTACTACAGAGGTAGTCTACGGCTGTTGCGGTCCTTTCCCAGCCATGGTGTCTGGAAAGGAAAAAGAATTTAGACCAGGTTCTATCATGTCGACATGCAACTGATGATGTAGAGTAAGATTCTTTCGAACCGAAGGTGATGATGATAATGGAGAAGAAGATGGAGTGGGAGAAGAACTTCTAGGGTCAGAGTCATGCCTGGAAGAGGAGACCTGGTTGGACTTTGGTTTGGGAAGAGGGGCACCCCGAATTGACCTAGATAAATGGACATGTGTGCGAGATAGAGGATCGACCAGAGTCGACCGAAGCGATCGCCTACCATCATCTTGACTATAGATAAGACATATGATAAGATTGACTGCTAGAGATATGAGGTCTGGAACTCATACCACAAAAACAAGCACAAAGAAATACCCCGATTTCACCAACTCAACTCGGTGATGACTGTGAAAGTTTGGTCGTTCATTTTTTCACTTTTAGAGTTAGTTGGCAATGTAAGTCTTATCACAGATTACACGAGCTGATAGTTTCCTGAATTTATCAGAAGACTGTCCTGAGTTCGTACGGCTAGTTGCACCGGATTTCAGCCAGTATGGGAGTAAGTACGGACCGTTTCCAGTTACTTATTTTACTTGAGGACGAAGCCTTACACAGTGTCCTTTAAACCTCCCACTCTGCTAAGGAAACTCGGACTATTTGTGGCTACCCGAGTATCCTCACTGAAGAGTAGCTAACCGTTTCAGATCAGTAGTCTAAAAAGAAATATGAGCTTTGGCTCTAGCCTTATGGGTCACCTCTCACTCAAAATATGGAGAGTACCTGCACATTCGCTGGGGATTGCTCTCCCAAATCAAGTGGAGTCCATCACAATTAATTTTAAAGTCAGATATATTTAGCAGTTCCTATTTTATTTTCGGTTATCATTTTTTTGGATCTTTTTCAAACATCTAATGAATTTGTCTTTTCTTTTTGACTTAAATGAAGAAGGAAAAAACAGGTTACACATCCTAAATTATAAGTATAGATGTGCAAATAAAGAAATAAAAAAAACCTAATCAAGCACCTAGCCTCGAAAAAAATTGTAGAAAATGACGAGAAAAACGATGCGAGAAAAGTCGTGGTGGGTGCCTTGTTCTACCAGGTGCACGACACCTGGTGAAACCGACCCCAAGAGAGAAAGGGAGAGGTACAAGTCGGGATGCCCTTAAGGGACCCCTTCTACAAAACAAAAAATGGACAAGTGCACCTTTTAATTTTTTACAGAGGGAATACAAAGAAATAAAAGAAACTCAGCTTTTTGATTTTGTCTAGCGATGCTCGAAACCTACTGCACAAATCAGAAACAACACGCCGTGATAAGAAAAAAAAGGAGAAAATAAAATGGCAAAAAGGAGACGAAGAAACCCTAATCTTAAGGTTCTACAAATTACCCTAGCGCTGACTCCCCGGCAACGATGCCAGGAAAAAAACCCAACCTGATAGTTTTAAAATAAGAAACTATCGTCGTTGTTTCGGTCGGGTAATTTTACCAGAAAATTTTATTTGTTTTATTTATATTCCTAAACTTGATGTGTATAGCGTTAAGTATGGGAGTGTCGAACTCAGGGAGGCAAACTGTTAAAAATTAAGGTAAAATAATAGATAATCTAAGGTATAATGGTTTCATAATTTTTATTTACTTTAGATCAATTTTCTGTATTTTTATTTATTTTTGTGAATTTTATATTGTTTTTATGGTTTTAATATACCTATGTAAGAATATCGGTATATTTTTATATTTTTATATTTGGTTTTAATTTTAAAGTTTTTTGTGTTTTATTTATTTTATGATTTTTATGTAATTTTTTAGAAAATATTCTGTAATTTTTATTTGGTTTTTAAAGTTGAAAACTAAACTTTATTAAAAATAGAATTTTATTTTTGAATTAGAAATAAGAAGTAAGCAAATATTTTTATTTTATTTTTATTAGAAAATAGAGGAAAATCCCTTCAATATGATATATTGTACATATTTATACAATTTTTATTGAATTAGTTATAATTTTTAAAGTTTTATGTCTAATTGATTTTTAATATTCAATTTTTATTTTATTTTTGATTTATTATGTAATATTGTATATAGTAAATATACAATATGACTACCTATTTTTATTTTATTTTTATATTATGGTATTTTATTTATTATGTACTATAGTATGTTTTGTAATATGTATAGTGTGATAGGGGTATACATGTCAGGAAGTTTTAGGTGCTTGTGTGAAGTGTTGAAACTGACAGGAGTATATGCGCAAAAATGCCAATAATCGAGTGCAATTCACGTGTCTGCTCCAGCACCAAGATCTGGATGGAGATAGTAGAAGGTTCAGGGATATAGGCACAATTATTCACGGAGAGCACGTGACCTCGCACGTGACTGGAGCTGTAAGAGGACTTGTTCGTGAATTCGCAAAGTTTCGAGGGTCTCGCATGTAATTTCACCACAAATATCTCAACCGTGCACGTGCTAATCACGCGCACCGCTCAAGGCTTGAGCGGTTGGGCGATGGGGTTACGTTGGTGCCTGCACGTGGCTTGATGTAACTCGTCAGATCAAATTCTCGATCGATGGTTAACATTAAAAGCCCCAAATGTCTCGTAGAACGCAGGGGCGATGGAGGTCTGTGTCAGCAGATCATCGCTACAGGAGGCGGTTTGTATCTCCGGTCGTTGGTTTTCTCAGAGCTTCTATCTCCAGACTATCAACGCAACGGTGGTGGATATCTCGATTATACCGACAGATCAGTAGTGTTTGCAGGTGTCCGACGACTCTTCGCGAAAGGCGGCGATGAAGATGGAACTCAACTTGTTCAAGTGTTCGATCGAACGACTCTTCCTTTAGTCCTGCACAACACCTGCAATGTGGAATGATACAATGACTCGAGATCGAAGCCTCGGTCGAAAGCCCAACAGAAAGTATGAATGAGAAGCTCTAATGGAGGCCATGGATATAGCTTAGAACTCAGCCACCATGCGTGGCAGGAGGTGATAGATCGTGATGGATAGATTGAGAAGTGAGGAGATCTCGAAGTGGAGATGATCAACGTGGCTTGGAATTCGTATCAGAGAGAAAAAAGAGGGAAACGAGAGAAGCAAGAAGAGAAAAGGGAGAGAAGAGCAGAAGAAGGGAGAGAAATAGAAGGAAGGAATGAGAAGAGGACAAGGACCACTAACCTGAAATGGAGGAAGCAGAAGGGGATACGGTAGGAGGATCAGAGCTTTGGGAAGCTTCGATGGTTATTGCCTCAACCACGATGGCAACAGGAGGCTTCTCGCAGCGGCGGAGCGAGGCTCACACTGGCATCGGATCACGCTGGACCTCAACGATCTCGACCTCACTCAACGTCGGGGACACGGAGCTGTCACCCTCACGTCTCTCTCGTAGAGCTCTAGGAGAAGAATCTGGCAGAAGGTCGCTAATGGCGCATGCGGCTGGACGAAGAGATCATGTGTTATATATAGGGGAGGAAACTTGGACGTCACACTAGTAAGGACGGACACCGACGATGATGGGGTCATCGCGAACAATTAGGTTACTGGCCTAACGGCCGATCGGTTGGAGGCGTTGGAAGAAAGGAGCAACGGGTATGCGTCAGGGAAGGAGGCGAAGGCACGATGGGGAAGAGATGCGCAGAAGAGAAGATGCACAGGAGAGAGAAGAATAAAATAATTAATGTAACTAATTAATAAATAATTAGAGTAGATAATTAGATAAGTAAATAAATAAATAATTAAATAACTAAATATTTAAATATATAATTAAATAAATAATTAAATAAGTTAATAAATAATCAAAACATAATTACTAATTAATTAAATAATAAATAAATACATTTTTATTTATTGTAATTTAATAAAATTAATAAAATATATGAAATGACATATATTAAATAAGATAAAATTAAGACACCTTGTACATTTATACCAATAGGGTCCCAAAATCCACTTTTTGCATATTAACTCTAATTTTAGCGAAATCGATGTCGTTTGATAGATAATTCTATAATACGAACTTTAAAAGTGACTACGCCCAATTCGGAGTCCATATGGTTGAGTTATGAGGTTGGGAAAATTTAGGTCACGGCTTCGTGGCTTCGGGATTTATTGGAATTTTTTAATAAATAATATTTTTACAATTTTCTACTTTTTTTATAAACACATTAGAAAAGAAATTATGTTAAATGGAATTAAGAATAATTAATTAGAAAATCAGGAAGATTATACGTATAGTACATATAGACAAAGGGGTCTAAATGCTAAAACTCACACGTTTTATTCTATTATTTTTTTTGATATTTTTTATAAATAGTATCAGTTATAAAACGAAGTTTAAAAGTGAGTTTGATCAATTTGGAGTTTTTTTATAAATAGTTATGAACCTTGGAAGTCAGCTTTTTTGGTTCATTATAAATTTTATATTTTCATTAAATATTTTTTTTTGATATTTTTATAAAATAACATATATTTTTATAAACAATTTTTGTGAAGAAAATATTTTAGTTTAAAGTGATCTTGATGATAAATAAAATAAGTAAAATATTTACAAAGTGAAAAATGTATAAATATATATTTATGATCTTGGATTTCTGATATTTTCATAAATTAAGAATTCTTATCTCCCCATACTTATTTACTTTGTCAACCAAGACAATATTGACCTGGTCTCGGGGTTAGGATCAGTCTGCATATATTTTATATACATCCTTCTTTTCTTTTATTTTTCTCTTTTTTATCTTTATTATTTTATTTTGGATAAAATAAGTGTTAAATATGTAATATTAGTAGATGTGGTTAGAATGTTAATTAGTAGGAATTAATGAATATTTACATGCACTTTACCAAGGATTTTAGCCAAAATGAAAGAATAAGGGCGATGATCACAAATTCATTACTTCTTTTTATATCTTAGATTTTAAATATTTTTTATAATATAATCTTATAAGTGAATTGTTTAAAAAAATGTTTATAATTTTTTATTGAGTATATTTAGATGACATTCAATTAATTTAACATACATAATGAAGGTGCAATGAGAACACATATTATAACTTTTCATCCCAAAGACAAAACATAGGCTTAAAAATTATTTTGATAACTTTTGATTTTACTTTAACTTAGTAGCATTCAGAGATAAGACTTTAGATCCTATAGGTAATTGAATTAGTGATTTAATTTTTAATTATCTGGGAATTTTAACGTATAGGTGATGATTATGATCACAATGTTATTGCGAAGGTGATGAATCTGTGATTCATTACTCTAAAAGTTTAAAATAGAGCTTCATTCCTGAGTAATTAGCCGCATTTCTTCTTTTCATTTGTATTTTTTTCATTCATGCATTTAGATTTAATATTTGCATTTTAGCATGCACATTTGCAATAAATAACCCAAATTCGCTTGTAAACATCACCTGTATATTCACCATATTTTCACTATGTTTATCTATTTTTATCTAACTCAAAATTGAATAAAATTAACTTTATAATGTATATATTACAAACACTAATAAAGAAAAAAAATCAAAAAAATACTAACTTGTAAAATTGGCCAATAAAATCCAAACCCTGTTTTGAGACTAAAAACCGTAAAATGTGAATATCTCTCTCATACAATCTTTCATGGACTCCTACTCACTTTTGAATTAATGTACATTCAATTATCTTCAAAACAAGACCAAATTCAAAAGAATCGGAGTTCGTATGTAAAACTTGGGTTTTGGGCCCCTTGTATATTTGTACATATGCCCACGTATTTCATTTATTTTATCTTTATTTTATATTTATATTTTTAATTATTAAAAATAAAAAAAATAGATGAGGATGTAAATATTTATTTCATATTTTTTATGATTTTTGATCTTATTTTATAATACCAAAAAAACATGCAAAAGACAAAATACAGTATTTTATAACTATAGGATACCACCCAAAATATTTTTTGTACAATTATTTATTTTGATTTTTAGTCATTCACAAAAGTTGTATAACTCGTTGAGACAAGCAACTTTAGTGTTGACCACTTTTTAATTTGACCATTTTGTTATTACTTTTTTATTTTTTATTTACATTTAATTTTTTATTTTTTAGGTGCGGTACATGGCAACTCCTAGAGCTTCCATGTGTCACTCAATTTATATTATTTTCATAATTATTTTATTTTACTTATTTTATATATCTTTATTTATTTATTTACTTATTTATATTTATTATTTTATTTTATTTTATTTTATTTTATTATTACTATTTATTTATTATTTAATTTTAATTATTTATTAATAATTAACTAATTATTTTTAATTCATTTTTCAGTTTAATTTTATTGTTTTTCCGCAAACTCCCATTCTCTACACCTCTCCCACTTCTTTCCCAACTTCCACCCACTTCTTTTCTAACTTCTCCATTTTCATCCCCTTTTATTCCCATCATCCTCTTCATTCTGCTTGCTTGTCATTCTTAGAGAAAAAGGCGAGAGCTTAGAGTGTTTTGTCGGTTACAACGACCTAGCATCTTCCTCAAGCGATGACCTCCTTCAAGCGAGATCCGCGGTGACCACTGTCTCAGCGTAGCAAGTATCCCGTTAAGCCCGCTCAACTTTGCGACACCTCCGCCACGTCGCTCGAGGCCACAACAAGAGTTGAACATAGCTGCTCTGCAATCCGACGAACCACACAGGTAAGTTTTCCCTCTCCTTTTCTTTGTTATTTTTTCATCAAACATTTTTATTGTTGTTCCATAACCATCTTCAATCATTCCCTTAATCCATCATCATCACCATCACTAAATCACCACCATTTCCACCTTCTCATCTTCATTTTTATTCATTGTTTAAAAAAAACAAAAAATGATGCATTGCTCTTGTTGCACCAGTTTCTCCCCCTCTGCCAGCGGCGGAGCTGTCCTTCCAATCACTCCTCCATCGGCCGCCAACCATTGCACCACCTACTCGCGCTGCCTTCCCAGCCGACCCCCTCCCGCAGTCTAGATCTGTGGCTTCTCGCACATAGCCAACCATGCCCTCCAGTCCACGCATGGTGCGAGTCGTCAGTGTCGCTCCCTCATTCACGTGCGGAGCTGCCTTTGCCTCCAGCATCCCGCCTTCGCCGCCCCTGTGCCCCTCCATAGTCGCGCGCCCCACCCCCACAGGTCGTCCTCCCCGGCAAAGGCGCCATCTGATAAACCCACGAAATGCCTATGTTATTTTTATTGATTTGTTGTAGTCGAGAAATCATGATCGATCAAAAATTAACCATACGAATTGAAAAATCAACGAATTAATTAATGTGCATTTTGTGTTTATTTTGCCTGGACACGTCATAGGATCAACTCAAGAAGTCAAAGTAACAACTTGGATCTATTTAGGTCACTTAGAACACTATTTTCCAAACAAGATTTTTTTTACCCACGAGTCTCCCTCCAGCCCCATGCGTAGTTGTGCGCATCTTCGCATTGCCTGCCACCTCCACGACCCCATGCATGCGCCTCATGATCACGACCCTCGCCGCCCTGTGCCCCTCCACAATCATGCATCACCTCCTTCGCCTCCAGCAACCCCCTCCGTCTCCTTCGTCGCCCAATCATGGGCTCCATTTCTTGGAACCCACGAACAAGAAGAAGGATTTTTTTTATTTTGTAAATATTGCATATATTTCCCTGCATAGTTTAGTATTTGCATAAGTGCCCCTATGTACAGTTTGACTTGTTTAGTTTGTGTTGTTTAATTTTAAATCTAAATTGCACAGATACATCTGTGTTTGAGAGTCAATTTGGACTATATTTTGACATCATTTCGTTGATACAAAAATTATTATATTCATTTAATTTTGTATCTCTTGGCTATTTATTTATAATTTTGTGAATATTGGGTAATTAATTAAAATTATTTTTGTGAAAAAATAACTTAGTTTACCTAATTTATGTTCTTAAATTCATATTTAATTAAAGATTACATCAAAATTTGTGCAAAAATCGTAGATGATGCTTCTAGTTGTGCTTTAATTAATGTCAAAATTTCATCAAAATAAATGTGTCTTGTGCATAAAATAAATTATTGAGTGATTTATGTAATTGTTTATAATTAAATCCACAAATATTACTTTTACAAAATTTCAAATCTTATGGATTGCCAATTAAAATATATTTTTGAGATAATTTGGCTTATGGATAAATTGATTTGGTCACTTTATTATGAATTAGATACTCATAGTCACTCTGTTTTCCTTGAAAAATCACATTATCAAAAGATTACAAAAAATAGTGTAGCTTCATTTCATCATATTTTACTTCCAGTAAAAATTTCATAATTTTTAAGTTCTGTTTGTTTGAAAAATTGCATAGAAATCTATAAAAATTCATTATTGCATTCTAATCCCAAAAATTCCAAAAAAATACATTTTGCATTCATCATTAAATTAGGTTTCCTGAAAAAATATAACTTGGCTAAATTGGATTAATTTCACATGAAAATTAATTTGGCTAAGTTACTTGTTTTCTTAAAATTGCCTAAGTCAACTACATATTTGCATTTTGATGAATCTCAGATTCATCACTCTAAATCTCATTTATTAAGCTCAATTCCCTCAAAATCATCAGCATTTTTGCATTTATTCTGCATAATTAGCATTCATGCATGTTTTCATAAGAGTTGCATTTTATCCATTATCTTTGCACAAAATAAGAAGCTAAAAATCTCAACTAAAATTGACCTGTAAATTGCCTAACTTCCTGGATTTTTAACTCCTTCATGCTAACTCTGAATGATCCAAAACCATTTCCACTGTGTACATATCACTAACAAGAATAAATGAAAAATACAAAAAAATCACTAACCCTGTTAAGTGGACCAAAAACCCAAACCCTAGTTTCAGGATTTTCGGACTAAAAGCTCCATATCTTCCCCATCCAGTGTTCGATTTGATCCTACTCACTTTTGAGCTAATGTACATTCAATTACCTTCAAAATAAGATCAAGTTCAAGTGAATACGAGCTCGTATGTGAAAGACGGGTTTTGCGCCTCTTTTGTACATTATGTATTTTAGCGGTTTTTGACCCGATATTTTTGTACATATTTTCCTATTAATAAAAATTCTAAGAAAAATTAGATTAAGGTGTCTTTATTTATCTTTGATTTTTTCATATTTTTTCCGGATTTTTATCTGGTTTAAAAATAATAAAAAATTACAAAACCCAAAAATCTAGGTATTCTATGTATATGGGATACCCCAAAAATTCACTTTGTGCATTTTATCGATTTTGGCTTTGATGTCTTTATGGCAGTTGTAGACCCCATCGAGACGAGCATTTTTCATGAAGGAACTTTTCGATCCGAGGTCATTTGCTATTTATTTTTGATTTTACAAACTCTTTATCTTCGATTTTTCTGGTGCTGACACGTGGCAGCCCCTGAGGCCGCCACGTGTCAGCATTTTTTGGCCTATTTTATATTCGTTTTTATTAAAAAAATAATATTTTATCCACCGCACGTGCGTCGCACGTGCCTCTCAGGCACGTGCTCCGTACGTGCTCCACCTTTGCCCCTTGCCCTCCATGTGTTGTCCGCCTAGCTGTTCGATCTTACTTGATCAAACGGTGCCTGGCCTTCTTCAACCTCCTACGCCCCCTTCCCCGAAATCTCCGCCGTCGCCCCCTCTATCCTCGCAACTGCCGCCCCCGCCTTCGTCGCTAACGGCCAACCGCCACCTCCTGATCCCTCGCGCCGGCTCGACCCCTCTCTCTCTCTCCTATTTAAGAACGTCGACCCTCCCCTCGACTCCTCATCCGACGACTGCACACAAGAAAGGAATCAAGGAGACAACCCGAACTCCTTCTTCTCCGGCGAGGTCCGAGGCTTGATGCCTCGTTGCAGGAAGGTCTCCCAGCCAGCTGCTTTGCTCCAGGTCCTATTCCCGTCGAGCCCTCCACTCCAGGTACCCCTTTGCTCCCTCCTCACCTTAATCCGATCACCCCTTCACTCTTCCCGTCTGCAAGCTCCATCTCCTATCTCTCTCTCTCTCTCTCTCTGTCTGTCTCGCGCACGATCATTATCTCCTACGCCGCCATCGCCATTCGTAACCTCCGTCCTACACCTGCTCGGCTATCGCCTCCGACTCGCTCCGTCAACATGCTCAGCTTCGCCGACAACCGTCGACCACCAGAGACGCCTTCGCCTCGCCGCTTCACCGTCATCAACCCTCCTCAATGTCACCAGCAATGCCACCGCTTCATCGACTTCTACGTTGAGCCTCCAATCCGCTCCACCGTCCCTTAGGCCATGTGTCGGTCAGAGGACGGCCGCTCGACCATCATCTTCTCTGCCTCGATCGAGAACGATGACAACCACCGCCTTCAGTCGCCATCGACTCCTCCTGCCGGCCATCAACGCCTTCTCCAGTTGTCGCTCCCTTCGTCACCAATCGCCGGCAACAATCCAGTAAACCACCACCTCGCCACGCCGTCCACCATCTGCGTCATCGGCCGGGTACCCTCACCGCCCCTCTCCCGCTCCACCGCACCACCGGACACGCAGCCCGAGACCCCAGCATGTGCAAGGCACGTGCATGGGGGACGTCAGAAGGAGCTCAGCCCAGGGGTCACTTGTGTAGCACGTGACCCCCTGGAGAATTTGCACCGCGCCCCCTGGAGGATCTCCTTTTCGTGCATCAACCCTCCATTCCAAGGGCACGTGCGTAGCACGTGCCCCTTGGAGATTTTTTGCAGAGAAGTCTTCCTGAGTATTGGTAATTAGAGATAGACCCCCCTGTATTTTATTTACTTTATTTATTTTATTGCACTTATACCCCTGTGTCACCCAGTGATTTTGGACCTCTACATGACATTTATTTATTATTCAAAAAATAGCATGATGTTTCTCATTTAATTCTCTACGTGTTGACATATTGTAGTTATTTTTATGATCATTGGTTAATTAATAGTCAATTATTCTGTGGAAACTTGCGAATTTTACCATTGATTAACCGTTGCTCTAAAAACTCCCCAAAAATCACAGATTGTAGAGTTAATTGTGCTTGATATTGTGCCCAAAAATATTTGCATTTACATGCATAATATGCTTTGTAAAAATCATTTTGCATATTTCAGTGTTTGATTTTTAATAGGTATTAGATCTTACATTTTCAAGGTTTAGGATTTTTCTGAGACCCATCACCTAGTGATAGATCTTAGATAATTTTATCTCTTGAAAACAGTAGGTTTAATATTTATTATAATTAAATATTGAAAATCATTCTATCTGCACTTAAAAATTTATAAAAAATTCACATTGCATCCAAAAATTCTAAAAACTTTACAGAGCATTCATTGCAACACATTTTGCATTATGGCCAAGTTTCATATTTTTTGGATATCGTTTGATCGAATTTTATATTTTAGTCCCTAAAACAGGCTGAAATGGCATCTTGCATCCCTTATTTGCATTAAAAATTCCAAAAAAAAGACCGCCTAAAAAACCGTGCATGAATTTTGATAGACATAATTCTAGGTTGTTCCTTTGCCTCCTTGTGTTTAACCTTGGGACTTTCCCAAGTAAAATAAACATAAAATCACTCGATTAAAAATTGATTAAAATATTCGTGGTTATATTCTTGACCGATTCCGATCGCCTCCTACAACGAACGACAACTCATTAATTTTTATGCACGACGATAAATAAAACACACATTTTTTAAAGCAGCGATTCCGGATTCTGTCAGATGGCGCCATTGCCGGGGAGGCAAACGGCTTAGTTTTTTTTTCTTGAAAATTTTCGTTCGGTTTTCTGCATTCGGGTAGTCTGACCTCTGAATTTTTCATTGTAAATATCATTTTATTTCCTGCATTTATTTTTCAGCATTTATTTATTTTATTTTATTTTTGATTTATTTTTGAGTCACTCTCTGACATTCTCTCTCTTATTTTTCTTGCGAGGTACCCGGCGTACGTGAAGCGGTTTTTCAAGAAACCGAAGAATCTTCACCAACATCTGAAAAAGCCGTAACTAATTTAAGATCGAGTCGAGTTGTGAGAGAGTGTAGAGTCTAGGTTTTTAATTTCTGCAAATTTTATTTTTGTAATTTATTGCTCATTTACAGCGGTGTCCGTTTGGACTCTCGCGTGTGTAAAAAAGATTCTGAATATTTCTGTGGTGTGTCGTGGCCTGTTTCACTTTCTGGTGAGGGTGGGGCCCGACTTGAGTGGAGGTTAGGATAGACCTGCACATACGGCTCTCAGAGCATTTATATTTTTGATTGTGCTTGTAGGATCTAAGGCCACACTGTACTTTAATTGAGACACACATTAGATCGTTCAACTTAGCCAAAATTTAACTCAATTCTTTCCCGCTAATAGAACTTTCTGCTTAGGTGCGGTTTTTCATCGGCTTGCACTCATTTAGAATAAATTTTAAATTTCTGTCTAGCACCCCACATGGAGATTGCGAGGATTCACTATAAGTCTTTTAACTGAGCATTCATCATAATTTTCCGCGTGCATTGGCTTTTCCCGAATTTCTCCCTCTTGTTTTATCACATAATTCTAAAGGAAATTGGGACTGGACGATAGACGCGTATTATTCTGCTCACTTAATTCTTCAGTGATCACTTAATTAAAATTGGGATTGCTAAATATAGCCGATCTTAAGAACCCATAAAATCAAGAATTATTGCGGGAGAGCAACCCCAACATTGTATGATTTTATCTTGCAGCGAGGAGAGAGACGCACACTAGGATAGAGCCAAAGTCAGGATTTTCATACTGACTACTGATTCTACCAAAAGCGATTAGCTACTTCTCAGTGAGGATCTACGGGTAGCCGGTAAACGGTCCGGATTTCCTTAGCAGATGAGGTGGTTTACAGGACACTGCCTAAGGCTCCATCCTCAAGTAAAGGGTAGCCGTTCTATGGTCCTTACTTACTCCCATACTAGCTGAAAGTAGGTGCAACTAGTTGTAAGAATTCGGGACAGTCGATCGGGAAATACATGCACCTAACAACTCGTTTAAACAACTTGCAAGATTTGAATTCTCACCACTTAAAACTGACAAGATAATTGGCCGAACTCTCACGGCCTTCACTGAGTGAGTTGGTGAAACAAACCCTTGTATTGTGTTTAGATTGTGCGTAGAAACTAGATAATCAACGAATACCGCACACTTGTGCCTAGATCATGAACTGTAAACCTCTTGCTGATCATTTTGGTAATTCTCGTTCGGACTCCACGAATCCTTCTCTGACCGCCACAACTTTTACAATCTCAAAGGTTCGGAGGCACACTTACTCAGGACCACCTCGGGTTCATGGACACCCTTCCCGTGAATCCTCCTCTTATGATTCTTCCAGCTTCCGTGAAGAAGGTCAAACCCATACTCTTGCTTTATCTCCTGATCACATCGAGGAAGACTCTCACTTCGATAACTCTGATTCTGAATCTTTCCATTCTATTGACTCCGATTTCTCCCATTCTGAAGATGAAGAGAAGAAGAAGAAGATGCCGCACAAGTTGCCTCCCAGGAAGGAACCAGGAGAGGAACATAATGAAGATCCAATATAGATGATTTTTGCAAGACTGGCTGCATCTGAGCAGCAACAACAATTACTGAGGGAACAACTTGAGCAGTTTAATGCTGAGGGAGAATCGTCAATGGAAACCGCATACAATCCTGGGCAGTACAGAGTGAGGAATTATTTGCAGCCACCTCAGCCAAAGATAACTATGAACTGAAGCCACATTTTATAAGTCAATTACCCCAATTCCATGGTAATGCGACTGAAGAGACATATGAATTCTTGCAAGACTTGGAGCTGATATGTTCTAATATGAGGCACCCACAAGTCATCCAAAACTACATTCGTCTCACTGCGCTACCTTTCGCCTTGAAAGGGAAGGCGGATTACTGGGTGAAAAACTTAGGAGTGACTGTGACCACTTATGAGAGGTTCAAAAACCTGTTTTTGAAGAAGTTCTACCCTTTGAGTCGAACCAACCAAATGAGGACTCACATCACCAGTTTCTCTCAGATGGCTAGTGAACCACTCTGTGAGGCTTGGGACAGGTTTAAAGACCTGCTACAGAAATATCCCTGCCATAACCTGGATAACAATATCCTAGTTCAGTCACCCTACTCTGGCCTCAACTACGAGACTCAAGGGTTAGTTAGCTTTGCCTGCGGAGGGAATTACACATCACGTGGAGCTGAGACCGTCTGGAAAGTACTAGAGCAGATGGCAGAGACAAGCCGTTCACAGATCGCTAGTAGAGCATACACTGATTCCTTGAACACCTTTCAAGCCAAAGGAGGAAAGCAAACTGTTGCAGAGATAGCAGAGGATTTGATTCTAAATATGAACATCATCGCCGATAAATAGACAGTGGTGGATCAAATTCATAAGCGAATGAACGACATCGACAACAGGATTTCCCAATTCCCAAAGCAAATGGAGGAGCTCACTGAGAAGGTGTTCAAGATAGGGATGCCTACTGCACCCACGGTCCCGATCTATGATGTGCATCATGTCTAGGAACAGCTAGGAGCAAAACAACAACAACCATGGGCTCAGGACCAATCCTATGCCCAACCGTCCTAGCAGCCATCCCCACCGGCCGAGATAGTCAAAGAAGCCCCGCCTCTGACATTCGAAGTAAATGGCATTTGGTACACACAGGACACTACCCAACAGGGTAATATGGGGGACCGTCAGCCTTATCAACGTCCACCCACTTTCTATAATGCCGCATTTCCTCCGGCTCCACAGCACACTCAGAACACTGCATCTTTCCAGCATCCGAAGCAGCAGCCACCCTATAATCGCCAGAACCAACCTCATCAATACCGTCAGTAATATCAAGCTCCCAGACAATCAGCTCAATCATACAATCCTCCAGAAGAACCGATCGATATCCAGAGGCAAATGCTTGAAGAGATTCGCAACTTCCGAAATGAGCTGCACGATCTACGGGTTGATGCCAATCGTTTGTCCTGTTGGAAGGATGAGCAGACAGCCCCAGCCACAACCATTCCCGCCCAAGTTCAAGCTAACCTCAATAGTTTGAACAAATCTCAATCATCTCAACACAATGGCCAGGTATACTATTCAGATTTTCCACATCTGAATATGAGATCCGTTCGTTCGACAATATCAATGCCATGTCACTCAGGAGCGGAAGGACCGTGGTCGTACCTGACCAGGAAAGGGAATCAGACCATGAAGACTCAGAAGATCAACCGGAGGATGTTTCCGAGGAAGAAGAAGAAGGACGCCTGAAGATCCCAGCGCAAGATAAAGGGAAAGCATCTATGGAGTTTGTAGAGGACCTTGAACCTCTAGTAGCTGCAAAAATACCTTTATCACCTTTTCAGCAACCTGATTTTGATTATTATCAGAAATCTTATGATTGTAATAAGAACTCCAAGTCTAATAAAGATGCTCTTATTTATGATTCTGGCTCTTTATCTCCTATCTCAAATTCTTCCATTCCTTTCCCCCATGCTCTTAAGAAAGAAAAACAAAAGAAAAACATTCAGGATGACCCAGTAATGGAAAGGTTCTGCCAGCAAAATATCACAGTCAAAGTACCCTTTGATCATTATGTGGCCAGTAATCCAGCCTTTCAGAAGTACTTGAAGGTGAAATGCACTCCCACCAAGACTCGTACAAAGAAAACAAGTCAATTTGTGGAGACTCATATCTTGACAGTTGCCACTACCAAATATGTCAAAAATCAGCATTTGCCAAGAAAGAAAAGGGATCTGGGTGCCCATTATGTGGAGAGTCGCATTGGCAGCATTGCGTTCGCACGCATACTTCTCGACAATGGTTCTTCCATAAATCTTGTACCCTTAGCCTTATATTATAGAATGGAGTTAGGCCCTCTCAAGAAATCCTTATCTTTACTCCAATTTTCTGATAAATCCACTAAAAGAGCTAAGGGAGAAGTAAAAAATATCATCATCATGATCGAGGGTACGGAATACAAAGTGGACTTCACTGTCCTTGATATGGAGACCCCGAACCATTGGAAGGAATCACAAATCATCCTTGGAAGACCATTCTTAAGAACCGCCAAAGCTGTATTCGATTACGGTTCCGGAATGATGAAATTCCGTTCTCCAGACGGAGAAGTAGACTTGGAGATGAAACAAACAAAGTGGCAAAGGGCAGACTTCGAATCCACCACTGAATATGCCGAAACATCAGAATGCAATCTCCTTAGCACTACTGGGTTGGGACCAACTTCCATACATTCAGATTGAAAGCACATCATCAGAAGAAGAAACAATGCACAATGCAGTTTGCAAGATATTGCCAAACATATCTAATCACCCAGATTACTACAGTCTTGATGACACAGGAATCCTTTCGGATTTGTCAGTCCCATCATCTTCGGGACAATCAAGAAATACCGATGACGAGTCGGGCGCGGTTCTGGCCGAATTACCACACTACTTTAGCGATCCGACTCAACTTTCTTCGGAATTGGTAGCCAACACATCACAGAGTGATTCACCACCAATCGACACTGAGCCAGATGCAAAAGTCATTCACCCAAACTTGATTGATGATTCAGAATTGCCAGAGTTGAAACCACTACCTCCCACACTGAAGTATGCATTTCTAAATGGACCTAAAGAAAAATTCTCTGTGATCATTAGCTCATCATTAACCGTGGACCAGGAATCTAGATTACTCGAAGTCCTTGAGCGAAATCGAAAAGCCATTGGTTGGACTGTGTCGGATCTCGTAGGAATAAACCCTGCTCTTTGCTCGCATCAAATTTATGTTGAGGATAGTGCAAGGCCTTCCCGTGATTTTCAGAGAAGATTAAACCCTAATCTTCGGGAAGTGGTTAAGAAAGAGATAGAGAAATGGTGCAAAGCAAGATTTATATACCCCATTTCTGACTCTAAGTGGGTGGCCCCCCTTCATGTCGTCCTGAAGAAGTCGGGAATCCAGATGGTCACCAACGAGGAGGGGGTAGAGATCGCGACCCGAGTACCCACGTCATGGCGCGTCTGTATCGATTACAGGCGCCTGAATGCTGCAACCAAGAAAGATTACTTTCCACTGCCATTTATTGATCAAATCTTGGAGAGACTTGCAGGGAAAGCATTCTTCTGTTTTCTTGATGGGTACTCCTGCTACAATCAAGTAGCTATCGCTCCCGAGGATCAGGAAAAGACCACGTTCACATGTCCCTTCGATACTACACATTCAGGCGCATGCCATTCGGGCTCTGTAATGCCCCAGGCACATTTCAGTAGTGCATGATTGCCGTATTTGCCGAAATGGTTGGTGATTTCCTGGAAGTCTTCATGGATGACTTCTCGGTTCATGCTGATTCATTTGATACATGTTTAGCGCACTTGGACCGAGTCATCCAGAGATGCAAGGAGGTTAATTTGGTACTCTCTTGGGAGAAAAGTCACTTTATGGTGACTGAGGGTATCGTGTTGAGGCACATCATCTCCAAAAAGGTAATGGAGGTCGACCCTGCTAAGGTGGATGTGATCAAGAAACTTGAGCCACCAACCAACGTCAAGTCAGTGAGGTCGTTTTTAGGGCATGTTGGATTTTATCGAAGGTTTATCCCAGATTTTTCAAAGATTGCCCGTCCACTGACTGAGCTCTTAGGAAAAGGCACTGAGATTATTGTAAATTACAGGTGTCTAGAGGCCTTCGAGCTCCTAAAAAAGAAAATATGTGAATCGCCGATATTACAAGCTTCCGACTGGTCTCTTCCCTTCGAGATCATAACTGATGCATCGGATTTTGCTGTCGGAGCGGTACATGGACAAAGAAGAGTTGGAAATCCTTATGCGATTCACTAAGCGAGCAAAGTGTTGGATTCTGCACAGAAAAATCATGCAGTGACTGAAAAGGAAACGCTCGCGGTTGTTTGGGCCCTTGAAAAATTCAGATCATACATATTGGGCTCCAAGGTGACAATTTTCACAGATTACACGGCAATTAGATATCTCATGGATAAGAAGGATGCCAAGGCACAACT
Organism: Ottelia alismoides; assembly: GCA_037367405.1. Taxonomy (NCBI): domain Eukaryota; kingdom Viridiplantae; phylum Streptophyta; class Magnoliopsida; order Alismatales; family Hydrocharitaceae; genus Ottelia; species Ottelia alismoides. The sequence continues at coordinate 806,410 of JAZKJV010001860.1, read as the reverse complement.
TTTGAGATGGATCTTGTTAATCCAGGAATTTAATTTGGAGATTAAGGATAAACCTGGAATAAAGAATGTTGTTGCTGATCACCTTTCCCGAATTGAGCAAAACAATTATCCTAACACTGGACCAATTAAGGAGACTTTTCCAGACGAATCAGTTTACGTCATTGATTCAACCCCGTGGTATTCCGACATAGTGAACTATCTTGTCTCCAAGAAGGTTCCCTTTGGTTGGATCAAGAGAATGATTGATCGATTGAAGTCAGATTCGAGAAATACCATTAGGACGATCCTTTCCTTTTCTATGAAGGACCAGATTGTGTCTAGAGAAGATGTATTACTCAGGAGGAATATCAGAGTGTCCTCATACATTGTCATTCTCTCGAGGCTGGAGGACACCATTCGGGAAAGAGAACCGCACACAAGGTAATCCAATGTGGATTTTACTGGAGGACCTTATTTCAGGATGCTAATGAATTTGTACGGTCATGCCCGATTTGTCAAAGAATGGGAGGGATTGTGGGATATAGAGATGAAATGCCCATGCAACCAATGATTTTCTGTGATGTTTTCGATGCATGGGGGATCGATTTTATGGGTCCCTTTCCCAACAGCAATGGATTTGAGTACATCTTGTTAGCGGTTGACTATTTATCAAGATGGGTAGAGGCTATTCCAACCCGAACTGCAGATAGCAAAGTCGTATGTAAGTTTATCAAGGATAATATCATTGCAAGGTTTAGGATACCAAAAGTTTTGATTTCTGATGGAGGTAGCCACTTTGTGAACATGGAGATGAGATCTTTGGCTAAGGAGTACAAATTTGAGCATAGAATAGCCAACCCATATCATCCACAATCTAATGGCATGGTAGAGGTTTCTAATAGAGAGGTGAAGGGTATTCTTCAGAAGCTGGTTCATCCAGAAAGGAAAAATTGGTTGAAATTGTTGGACCAAGTTCTATGGGCCTATAGGACAACCTATAAGACTCCACCCGGTACTTCATCTTTTAGGATGATCTATGGTAAGTCATGCCATCTACCTGCAGAATTGATTCACAAATCAGAATGGGCAATCGAAAAGTTGAATTGGAGTTGTCACCTTGGGAAACTATGTCGAGACTTAAATCTGAATGAGCTAATTGAAATCCGAAATCGGGCATATGACAACAGTGTGATTTATAAGGACAAGGTCAAGAGATGGCATGATAGACACATTCGAGATAAAACCTTTGTCCCTGGGCAGAAAGTATGGTTGTTTAATGCTCGGTTGAAGATTTTTTATGGGAAACTAAAATCAAAATAGACGGGTCCCTACATTGTCATCGACGTGCATACTAATGGAAGTGTGGATATTACCGAACTCAAAGATGATGCACAACCTTTCATAGTAAATGGACAATTGCTGAAGCTATATATTGAATCACCCAAACAACAGACAATTCAAGTTAAGGTCTCTACTTCACGCAGAGCGAGGACATTGAAGATTTATAGGGGGAACCGAAATCCACCTGTTTATACTCTCCTCATTCAATATCCAGACCGCTTCATTTGTTCATTTTTCACTCTCTTACGCTTAGCCTGAGCTATGTCTTCTTTACGCTTCTTGTGCTCTGAGGACACAGCACTTGCTAATTATGGGGAGGGTCTGTAAATATACTTCGTATATATTTTACCCATATCTCGTACTTTCACGTAACTCTATATGTATTTACGAGGTGGGTAATTAATTTGGAAAAACAACAACAACAAAAATAAAGAAAAAAAATTTTGCTACTAACACTAACCTTGCCCAAAATTTTTGAAAAAAATGGCTTCTTATTTCATTTTTGCATAAAAAAAAGAAAAATGCCTGCATTTCACACACATGCACTTCATCCAACATCGCATTCATGTGCATCTGTGAAAAGTCATTGGGTTCTGAACCGAGTTGTGAGCAGAATACGAGAGTGGTCTGGACTTAACCTTAATCCACCTAATTTTCAGAGGAACTTCACCGAGAAATAGGATTTTAAGAACTTCAGGTCTTTTTACTTAATTCTTTAAGTTCCACATGACAATGTGCAACGTTTGACTCTTAGTGTCTAACCTGATCTCTTTATTCTGGGTACAACTCTGGAATAGGGAATTAATTTGTACTCTCGCACTATGCACTTATCTCAACTCAGATGAGATGTTGGAAGACTGTGTGAGTCTCTTTTCTGGTAGCGTGGAAATCTAAAGATCGGAGTACGGGTTGAAATAAAGCTTTGGAAAAAGGATGGACGACTGGGCACAATTTTTTCTAAGACCCCAAAAATGTACGGAATAAAAAGACTCTATATCCGTAGAGGCACAACAAGATTCAAGCAGAACCACCAAAAATTCCAAATACAAAGAAGCATTCTACCAAATAAAAATCTGACCAAAAAGGTCCAAGCTTCAAGAAACCCGCAGATCTTGGTGGAGATTTGGCTACACTGGCCAGCTTCACAAGGAGTGGTGACTACACTGGCCACCCTCCAGTTCTTTTCCCCTTCTTCTATCTTCTCCCCCCAATTCGATTGTGAACACAACATACCAGACCTTAGAAGGAAATACCTGACTCCTCGAGGACGAGTTACTGGAGAGGAGAGGAGCATGGTAGTCTGGCATTCTGGATGGGAAGAGCTAAAACCCTTCACACACATGAGTCGGTTGTTCAATGTTCATAGGGTATACTTTGGGAAGAGGATTGATCTAAGATGACTTCTGAGCCGAAACTGTGATAATGATGTGTAGAACTTGAGGGCTGTTGATTTTAAAATTCTAAGTCTCACGGAAGTTCCACCACACTATTAATCCAAAGGTCGAGTTTAGTTTCATTTTCACCTTCAGCTCATGGTCTTGGTATGGAACCCAATCTCATTTCACCTCATGGCAATTCTTTTTGATGCTCAGGGACGAGCATGGTTTAAGTATAGGGGGATGATGAATCTCGGATTCATCACTCTAAATCTCATTTATTAAGCTCAATTCCCTCAAAATCATCAGCATTTCTGCATTTATTCTGCATAATTAGCATTCATGCATGTTTTCATAAGAGTTGCATTTTATCCATTATGTTTGCACAAAATAAGAAGCTAAAAATCTCAGTTAAAATTGACATGTAAATAGCCTAACTTCCCGGATTTTTAACTCCTTCATGCTAACTTCGAATGATAAAAAAACACCTCCACTGTATACATATCACTAACAAGAATAAATGAAAAATACAAAAAAATCACTAACCCTGTTAAGTGGACCAAAAACCCAAACCCTAGTTTCAGGATTTTCAGACTAAAAGCCCATATCTTCCCCCATCTAGTGTCCGTTTTGATCCTACTCACTTTTGAACTAATGTACATTCAATTAACTTCAAAACAAGACCAAGTTCAAGTGAATCCGAGCTCGTATGTGAAAGATGGATTTTGGGCCTCTTTTGTACATTGCGTATTTTAGCGGTTTTTGACTCGATATTTCGGTATATATTTTCTATTAACAAAATTCCAAGAAAAATTAGATTAAGGTGTCTTCATTTATCTTTGATTTTTCCATATTTTTTCCGGATTTTATCTTGTTTAAAAATGACAAAAAATTACAAAACCCAAAAATCTAGGTAATCTATGTATATGGGATGCCCCAAAAATTCACTTTGTGCATTTGATCAATTTTGGATTTGATGTCTTCATGAAAGTTCATCGAGACGAGAATTTTTCGTGAAGGAACTTTTTCGATCCGAGGTCATTTGCTATTTAGTTTTGATTTTACAAACTCTTTATCATCGATTTTTCTGGTGCTGACACGTGGCAACCCCTGAGGCCGCCACGTGCCAGTGTTTTTTGGCCTCTTTTATATTCGTTTTTATTAAAAAAAATAATATTTTAGCCACCGCACGTGCGTCGCACGTGCCTCTCAGGCACGTGCTCCGTCTTTGCCCCCTTGCCCTCCACGTGTCGTCCGCCTAGCCGTTCGATCTCACTTGATCGAACGGTGCCTGGCCTTCTTCAACCTCCCGCGCCCCCTTCCCCAAAATCTCCGCCTCCGCCCTCGCTATCCTTGCAACCGCCGCCCCCGCCTTCGTCGCCAACGGCCAACCGCCACCTCCTGATCCCTCGCGCCGGCTTGACCCCTCTCTCTCCTATTTACGAACGTCAACCCTCCCCCCGACTCCTCATCCGTCGACTGCACGCAAGAGAGGAATCGGGGTGACAGCCCGAACTCCTTCTTCTCCGACGAGGTCCGAGGCTTGACGCCTCGTTGCAGGAAGGTCTACCAGCCAGCTGCTTTGCTCCGGGTCCTATCCCCGTCGAGCCCTCTACTCCAGGTACCCCTTTGCTCCATCCTCACCTTGATCCGATCACCCCTTCACTCTTCCCGTCCACAAGCTCCATCTCCTATCTCTCTCTCTCTCGCGATCATTATCTCCTACACCACTATCGTCGTTCGTCACCTCCGTCCTATACCTGCTCCGCCATCGCCTCCGACTCGCTCCGTCAACACACTCAGCTTCGCCGACAACTGCCGACCACCAGAGACGCCTTCGCCTCACCGCTTCACCATCATCATCCCTCCGCAATGTCACCATCAACGCCACTGCTTCATCGACTTCGCCGTTGAGCCTCCAATCAGCTCCACCGTCCCCTAGGCCGTGTGTCGGCCAGAGGACGACCGCTCGACCATCATCTTCTCCGCCTCGATCGACAACGACGACAACCACCGCCTTCGGTCATCATCGACTCCTCCTGCCGGCCATCAATGCCTCCTCCAGCCGCTGCTCCCTTTGTCACCAATCGCCGACGACAATCTAGTAAACCACCACCTCGCCACGCCGTCCACCGTACGCATCATCGGCCGGGTACCCTCGTCGCCCCTCTCCCGCTCCACCGCGCCACCGGGCATGCAGCTCGAGACCCCAGCACGTCTGAGGCACTTACGTGGGGGACATCAGCAGGAGCTCATCGCAGGGGTCACGTGTGTAGCACGTGACCCACTGGAGAATATACACCGCACCCCCTGGAGGATCTCCTTTTCGCGCATCAGCCCTCCATTCCAAGCGCACGTGCCCCTTCGAGATTTTGTAGAGAAGTCTTCATGAGTATTGGTAATTAAAGATAGATCCCCCCTGCATTTTATTTACTTTATTTATTTTATTGCACTTATACCCCTGTGTCCCCCAGTGATTTTGGACCTCTACATGACATTTATTTATTAATAAAAAATAGCATGATGTTTCTCATTTAATTCTCTACGTGTTGACATATTGTGGTTATTTTTATGATCATTGGTTAATTAATAATCAATTATTCTGTGGAAACTTGCGAATTTTACCCATTTATTGTTATTAAATTTACCATTGATTAACCATTACTCTAAAAACTCCCCAAAAATCGTAGATTGTAGAGTTAATTGTGCTTGATATTGTGCCCAAAAAGATTTTCATTTACATGCATAATTTGCTCTGTAAAAATCATTTTGCCTATTTTAGTGTTTGATTTTTAATAGGTATTATATCTTACATTTCAAGGTTTAGCATTTTTTTGAGACCCGCCACCTAGTGATAGATCTTAGATAATTTTAACTCTTAAAAACAAATAGGTTTAATATTTATTATAATTAAATATTAAAAATCATTCTGTCTACACTTAAAAATTCATAAAAAATTCATATTGCATCCAAAAATTCTAAAAACATTACAGTGCATTCATTGCATCATATTTTGCATTATGGCCAAGTTTCATATTTTTCGGACATCGTTTGATCGAATTTTACATTTTAGTCCCTAAAATAGGCTGAAATTGCATTATTTGCATTAAAAATTCCAAAAAAAGATCGCCTCAAAAACAGTGCATGAATTTTGATAGACATAATTCTAAGTTGTTCCTTTGACTCCTTGTGTTCGACCTTGGGACTTGCCCAAGTAAAATAAATATAAACCACTTGATTAAAATTTGATTAAAATATTCATGGTTATTTTCTTGACCGATTCCGATTGCCTCCTACAACGAACGACAACTCATTACTTTTTACGCACGACGATAAATAAAACACATATTTTTTAAAGCGGCGATTCCGGATTCCGTCACATTTGCATTTATATTGCATAAAAATACAAAAAAATGCATTGGAAACCTAGAGCTAACTCATCTAAGTTGATCTGACATTATTCTTTTTCATCCATGTGTTTGACCCCAGACTTTCCCGCGATATAAACTAAAGCTAAGACACTCCTCGCGTAGATCCCTCTCTTGGTTCTGTATAATTGGTTAAAAGTCGTGCTACAACGAATACAAATTAATACACGCATCTCACCGGTTCATCAGATGGCGTTGTTGCCAGAAGGTAAACGGCTTAGGATCATTTTAGAAAATCAGATTATGTTTTCCATTCACTCGGGTAGTCTGGCCCTCGAACCACCTTATAACTATTTCATTTTTTCTTTTTTATTCAATTATTTCTCTATTTATTATTGTATATATTTTTATATCTCTCCCTGATATAAATTTTATCTTTTTGTGTGAGGGCCCGGTTGACTTGGAGTGGCTTTCTTGAAGACGACGCATCTTGAAGTGCATTGAAGGCCGGTGAATCGTGGAGCGAGTGACGGTTCCGAAATGGCCAATGTTAAAATGTATGTCGTGGATTATCGTTTGCTTAAAATAATTTATCGTTTCGTTGTAGGAGGGCAATCAGAATCGGTCTAGAAATAACCACACGAAATATTTGTCAATTTTAATGCATGTGGGTTTTTTATTTATTTTACTTGGCAAGTCTGACGGTCGAACATAAGGAGGCAAAGGAACAACCTAGAATTTTGCATATCAAAGTTCGTGCATGGTTTTCGAGGTGGTATTTTTTTGTATTTTTTATGCAATTAGAAATACAAAATACAATTTTAGCCTATTTTAGGGACTAAAATGTAAATATGGCTCAAACGATGTTCAAAAAATATGATCTTGGCCAAGATGATAATTATTATGAATTGAATGCACTATAATTTTTTTTGGAATTTTTGGATGCACGATGAATTTTTTATGAATTTTTAAATGCAAACAAAGTGAATTTCAATATTTAATTATAATAAATATTAAACCTAATAATTTTCAAGGAATAAAATTATCTAAGATCTATCACTAGGTGATCGATCTCAGAAAAATCCTAAACCTTGAAAATGTGAGATTTAGTACCTATTAAAAATCAAATATTGGAAAATGCAAAATGATTTTACAAGGCAAATTATGATGCAAATGCAATTCTTTTTAGACACAATGTTAAACAAAATTAATTCTACAATATGCGATTTCGGTAATTTTTAGAGCAACGGCTAATCAATTATGAAAATCAGAGTGCAAAATGGGTAAAGTATGTAATTTTCCGCAAAATAATTAATTATTAATTAACCACTGATTACAACAATATCAGACATATGCCATAATGTAGAGAATTAATTGACGAACCAAATGCCACCTTTTGATGAATAAAATAGTGCATTGTAGAGGTTCAAAACTGAGGGGGAATACAGGGGTATTTCTGTAATATATATGTATATATATAAAATAAAATGTAAAAGGACCAAGATGCAATTACCGATAGTCTGGGGGGTTCTGCTGCAAAATTACCAAGAGGTCACGTGCCACGCACATGACCCTTGGTCAGCAGGGGCTTCTGTGCAAATTGGGAAACATGAGGGGCGCTTCTGTAATTGTTCACCAGTTCATGTGCGATGCACGTGACCCGTGGACTGAGTTTTAGAGCTGGCAGAACTGGAGGGCTTTGTTGAAATTTCCCCAGGCATCACGTGGGGGTCACGTGCGGGGGGGGGGGGGGGGAGATGGTCGTCCTCCGCGTTCCCCCAGCCCACGTGCGTGGCACGTGGCGGGGGCCTCGAGGTTGGAGCCGGCGATCACAACATCGGTGGAGAGGCAGAGCGGCTGGTGGAATGCGGCGAGGAGGCTTCTGGCAGAATGATGAAGCCGATGAGAGCCTGCACGTCTCTGAGTTTGAAGAGAAGTCCTGGCGAGTTGATGGTGGACTGTGGCAGGGATGCTTCTGGCAGAACGGTAAAGCCGATGAGAGCATGCACATCGCTGTGGTTGAAGAGGAGTCATGGCGAGTTGCCGGTGGACTACGGTGGGGAGGCTTCTGGTATAATGGTGAAGCCGATGATAGCTTGCACGTCGATGTGATTGAAGAGGAGTAGTGGCAAGTTGCTGATGTTCGTTGGCAAAGATGAAGGTTGTCGATGGAGAATAAGCGTGGGTTCAACGGTTTGGACTGTAGCATGGCAGCGGCAGTCCCGAGGAGAGGCTCGGTCGTGGGCTGTGACGAGGCCTAGGGCCTCGGATCTCTCCAGAAAAGTAGAGCGGCGCTGTCACCGCCGTTGTCTCGTCAAGGTTAAGGCTATCAGCGGATGGCTTTGAAAGGGGGCGACGGAGGAGATTTTATAGGCCAAGGAAAAGATGGCCGGAGATGGTAGGTTGTGGAATTGATTCGATTGGGAGGCAATGATCAATGATGGAGAGTCGATGGTTGAAGGGGGTCTGGGACGCGATTCGACAAGGGGGGCAATCGGAGATGGTGGAAATCACGGGCGGAGATGGCGACATGATGAAAATCGCGGCGGGGATCGCGATGCAGCAGGTGGTTCCCAGATTGGGAAAGGTGGGGATGAAGGTGACAGTCCTGGGACCGTCTGATCGGCCGAGATCGGACGGCCCAAGACACGCCTCGTGGCGGCGGAAGAAGACAAGGGAAGCAGCACGTGCTGGGCATGTGCCTTGCACATGCGTCTTTTTAATTTTAATTAATTTTTTTATAAAAATGAAATAAAAAATAAACTCAAAATAGGTGACATGTGGCGGCTCTAGGAGCGGCCACGTGTCAGCCTCACAATAATCGGAAATTAAATACAAGGAAAAATAGAAAAGAAGTAGCAAACAACCTTGGATTAAAAAAGTTTCTTCACAAAAATTGCTCATCTCGATGATATATACAACTTTCATGAAGACAACAAAACCAAAATCGATCATTTGCATAAGTTATAATTTTAAGGTATCCCATGTACATAGAATACCTTGATTTTTAGGTTTTATAATTGTTTGTCATTTTCAATCCAGATAAAAATCCAGAAAAAATATGGTAAAATCAAAGATAAATATTTACACATTAATCTGTTTTTTTTATTTTTATTGAGTAAGAAAAAGAAATAAAATAAAATACGAAAAAGACCAATTTTGTACAAACAGTTAGCGGAGACTTGGACTCAATTTGTTTCTTTGATTTCAAGATTAGTTTGGATTTGAATTTTTGTACATTTTAATAAAACGTTTATCAAAGAAGACAAGTGAAAAAGAAATAAACTAAAATAGGTTAATTATGTACATAAAATACTATGTCAAAAAATGCTAAAATACAAAATATACAAAAGAGGCCCAAAACCCAACTTTCACATACGAGCTCTGATTCACTTAAACTTGATCTTGTTTTAAAGGTATTTGAATGCACATTAGTTCAAAAGTGAATATGATCAAAATGGGCACTGTATGGGGAAGATATGAGGGTTTTGTTGGAGATGGAGCCCCGGCGAGCCATTATGCAATAAATGTTATTGCAAATATCATTCCCTGATCTGAAATGAAGAATAAATAATTTGCATAATAGGTCCCTTAGTACAATTAGGGTTATGTACCATGGCCATCTTGATGATCATACATCTGTTGATTCAAATATTGAATCATAGAGGCTGGTGCTTGGGTGAATATCTAAAGAGTTAGATTGAGGACTCATCGAGCACCATCTAATGATTATTAAGAGATGATCTCCAGCCTGAGAAGGAGATGGAAATCCTTTCTCTAAAGTCTGATATCTAACTGACCTCATGATGCATGTCCTCTGCATAGGAATAGAGATTCAGAGGTGTTAGATAAGTTAGGTCAAAGAGTTGACTTAACGAGATCGAGATAACCAAAGTCCTATATCGTATGCTGTCATGATATAGGCACACATCCTCTGACCAGAGACATATGTGTTACTATACGTCTGAGTATGTACATTTGGCAGACCAATAGGTTGATGACCTAACCAAGGTCTATACACCGGCGTGCTGGTGTGCATATAAGGGCATATGAGTAATACGATCTCTCAAAGGGATCATACAGGTTCACTACTGAACCGGAAGACATGAACTCACTCATGAGATATTGGGAAGAATCAAATTCCGTGCGCACGGTCGTCTCTCTTTGGAAGCTTGACTGAATTTGTAGGTTTGATATATACTTTTGGAAAGTATATGATCAAGACCTAGGTATGATATATGCTTTTGGAAAGTATATGATCGATACCAACTCCCAATGATAAAAAATTGAGAAACTTACTGATAAAACCCTTAAGTAGACAGTATAAAGTTGATCTAATACTTTGGGTTTATTCTGAGTCTTCCAGTATGCAGGATGTACAGGTATTGGGAATACCTGAGAGTGATGTGATCATAAATGATTGTATAACCATGACGCTTCCATTCCTAGGGAGTGATGAAACGGGTCTGGATTTTAGTGACTCCTCTCAGTAGAGAAGTAATCTGATCTTGATCCAATTGTTGGACATTGATCTGAATGTAATTCAGATTCAATGAGAAGATTAGATTCGCGGTCTTGATTTAATCATGCATCTATGGGAGGCCCGAGATCTGGATTTGAGATGTAATCTCAATATCCAAGTCACTATACGTGGAACAATACAATCACCCTATCCTTATCTCCAAGTATTCGCGGAGAAAGCGCATTATCCTTGAAAGGGTTCAGGATAATTTCATTGTTGATATTATGTATCCGAGCATTGAGAAAATGGATAATTAAATGTGATTTAATTATCATGAGTAATATGAATTTGATTCATATTATAAAGAGAGTTATCTAAGATAATTGAATGTGATTTAATTATCAAAGATGTGAATAATGTGAATATGATTCATATTATTTGGGCACATGAGAATAAGTTATCCAATATAATTAAATGTGATTTAATTATTATGGATAAGAATAATGTGGACAGTAATATCCAATTATTCATATATATTATAAATGTGATTTATAATGTATTGGAGAGAGCTAATTATAATTTATATTTGTTGATTAATTATTAATGTGTATTGGATACACATTGTCTAATTAATTGAAAATGTAAATTATATATTGTTTTGGTTTGTGAATGTGATTCACAATTTTCCAATGTCAAGATTGCAATATTCCCAAAATTAATTGTGAATTATTTTTGGTGAATAAATCCCAACAAAAGTTGTTGGAAATAAGTAATGGAGAAAATCAAGGAGGCATGCAATCTCATGGAAATCCATGAGATTGCCTCCATAAGGAAGGAGGTGGGCGACACCCAATTCCTATATGGAATGGGTGGCCGTCCCCCCTTGGATGTACATGGAGATGTAATCTCCATGTATATTCTCTCCTTATTTATTTATGTGATTTGGGATTGATTTATATTTGATTTTGTCAAATATATTTTAATCTAAATTAAATAACAAGTTGTTGGCTTTTACCAACAACAATCTTGACCATTGGATTGACATAAATCAATCTCATCCATTGATTTTATATGTCCCATGAATTGAGATCCATGGATCCCAAAACCCTATAAAAGGAGAGGCACCCCATTGCTCTTCTTTACACACAATGCTTGAGAAGCACATCTCTCTCTCTCTCTACACGCCATCTCTCTCCCTCTCATGGCCGTCCACCATGGATGCCCTAGAGAGGTTCTCCATCACCGCAGCGTCGTCGTTATGCTGCCCGATCGTCTGCTCGTGGATCTCCGTCTTCTTCGGTGCACCTGGCTTGTGAAGAAGATGTCGGATCTCGTGTGTCAAGATCAGGAAATCCGCCGCTTGGTTCATCAACATGGATTGCGAGAAGCACGCGATTCATCCCCGCGCTCGCAAGCGTCTCCTCCGTCGGATCAGACTTGAGATAGGAGGTCTCTTCGTTTAGAGACTCGATCGCAACCACGCTTCAAGAGGTAATCCTATTATTTGTTTGTGGTTTAGACGAAACGATCCGAGAAGTGTTCTTGGATCATGTGGTTTCGTCTCATGAAAATCTTTTAAATTCCGCTGCATCGAGCAACTAGTGCGACTAGTCGCTTCTCGTCGTATTCGATACGACACGCTTCCATGATGCGCTTGAGGAACTAACCATATCCTTCAAGTGGTATCAGAGCCGGGTTGAAGGTTTTGGATACGATCCATAAAACCGAAGGCGACTTGGGTTCGTTAGGGTTGCGAAAGTTTTTTATCGCATTTCATTTTCGCATCTCTGTTTAGTGTAATTTGTCGGCCCTGTTTAAATTATTTAAACACGAAAATAGCTTGGATTTTGTTCCCCATTAAATAAGGAAACTATAGGATCTGAGTTTACGTAATTTGGATTCCGTTTGCTCTAGATATGGTTGTTTTAATGAACATGTATTCACTGTTACGGGAACTGCGAATCTTAACGTAATTAAAGAGTTAATTACTGTTTAGAAACGCCTCTAAATGCATGCAAATCATGTAGGTTCTGTTGTAAATCAAATTAGCAAACTATGGAAACTTACTTTGCTTAATTTGGATTTAAATTGATTGAGAAATGCTAATTTTAGTAAGTAGGGGTCACTGTTGAAATTACTTTCCTAATCAAGAACCATGTGATTGTCAATTACTGAAATTAATTGTTAATTTCATGAAATAATTATGGAAAATATTTGAGAAATATTGGATGATGATTATTTCCTTAATTGACTTGGCCTCAACCAATAATTTATTAGATTTGACCTAGATCAAAATTGGAAACACAATCATCAAACTCCTTGCTTGAATAGGATTGGGAATTTGTCTAGCAAATTTCCTTATAATCAAAAAAGTTTTGATTATTACTATATGATATAATTTCGGTTGAAGAACCGATGATCATCTCAAGTACAAAGTGATTGACTCGGCATTATTTTTTCCCGAGGCGGATATGGTGTCTAGTCTGGGATCGTTGGGGTAGCGGGTTGCAACGTATGCGGTCCGTCCCACTCCCGCCGGTACTGGCCATGACATCGGGTAGGGAACGAATGATGCCTGAGAGATCATAATGTATTTTCTAATTATTAAAATTCGAATTAATACGTATTTTGAGATAATACCATATATTCAAGTATAATCAAGTTTGTTGATTAAATTGGATAGATAATTAATTTATATGATTAAGTTAATTATATCCTATTAAAAACGCTCTATTATAATAGATGTGTTATTTCCCTTTGAAGAATTAATTATGTGAATATGATTCATGATAATTAATTAGAATTTGAATATGATATGGAGGATCACATAAGTGACATCCATGGTCTCCCGTCAAGGCGAAGGGTTCCGTCGCTAGGGATTGTATGAAGGAGACACATGTTCGAAGTGACAGCTCCTATATGCAAGCGCATCTGGATCGGGCTCTTTGCTTCTCGAAAGAGTAAGGCCGTATGCGCAGTGACCCCAATATTGGATCCTCATATTATTGGGGCGATATTGGATTGTGCATGGCGAGTTCTATACTTGTTGATGGTTGGTTCAATTAATGATGGGTCAACATCACCTTAGAGGTGGTGGGCCCGGGTGTTAAAGACCGAATTGGGAGATGCAAGTTTGACTTGCAAGGCGGAATGAGTTCCCGCTTCTTTTTATCCGAGTTGCAGATTCTCATATTATTGGGATGTAACAAAGATAAAGAAGGAGATCCCAGATCTGGCTGAGATATAATGGTAAGTATGTCTCTTACATTGAAAGTGATTAAGGGAATGAACTTTCAGTGTTGACAAGGCAAGACAACTTTGATATAAAAATTCCTAAATCAAAGTAAATTACATATTTATGCAAATTTCTTATTTCAGATAATCCTTCATTAAACCCACTCAATATTATACTCAATAATAACCAGAAAAATATCATGGATTGGACCCATGATCCAGATATTGTACTTGCAATTGGACACATAATGTATGTGGTAGCAATATGCAAGTTTCCTCATAATAATGAGGAATGATAATTAAATAGACAATAGGACTAAAACCCTAGGGTTTGTATGTCTCTATAAGTCTTGATCTTATCGAATGTACTTTTGAAGTGACATGTCGATAATAATCGTAATTATCAAATAATCCTTATAAAATCTAAGAAGATATTATGTCATACAAATGTGCTCTCAACATATAATCATGATTGACATGGTTCTCTGCATTATGCAGAATGGTGGCTCTATAGGAGATGATGTATTCAAATTGTTTGAGTACCTACCTGAACCTAAGTTTTAAGAGTTTAAATGGATGTAGATACGATGAGTGTCCTCATTCTACTATCTATACTCTAGTCATTCATGAAGCTTCAGAATATTCATATTGTATGAATTTAATGAAGCGTGTATAAATGTTGAGATACTCTTATATTGAAATTTTTGATTTTAACATAAGAGATCCTTTGTCTTGAGCAATGGTTGCTTATAGATAAAGGGAGCGCAATGGAAGCATGGGTTGGACCCAAGTAAGAAGTATAGTCAAAGAGTTGACTGTACTTCTGTGACTTCCATAGGACATCCAAAGAGTTGGATGAATGCCAATACTGCAATAAGTTGATGTGTTGATAGTATGACTATCAAATCAATCTAGATTCCTTAGAGAAGGAATCAGATAGTACATCAGAATAATCTACATATAATCATTGAAATTGACTTACTTATTTGATAAGATAAAGTCTAATAATTATATCTCAATCTTCTAATGACACTTGCAATTAGTTGCATCTGTATTAGAATATTAGAAATTTGATCTTAAAGTTTAATGGTCATCCATGTTAGAATTGATGCAATTGTTGCAATAATTTCCATTGGATCAATAGACTTCATATTTTCAGTGGGAGCCCTTAGTCCTATAGAATGTCTCTGTGACCTGGATATTAGAATACACTCAGTTTATTTCTAAATGTTGGGAATAAGTATGAATTCTGGAATAGACCTATCATAAAGAGTTATGATGGGGATATTTCAGATAGTAGTCTAACATCTAGTGGACTCCACTAAATTAGAAAATTAATGAATGGTTATTAAGATTTCTAATACTGAAAATTAAACCTTTAAAGATCAATAGGAGGATAAAGATCATTTGACAATGATCTGGCATCATATTTTGGACATATGTCTATTGATGAGATCAATGGACAAGTAAGAGATGAAACTTTAGAATGTCTAAAATTTCAAAACTTGCATACTTATGAATATTGTATTCAAAGTAAAATGTTCAATACACCCTTCTTTGGGAAAAGATGTAAGATGTTAAGGTATTCAGGATCTCATGCATATTGATGCATGTGAATCATCTATATCACAGTAAACATTATGGATATGTGATATCTATTGATGATTATTTGTGATATGAGATTTCTTCTCTTCACTTAGAAACCTTTGAAATGTTCAAAGATTTCATAATTTTGGTTTAGAACCAAAGTTTGAAGGAAGATTAAATGAATTTGATCTAATCTAGGCAGTCAGTACCTATTAGATGAATTCATAGAATACCTTATAAAGATATGAATATCATTTCTATCTCACCCCTCCTAATGAACCTTAACTCAATAGAGTTGTAGGGAGATACAATTGATCATGTGTGACATGATTTGATAAATGATTAATCTTAGCATAATTATCTCTTAGTTTCCAGGTATATATATGTGGTAGAGACTACACTATATATCCTTAATAAGGTACATGTGATTAAGCTGGAATCTGGTACTAGAGAGTGCTACTTCATTAGGAAAATAAAGGATGGTATTGGATACCTACTTTATGACCTTGAGATTCTTAAAGGATCTCATCTCTGAGAATGTGATTCTTAGAGGATGACTCTCTTGAGAATCAAGATGAAAATGAAGTAAAGGAACTCACTTAATCTCGAGAAGATAATGAGGCTCCTGAAATCGGAAACTAAATAGACAATTAAAGATGAAACATTAATACCTCTTCAAATAAGTTTGAGGATGGATTCCATGTGTCAGTTAAATCTGACAATGATCGGACTTCATGTGATGAAGCTCCTGAGGATCATGACATGGAAAGATGGATGTTAGAAATAAAGTCTAATGTAGACTTCATATACAAGTGTTGTATATGGACCCTCGAGGATCCACCTATATGGGTAAGACCCATTAAGGTGTAAATGGATCTTCAAGAGAAAGAGGGAACCTGATGAGAAGGTAGAGACCTTCAAAGCATGGTTCATAGCCATGAGCTACACATCGAAGAGAAGACATCGCTTGCGATGAGACTTGCTCTCCAGTGACCTTGCTTTAACCCATCAGAATATTGCTTACTATAGCTACACAACTTGACTATGACATCGTGATGTGAGTCAAGATTGCATACCTCTCTGAGGATATTCATATGAAGTAGCACCAGGGCTTCATGGTTGAGGAAAACAAGGTGTACAAGCCAAAGAACTCCATCTTTGGACTCAAATAAGCTTCTTGTAGTTGGAACATAAGATTTGATGAAATTATAAATGTTATGATTTCAGATAGAATCTTGATGAACCATGTGAAGCTTAGTGGGAGTGCCATTGTATTCATCGTGCTAAATGTAGATATTATTCTAATCATTTAGAATGATATAAGGATAATAATAAGTGTTTTATAATTTGGTTGTTCCACATCTTGAGATATGATCTCAAGGATACCTCTTAGATCTTAGTTTTGAAGTCGTTCAGAAGCAAAGAGAAGAGGATATTGGGACCGTCACATTAGTAGTACACCTTTGACTTATTCCATTTTCTGAAAGGCTTCTTTCCCTTAAGATATGGTACTGACCTATCTAAAGGGATAACACCTCAAAGAGTTGAGGAAGTGAATGCTAAAACTGCTTGCACTTGTGCATCAGTTATGAGAAGCTGAAGTGTATGCTAGATGTGTACAAAAGCCATATGTCTGCCATACAGTGGGAGTAGTAAACTGCTACTAATCCTACTATGGAGATAAAACACTTGATTGCAGTAATAACAATATCTTCAAAGATGATGAAACTTAGAGATAGTGATCTCAAAGTGTTATCTTCAAAAGTTTAAGACCTTGTAGATAGTGATCTATAAGGGTCTTAACTGTAGATACCTTAGGAGATAGAGATCTTCAGGAATAAAGGTAGTCTGATAAGGATTATAGACATATTGGTTATAATAATTATCGAGCTATAGTGTCAAGGACACTATAACAAAATTGAGTTGAGTTGCATAAGATGCAACATTCGCATTGGATGTGAGCACTGTTACTAGGGGATATGCAAGTGCCGTAAAAGGACTTGGCATAGTCTCTTGGTAACAGAGTGAATGATCAGCTTACCTAGCTATTTTCTAAATAGCCTATGATTGTCACATAAGTGTGGTTTTAAATGATTAGCCCATTAATGGCTCTTTGGGCTAGTGTGAGATTGTTGGACATGCGAGCCCACGGCGAGCCATTATGCAATAAATGTTATTGCAAATATCATTCCCTGATCTGAAATGAAGAATAAATAATTTGCATAATAGGTCCCTTAGTACAATTAGGGTTATCTACCATGGCCATCTTGATGATCATACAGTTGTTGATTCAAATATTGAATCATAGAGGCTGGTGCTTGGGTGAATATATAAAGAGTTAGATTGAGGACTCATCGAGCACCGTCTAATGATTATTAAGAGATGATCTCCAGCCTGAGAAGGAGATGGTAATCCTTTCTCTAAAGGCTGATATCTAACTGACCTCTAGATGCAGGTCCTCTGCATAGGAATAGAGATTCGGAGGTGTTAGATAACTTAGGTCAAAGAGTTGACTTAACGAGATCGAGATAACCAAAGTCCTATATCGTATGTTTTCATGATATAGGCACGCATCCTCGGACCAGAGACAAATGTTTTACTATACGTCTGAGTATGTACATTTGGCAGACCAATAGGTTGATGACCTAACCGAGGTCTATACATCGGCGCGCTGGTGTGCATATAAGGGCATATGAGTAATACGATCTCTCAAAGGGATCATACAGATTCACTACTGAACCGGAAGACATGAGCTCACTCATGAGATATTGGGAAGAATCAAATTCCGTGCGCACGGTCCTCTTGCTTTGGAAGCTTGACTAAATTTGTAGGTTTGATATATACTTTTGGAAAGTATATGATCAAGACCTAGGTATGATATATGCTTTTGGAAATTATATGATCGATACCAACTCCCAATGATAAAAAAAAAATGAGAAACTTACTGATAAAACCCTGAAGTAGACAGTATAAAGCTGATCTAATACTTTGGGTTTATTCTGAGTCTTCCAGTATGCAGGATGTACAGGTATTGGGAATATCTGAGGTTGATGTGATCATAAACGACTGTATAACCATGACGCTTCCATTCCTAGGGAGTGATGAAGCGGGTCTGGATTTTAGTGACCCCTCTCAGTAGATAAGTAATTTGATCTTGATACTAATGTTGGACATTGATCTGAATGTAATTCAGATTCAATGAGAAGATTAGTTTTGCGATCTTGATTTAATCATGCATCTATGGGAGGCCCGAGATCTGGATTTGAGTTGTAATCTCAATATCCAAGTCACTATACGTGGAACAATACAATCACCCTGTCCTTATCTTTAAGTATTCGCGGAGAAAGCGCATTATCCTTGAAAGGGTTTAGGATAATTTCATTGTTGATATTATGTATCCGAGCATTGAAAAAATGGATAATTAAATGTGATTTAATTATCATGAGTAATATGAATTTGATTCATATTATAAAGAGAGTTATCTAAGATAATTGAATGTGATTTAATTATCAAAGATGTGAATAATGTGAATATGATTCTTATTATTTGGGCACATGAGATTAAGTTATCCAATATAATTAAATGTGATTTAATTATTATGGATAAGAATAATGTGGATAGTAATATCCAATTATTCACAATATATTATAAATGTGATTTATAATGTATTGGAGAGAGCTAATTATAATTTATATTTGTTGATTAATGATTAATGTGTATTGGATACACATTGTCTAATTAATTGAAAAAGTAAATTACATATTATTTTGGATTGTGAATGTGATTCATAATTTTCCAATGTCAAGATTGCAATATTCGCAAAATTAATTGTGAATTATTTTTGGTGAATAAATCCCAACAAAAGTTGTTGGAAATAAATAATGGAGAAAATCAAGGAGGCATGCAATCTCATGGAAATCCATGAGTTTGCCTCCATAAGGAAGGAGGTGGGCGGCACCCAATTCCTATATGGATTGGGTGGCCGTGCCCCCTTGGATGTACATGAAGATGTAATCTCCATGTATATTCTCTCCTTATTTATTTATGTGATTTGGGATTGATTTATATTTGATTTTGTGAAATATATTTTAATCTAAATTAAATAACAAGTTGTTAGCTTTTACCAAAAACAATCTTGACCATTGGATTGACATAAATCAATCTCATCCATTGATTTTATATGTCCCATGGATTGAGATCCATGGATCAAAACCCTATAAAAGGAGAGGCACCCCATTGCTCTTCTTTACACACAATGCTTGAGAAGCACATCTCTCTCTCTACACGCCATCTCTCTCCCTCTCATGGCCGTCCACCATGGATGCCCTAGAGAGGTTCTCTATCACCGCAGCGTCGTCGTTATGCTGCCCGATCGTCTGCTCGTGGATCTCTTTCTCCTTTGGTGTTCCTCGCTTGTGAAGAAGACGTCGGATCTCGTGTGTCGAGATCAGGAGATCCGCCGCTTGGATCATCAACATGGATTGCGAGAAGCACACGATTCATCCCCGTGCTCGCAAGCGTCTCCTCCATCGGATCGGACTTGAGACAGGACGTCTCTTCGTTTAGAGACTCGATCGCAACCACGCTTCAAGAGGTAATCCTATTACTTGTTTGTGGTTTAGACGAAACGATCCGAGATGTGTTATTAGATCATGTGGTTTCGTCGCATGAAAATCATTTAAATTCCGATGCATCGAGCAACTAGTGCGACTAGTCACTCCTCGTCGTATTCAATACGACACACTTCCGTGATGCGCTTGAGGATCTAACCATATCCTTCAAGTTTTACTCTGGAAATTCTAGAACTAGGGTTTGAGTTTTTGGTCCACTTATTTGAGTTAGTGTTTTTTTTTGTATTTTTTTATTTATTCTTGTTAGTGATATGTACACAGTGGAGGTTGTTTTGGATCATTTGGAGTTAGATAAATTAGTTAAAAATCAGGGAAGTTAGGCTATTTACAGGTCAATTTTGGCTAGTATTTTTGGCTTCTTATTTTGTGAGAAAATAAGTGATAAAATGTAATTCTTATCAAAACATGCATGAATGCTAATTATGCAGAATAAATGGAGAAATGCTAATGGTTTTGATGGATTTGAGCTTAATTAATGAGATTTAGAGTGATGAATATGAGATTCATCATCCCTGTATACTTAAACCATGTTCGTTCCTGAGCATCAAAAGAAATGCCATGAGGTGAAATGAGATTGGGTTCCATACCAAGACCATGAGATGAAGGTGAAAATGAAACTAGAACCGACCTTGGATTTTAGTTTGGTGGAACTTCTGTAAGACTTAGAATTTTAAAATCAACATCCTTCAAGTTCTACACATCATTGTGATAGTTTCGCCTCAGAAGTCATTTTAGATCAATCTTCTTCCCAAAGCATACCCTATGAACATTGAACAATTGACTCATGTGTGTGAAAGGTTTTAGATCTTCCCATCCAGAATGCCGGACTACCATGCAAACCTCCTTTCCAGTAACTCGTCCTCGAGGAGTCAAGTATTTCCTTCTAAGGTCTGTCGCGTTGTGTTCACAATCGAATTGGGGGAGAAGTTAGAAGAAGGAGAAAAGAACTGGAGTGTGGCCAGTGTAGTCACTTCTCCTTGTGAAGCTGGCCAGTGTAGCCGAGTCTCCACCAAGATCTGTAGGTTTTCTTGAAGCTTGGACCTTTTTGGTCAGATGTTTATTTGGTAGAGGCCTCTTTGTATTCGGAGTTTTTGGTGGTCCTGCTTGGATCTTGTTGTGCCCCTACGGATATAGATTCTTTTTTTCCGTACATGATTTGGGTCTGAGAAAAATTTATGCCCAACCGTCCATCCCTTTTCCGAAACTTTGTTTCAACTCGTACTCCGGTCTTTAGATTTCCACGCTACCAGAAAAGAAACTCACACAGTCTTCCAACACCCCGTCTGAGTTGAGCTAAGTGCATAGTGCGAGAGTACAAATTAATTCCCTATTCCAGAGTCGTACCCAGAATGAAGAGACCAGTTTAGACACTAAGAGTCAAACTCTGCACATTGCCATGTTGAACTTAAAGAATTAAGTCAAAGACCCGAAGCTTCTAAAATCCTATTTCTCGGTGAAGTTCCTCTGAAAATTTGGTGGATTAACGTAAAGTCCAGACCACTCCCGATTTCTGCTCATAACTTGGTTCAGAACCCAAAGACTTTTCACAGATGCAAATGAAATGATGGATGAAGTCCAGGTGTGTGAAATGCAGACACAAGTTTTTTTGTGAATTTTTTTATTTTTTATGCAAGCTCTTTTTTTATGCAAAAATGAATAAGAAGCCATTTTTTTCAAAAATTTTGGGCTGGACACAGTCAGTGTTAGTAATTTTTTTTGTTCTTATTGTATTTTTTTAAATTAATTACCCACCCCGTAAATACATATAGACTTACGTAAAAGTACGAGATATGGGTAAAATATAACACAATATATATACAGACCTCCCTATACTTAGCGAGTGTTGTGTCCTAAGAGCACAAGTAGCGTAAAGAAAACATAGCTTGGGCTAAGCGTAAGAGAGTAAAAAAGAAAAAGATAGATTGGTCCGTCCCCTATACTTAGACTGTAAACAGTCTAAATAACAAGAGCGAAAAAAATGAGGTGGTTGGGATATATTAATGAGGAGAGTATATACATATGAGCACTGTTTCCCCCTATACTTAGGCTCTGGTCATCCTAAGTATAGAACAAGAGTGGAAATGGAATGACCGTGAGATGGGGAGAGTGGTATGTACAGATGGCATCGGTCTCCCCCATACTTAGGCCTTGCCCTAAGTAGAGGAAGAAAATGTACAAGGAGACCAATGTGGTCGGGAGGGAGGGTGGGTAGCCGATGATTAAGGTGGTTTTTGGCTGATCTTTTTGTGAGCATGTGGTGGGAGATCATAATGACGAGAAGGAGATGAAGCATATGATTCCCAACTATTATCAGTGTTATCCTCGGAGAAATCATGTTGGATATCAGATGAAGCGTATGAGTCAGATGAAAGATAACCATCATCAGAGTTATCCTCAGAGGAATAGTATTTGAAAGTGGACACACTCCAGATATTCTTGTCTTTTTGCTTCTTCAGTTGTTTTCTCAGAATTTGTTCCTTCTTGGGATCAAGCGGTTTGTCCTCGGATGAATATTCTGAAGCACCAGTCTCAGTCAGCTCATGAGAAATAATTCCAGTGTATTTGATGAGAGCAGGAGCATCAGCTTTTGATGAATAATAGTGAGGAACGGGAGTCCTCCAACGGGAATTGAAGTTTGGATCCTTGTGAAGATATGGTTTTAGACTATTAAGCAGACCTCACTCATGTAGATTACCTGTTCTAGAACTGATGAGGGATCATCAGCTAATTCCTCTTCCGGAAGGTCAAAGGTGACTTTCTTTTTTGATGAAGGAGTAGTCTTTTTGTTTCGTGAAGGTGTCGGTCCACTTGAGTCTCTAGATGAGTAACCATTGGAATTCTTCTCCTTGTTCAGTGTTCGTCCTGTGTGTTTGTTCTTAGTCTTCTTAATGCTGGTGCACTCTTTATTTGGGAAGTTTTAGTCAAGGTATTCATAGTATGTTGCCCTTGGGTGCGACCATGCATATGTCTCAGGATCATATAAGAATCATTCTTCTATTTTGAGATCCACAGGAATTGAAATACTGGGGAGAGTCTCTGCATGTTCGTTTTCAATTGATTTTATGTTGGAGCATTCCTGTGTCGAGTTGATGTGATCAAGGTAGTCAGAATAGGTTGACCCAGGGTGCGACCATGCATAAGTCTCCGGATCATATGATTCATATACTTGATTCTCCATGGTGATAGCGACTGGGAATGGAGCAGGGGGAAGAGTCTCTAAATCAATAGTCTCATCAACAACCACTATCTCATATGTAGCAATGGGGTAGGGCTCTTCTACCGCTTCATGATTACGACTGTCGAGGACTTCGTGGGTTGCCTTAGAAAATCGTGGTTTCTTAAAGACCGGGTGAGATCGAAGTGCTTCCAACGCTGTAAAATTGATTTCCTGAGTCTCACACTCAATAATTGCCTTGGCCAATGCTAAGAATGGCTTTCTGAGAATAATTGAAGACTGTGTGAATTCTCCTTGATGCTCAATATCAATGATCGTGAATTCTAATTTGAACACCTTGGAATGTAATGATGACAGAAATGATTCCTCTCGTCCGCTTTATCGATCGGTCAGCCAATTGAACAATCTCTCGTATCTTCCTGATCGGTCTGAGTTTGAGTTCGTGAAATACATAGGTCGGGAGGATATTGATTTGTGAATCGTCATCAATTTGAGCATGGGTGAAAATTATGTCTTTGATTTCACAGTCGAATCTGGACAACCGCTTCACTATGCAGCCATATGTCTTTCAATATTTGTTGTAATCCTGCCTGACTTTTTCATCATTAATTTATCCATTACAAATTCTTTAAGGTCGGGGAAGTGTTCAATGGCCTGTATAAAGGGAAGTTCAAAGATCGATTTCTTCTCCAGTGCTTCCCGTACAATAGGATCCAAATTCTTCAGATCTTCTTCAGTTTCAATTTTTATGTATTTTTCAAGATTTTCGATTTTTTTGTTGTTTTCTAAAATTTCATTTTTTGGTATTTTCTGTGTGGTGTGGTGATGTGGTGTTATTCGTAGATGAGCAGGAGCTTTGATGTTCTGAATAAGAGTTAGAGGCATAGTCATCCCTAGGGGAGTTGTATGCAGAAGTGTCACTGTCATAAT
Source organism: Ottelia alismoides (assembly GCA_037367405.1). NCBI lineage: Eukaryota > Viridiplantae > Streptophyta > Magnoliopsida > Alismatales > Hydrocharitaceae > Ottelia > Ottelia alismoides. Next base: position 782,327 of record JAZKJV010001860.1, on the reverse strand, counting down.
CGTCCCTAGGTTTCTGAATATCCTCACAATTTTCAACATGAGATCCAATCTTTTCCTCATTCATTTTTATATCCTGGCCACTAGAGAGGGAAATTAATTGGTTGGCAAACCTTCTAAATCTATCCTCCATTAAATCAAATCTCTTGTTTATCCTCAAAATATCATCATCTACAATCTTTTCATGTCCAATCATGGGAGCAGTTGTAATGTGTTTTAGCATTTGAGATTCAATAATTTCATCTTCCATTTTCTTGTATGTGCTAGGAGAAGAGTCTCTTAAAATATCCAATATATGATCGTTATTTTCTGAAAATTTCTCCTCAAAAATTATGGAAGGAGGCTGCTCATGTGATCCATGCATGTGGAGTTGGTCTGAGTAGAGTTCAATTCTTTGATCATGATTGATCGGATCTTGATATTGTGGAGTCAACATACAAGGTTATGTGTTTCTATGTCATCCGTCAAATCCTCTGTATGAGTGTCATGTCTGAAGATGGGGTTGTCATAGTCAATCCAAGATGATGGTTGCTCATTTGTGTTCAAGGGCGGGGAAGATGGAAGATGTGAAGAAGTGTTAAATTCGATCATGTGGTTATAGTCTCCCATAAATGATGGATTGACATTTACCGAATATGAAGGATGAATGGTATGATCGGATTAGAGTGGATTGACATATGAAGAAGTGGCAATCTCAGTCGGTTGTTGGTTTGTTTGATCCGAATATAAAGGGTTGCCATTCATGAAGTAGATTGGATTTGTAGAGAGTGTTAGATCTATTGGTGGTTGAGAGTCTCTTATGGAAGTTGGATAGTGTGTAGTTGGAGGAGGTTTTGAAGTTTTGGGTCTAACCGATACGAATTCATTTTCATAGTATAGCTCTGATGGATTCTCGGATAAATGTTCCACCATTTTTAAAAGAGCTGAAATGAATGATGGTTTGGGTTTGTTCGAGACGAATTGATCTTCATGATCTGGATCAAGAGAGTTCTTGGACAAAAGTTCCATGATTTTCGAATGAGGTTTATTGGTTGATAAATCAAGAAAGGAGGGAGATGGCACATTTGTGTGGCTTTTGATTTTCGAAATCGGTTCATGCACACAAATCAAACAGAAATCAAACCCCAGGTTCACCAACTCACACAATGAAGCCGTAAGAGTTCGGCAATTATCTTTTCAATTTTAAGTTGATGATAAATCAATCTTGGAAAGAATTTAGCGAGCTATTAGGTGCCGGCAATTTTCGTAATGACTGGCCCGAATTCTTACAACTAGTTGCACCTACTTTCAGCCAGTATGGGTGTAAGTACGGATCGTAAAATGGCTACCCGTGTTACTTAAGGACGGAGCCTTATGCAGTGTCCTTTAAACCACCCACTTTGTTAAGGAAATTCAGACCGTTTACCGGCTACCCGTAGATCCTCACTGAGAGTAGCTAATCTTTTTGGTAGAACAGTAGTCAATATGAAAATCCGGGTTTTAGCTCTAGCCTTAAGTATCGTCTCTCACTCACTCAGAAAAATAAAAGAATCCAAGGTCGGGTTTGCTCTCCCGCAAAAATTCTCGATTTTATGAGTTGTTTAAAGTCAGCTATACTTTAGCAGTCCCAATTTTTATTAAGCAATCACTAAAGAATTAAAAGAGCATAAATATTCGTTTAACGTCCACTCCCAATTTCCTTTAAAATTATATGATAAAACAAGAGGGAGAAATTCGGGAAAAGTCGATGCATACGAAAAACTATGATGTATGCTCAGTTAGAAGACTTATAGTGAATCCTCGCAATCTCCATATGGGATGCAATATAAGAATTGAAAATTTTATTCTAAATGAATGCAAGCCGATAAAAAATCGCACCTAGCAGATAGTTCTATTAGCGGGGAAGAATTGAGTTGAGTTTGTCTAAATTGAACGATCTACTGTGCGCCTCAATTAAAGTGAAGTGTAGCCTTAGGTCCTGCGAGCACAATCAAAAATTTAAATGCTCTAAGAGCCGTAAGTGTAGGTCTATCCTAAGTGCCACTCAAGTTGGTCCCCACCCTCACCAGAGAGTAAAACAGGCCACAACACACCACAGAAAAAGTTCAAGGTCTTTTTTACACACGCGAGAGTCCAAACGGACATTGCTATAAATGAGCAATTAATTACAGAAATTTAAAAATTGCAGAAAATAAAATCCTAGACTCTATGCTCTCTCATGACTTGACTCGATCTTAATTTAATTGTGGCTTTTTCGGAAGTCGGTGAAGATGCTTCGATTTCAAAAAACCGCTCCACGTATGCTGGATACCTCGCAAGAAAAATAAGAGAGAGAATGTAAGAGAGTGACTCAAAAAAATAAGAAAAATAAATACTGAAAATAAAATAAAATAAATGCAAGAAAAAAATGGAATTTACAGTGAAAATTTCGGGGGTCAAACTACCCGAATGCGGAAAACTGAACAAAAAAAATTAAGACAAAAAAACTAACCCGTTTACCTCCCCAGCAACGACGCATCTGACGGTTCCGAAATAGCCGATGTTAAAATGTATGTCGTGGATTATCGTTTGCTTAAAATAATTTATCATTTCGTTATAGGCGGGCAATCGAAATCGGTCAAGAAATAACCACACGAAATTTTTGTCAATTTTAATCAATGCGGTTTTTTTGTTTATTTTACTTGGGCAAGTCCCAAGGTCGAACACAAAAATTTTTTCTATCAAAGTTCATGCACGGTTTTCGAGGCGATCTTTTTTTGTATATTTTTTAATGCAATTAGAAATGAAAAATGTAATTTTGGCATATTTTAGGGAATAAAATGTAAATATCACTCAAACAATGTCCAAAAAATATGAAATTAAGCCAAGATGATATTATGATGAAATGAATGCACTCTAATTTTTTTAGAATTTTTGTATGCACGATGAATTTTTTATGAATGTTTAAATGCAAACAAAGTGAATTTTAATATTTAATTATAATTAATATTAAACCTAATTATTTTCAAGGGATAAAATTATCCAAGTCTATCACTAGGTGATCGATCTTAGAAAAATCCTAAACCTCGAAAATGTGAGATTTCATACCTATTAAAAATCAAATATTGACAAATGCAAAATGATTTTTACAAGACAAAATATGCATGTAAATGCAATTCTTTTTGGCTACGATATTAAACACAAAATTCTACAATTCGTGATTTTTCGGCAATTTTTAGAGCAACGGTTAATCAATTACGAAAATCAGAGTGCAAAATGGGTAAAGTATGTAATTTTTCGCAAAATAATTAATTATTAAATAACCACTGATCACAACAATATCAGACATATGCCATAATGTAGAGAATTAATTGATGAACCAACTGCCAATTTGTGATGAATAAAATAATGCAATGTAGAGGTTCAAAACTGAGGGGGAATACATGGGTATTTCTGCAATATATATATAATAATAATAAAATTCAAAAGGACTAAGATGCAATTACCGATAGTCCGGGGGGTTCTGCTGCAAAATTACCAAGAGGTCACGTGCCACAGAAGTGACCCTTGGTTGGTGGGGGCTTTTGTGCAAATTGGGAAATGTGAAGGGCGCTTCTGCAATTGTTCACCAGGTCACGTGCGAGGCACGTGACCCATGGACTGTTTGTAGAGCTGGCAAATATGGAGGGCTTCGTTGAAATTTCCACAGGCGTCATGTGGGGGTCACGTGCGGGGGGGGGGGGGGGAATGGTCGTCCTCCGTCATTCCTCCATCCCACTTGTGAGGCACGTGGCGGGGGCCTCGGGGTTGGAGCCCGGTGGTCGCAGCATCGATGGAGAGGCGGAGCGGCTGGTGGACTGCAGCGGGGAGGCTTCTGGCAGAACGGTGAAGCCGATGAGAGCCTGCACGTCGCTGTGGTTGATGAGGAGTCGTGGCGAGTTGCTGGTGGACCGCGACGGGGAGGCTTCTGGAAGAATGGTGAAGCTGATGAGAGCATGCACGTCGTTGTGGTTGAAGAGGAGTCGTGGCGAGTTGCTGGTGGACTGCAACGGGGAGGCTTCTGGCAGAACGGTGAAGCCTATGAGAGCTTGCACGTCGTTGCGGTTGAAGAGGAGTCGTGGCGAGTTGCTGGTGTTCACTGACGAAGAGGAAGGTTGTCGATGGAGAATGAGCATGGGCTCGACGGTTTGGACCGGAGCGTGGCAGCGACAGTCCCGAGGGGAGGGGAGGTTGTGGGATGCGATGAGGCCTAGGGCCTTGGATCTCATCGGAAGAGTAGAGCGACACTATCACCGCCGTCTTCTTGTCAAGGTTAAGGCTATCGGCGGATGGCTTCGAAAGGGAGCGGCAGAGGAGATTTTATAGGCCGAGGAAGGGTTGGCCGGAGATGGTAGGTCGCTGAATTGATTCGATTGTGGGGCAATGATCGGTGACGGAGAGTCGAAGGTTGAAGGGGATCTGGGACACGATTCGACGAGGGAGGCAATCGGAGATGGCGGAAATTACGGCGGAGATGGCGACACGGCGAAAATCACAGCGGGGATTGCGATGCGTCGGGTGGTTCCCAGATTGGGAAAGGTGGGGATGAAGTTGATGGACCTGGGACCGTTCGATCGGCCTAGATCGGACGGCCTAGGACACGCCACGTGGCGGCGGAAGAAGACAAGGGAAGCAGCACGTGCTGGGCACGTGCGCTGGAGGCACGTGCCTCGCACGTGCATCTTTTTAATTTTAATTAATTTTTTTTATAAAAATGAAATAAAAAAATAAACTCAAAAATAGGTGACACGTGGTAGCTCTAGGAGCTGCCACGTGTCAGACTCACAAAAATCTAAATTAAATACAAGGAAAAATAGAAAAGAAATAGCAAACAACTTTGGATTAAAAAAATTTCTTCACAAAATATACTCGTCTCAATGAGATATACAACTTCCATGAAGACATCAAAGCCAAAATCGATCATTTGCACAAGTGATATTTTTGGGGTATTCCCTATACATAGAATACCTTGATTTTTGGGGTTTATAATTTTTTTGTCATTTTCAAACCAGATAAAAATCTGGAAAAAATATGGTAAAATCAAAGATAAATATTTACACATTAATCTAATTTTTTATGGATTTTTATTGGTAAAAAAAAGAATAAATAAAATAAAATACGAAAAAGATCAATTTTGTACAGACAGTTAGTGAAGACTTGGACTCAATTTGTTTCTATGATTTCAAGCTTAGTTTGAATTTGGATTTTTTTACGCATTTTAATAAATCTTTTATCAAATAAGACAAGTGAAACAGAAATAAACTAAAATAGGTTAATTATGTATATAAAATACTAGGTCAAAAACTGATAAAATACAAAATGTACAAAAGAGGCCCAAAACCCAACTTTCACATACGAGCTCCGATTCACTTAAACATGGTCTTGTTTTGAAGGTATTTGAATGTACATTAGTTTAAAAGTGAGTAGGATCAAAATAGTCACTGAATGGGGAAGATATGGGGGTTTTAGTCCAGAAATCCTAGAACTTGGGTTTGGGTTTTTGGTCCACTTATTTGAGTTAGTGATTTTTTTGTATTTTCATTTATTCTTGTTAGTGATATGTACATAGTGTAGGTCATTTTGGGTCATTCGGAGTTAGCATGAATTAGTTAAAAATCGGGGAAGTTAGGCTATTTACAGGTCAATTTTGGCTGGGATTTTTGGCTTCTTATTTTGTGAGAAAATAAGTGATAAAATGCAATTCTTATTAACATGCATGAATGCTAATTATGCAGAATAAATGGAGAAATGCTAATGATTTTGAGGGATTTGAGCTTAATTAATGAGATTTAGAGTGATGAATATGAGATTCATCAGCGAGCCGGCTGTTGAAGTGCCAATAAGAAAATTTATTTGAGAAGAAAGATTTTAGTATTTATTTTTGAAAAAAAATTAATTTGTAATAATTGTTTGATTTCTAGCGGATTCATTTGGAATATCGCACATGTATCATGACTGGACATTGGACTCTTCGTGGTCGTGTGGTTAATTGGCGTATATTAGGACTTGCACTTACGGTTCTTAGACATTTGTTTAGTAGAATATTTTATTTCTTGTGCTCATACTCTATAGGACAACACATCACACTTAACGAGACACGCTTAGACCGTAGAGTTATTAGTCAAAATTAAATTGTTCATCACTTGCTAATAGAACTGCTTGTCTAGGAATGATTTTGTCTCTTACATTTCATATAGTATAAAATTTTTAATTCTATGTTGCATCCCGCATGTAGAGCACGAGGATCACTATGTCTTCTTTATTGGGCGTATGCATCAATGAGTTCACCGCTTGCATCGATTTTTCTTGACTCCCTTCATCATGGTTTTAAAACTTAGGTTAAATCGAAATTGGGATCGATCGTTAGCCTTGCCGTGTTGGTGGATTAATCAAGTGAAAATCAAACTTAATATCGAGATTGCTTATCAGATTTGACCCAAAAAATTAACTAAAATTAACACTTGTTTTCAGGAGAGCAAAACCCACATTGTACGCTTGTGATATTGTGCATGTTGAGAGATGAGGATACATCCCTGTGATAGTGCCCAAAACCCACATTTCAATATTGCATAATCAGACATATATCTTGATTGATCATCTAATTAAAATTGAAAAGATAAATGGCCGGATCTTTGCGACCATCATTGTGTTGAGTAGGTGAACTCAGGATTTGCTCTTGTGTTTGTCTATTTGTGTGTTATTATGTACACTTGCACGTTTTCTACCTTGATCCGCTTACATTCACCTATTCCTCTTCGAAGATGTCGGGATATTGGTCATCATATCCAGGACACTCCTCTTCGACCATATTTCGATCATCACCACCCTCTTATTCCTCCTCATACCCAACTCAGACTGTGAAGTCAGAACTACGACTGACTTCCCCACTTCTTCGTACTTCTCACGTACCCCATGTTCTTACACCCCTGACCCACTTCCAGCTTGGGCTAACTCACCGTATTCTCGTCCGCTAGATAGAATCAAGGAACCATTGGAAGATCAAGCCACTATTGAGATAAATGATTGGCAGAATTATATAACCCCATGATGAGAGGGGTCTAACTGAAGTCATGTCAATCCACAGGGTGGACCAACAGTCGTTGAAGCAACCTCAGACAAAATCCCACTCAATCAACAATCGACCCACGAATAGATCAAGCTATGGATATCACAAAAAGTAACTTAAAATTTAGTATTCTCCACAACTAGGTGTATAGCAAGTAAGCGCGTAGAGGTCGAACCACACAGAGAAAAAAATGGCAGCCTATAGTTATTTTTCAGCAAATAGCATTATGTATAAGCATGTCATTCATCATGTACATATATACATATACATATACATATATATGAGGATAGGTAGTATGCACCCGGGTGCATGTAACTTTACATGCACCCGACCCTATAACTTACACTTTTTTTATTTTTTCAAAAAATACCGCCATGTATATTCATCTATATATCCCTCCTATATGTCATTCCAATTTCGTCAGAAACAGAGACTCCTATGCCTTCCATCTAGAACATTTAATTTTAACGGTCTTAGAATTGCTGTAATCGACTAGTTCTGGATGGAGGGCGTAGGAGTCTGTGTTTCTGACGAAATTGGAATGACATATAGGAGGGATATATAGATGAATATACATGGCGGTATTTTTTGAAAAAATAAAAAAAGTGGAAGTTATAGGGCCGGGTGCATGTAAAATTACATGCACCCGGGTGCATACTCCCTATCCTCCATATATATTATGGGTTTTTAAATTTTTGTAATAAAGTTTTTATATTTCTGTTTTATATTTTTGTATTTTGTTTTAATTTTTTATTTATATTATCTATTTTTTTAAATTTCTATATTTTATACTTTTGTATATAATAAGTAATAATAGACTATATATAATAATGGATAATATAGGGATACATATAAATAAAATATCCAAAAAATACAGAACTTAATATTCTTAGGTTTTAAACAATTTTTTTACCGTTTTTATGATTTATAGTGAATTTTACTAATTTTTATATATTTTTAAAATAAAATACCCCAAAATGGAGATTTAATAAATATCCTAAAATGAATTGGATATTAAAAATAGAAAATTAAGCCAAAAATTATCCAAATCAATTTTAAGAGGCAGATAATTGCATAAAGTAAATTATATGTTGGAAAACATATTTTTAGAATTTTTGGGGATTTTATATATTTTTATCAAAGTTTTTGGGGTTTTCCATTTTTAGGCTTTTTCATTTTCCATTTTTAGTAATTTTTGGTCTGTAGTAATAATACTATAAAATAAATAATATATAATTTTTTATGATTTTTCAAGATGTTTTTATATTGTTTTGGTAATTTATAAGCTAGACAGTACAAAAATATGCTCCTTTTGATTTTTAATAAAATTATCAAAATGGTAAATGAATATGGGCCTGAAAGTACAAGCTACCAGGCATCCAACCCTATTTTTGCACGATTTTAGGATCAAGGGTGCTATTTTTATAAATGAAATTCAAGCACCAAAAATCATCTACTAGCAAGGGCATATATTTAAATAAAATATAGTTTGAGGACCACTCTACAGTTTTCACAAAAATATAAAATGTATTTAAAAAATTACTAGACTAAAAATAAAAACAAAAAGCCGTAAGAGCTTATATGCAAATTACTCAGCTCACATGAGACGACACGTGAGCTGAGCTGGACTGGACCTAAAAGTAAATATAATAAGTAAATGGGCCTACATGTAAAATATCCATTTTATTTTAAACGTTACATTTTATTTATAGCATTAAAGAATAAATATACAAAAATGCAGGGTAATGGCGTGCAGGGCAACGAGGGGCGACGATACCCCTTCGGCCTTGGACGGATGAGATTAGATCTCTCAGATGAGATCAGCGGCTATGGCGTGTGATGATCCAATGGCTCGAGATGAAACTGGAGGGTTGTGATGATCAGACGGCTCCAAGGTGGCTTGAAGGAATAGGGAAGAACTCCCGTTCCTCCAGCTTCAATTAGGCTGCTCCCATGCTTCCGACCACCTGGGTAGCTCGCAGAGGGCTCAAATCGTTGCCCAAGCTCCTCCGCGTCTAATGGAGTACTCACGAGGCATACTAGATCTCAGATGACAGCAAACCAACTCGGAGAAGAAACAGAGCTCCAGGTACCTCTCTTGTGATCGAAGTCAACCCATGAGGGTCCTTTGACCCATCAGACCCTGTAGAAAGTTATGTGTGAGGAAACGAAGGATCCAGAGGCCTTATTGGTGGAGATAGGTGGATGGCGGAGTGTGGCGGAGTGGTCTCCAGTGAGGCGACGGTGGGAGACCTCGATCTCCAGGTCTGTGCATGATCTGGGTGAGTGGAGTTTGGGAGCGAGTGAAGAAACATAGGGGGAAGTGTGGGGGTAATAAAAACGACGGATCAATGACAGTTGAAGCATAGAGGAGCTCGTCGGAGCTCAACTTTGGCGAACTACGCAAATGTAATTTTACACTAAAGCAATTATTAAAGACTAAACTAAGAACGAAAATTAAAACCTACAACTAAATACTACTTAAAAACCAAGAAAATGGCAACTCTTATACCTGCCGGCGACGGAGGGGAGCAGGGTGGCTGGAGTGCCGCCGTGAGGTGCACCTCCTCCTCCTAGAGTCGATCCAGACCTCAGGAAGACTCCTCTTGTCACATGGATCCTCTCTAGAACAAGGTTTAGGTCTTTAAGGATTGAAATGGCGAAAAAAGAAGAGAAGGAGGTTGAAGGTTATTATTTAGATACAAGTATAGGCACCCTTATTGACGGTTAGATTGGAAGAAATGTGAGCTATGTATAGGCGATTTGCAGGCTCGGCGTGATTTATGGAACATCAGTGATGATTTTGTATGAAAGAATCGAACATGATGGATGGACTAAACAAGCGGGAAAATGGAGGAAATCAAGGGAGAAGATGGTTTTGACGAGTCAGAGGACCTTAGGGGAAGTTGTTGGACATGCGAGCCCACGGTGAGCCATTATGCAATAAATGTTATTGCAAATATCATTCCCTAATCTGAAATGAAGAATACATAATTTGCATAATAGGTCCCTTAGTACAATTAGGGTTATGTACCATGGCCATCTTAATGATCATACAGCTGTTGATTCAATTATTGAATCATAGAGGCTGGTGCTTAGATGAATATCTAATAAGTTAGATTGAGGACTCATTAAGCACCGTCAAATGATTATTAAGAGATGATCTCCAGCCTGAGTAGGAGATGGCAATCCTTTCTCAGTTAGGCTAATATCTGTCCGACCTCTTGATGCAGGTCCTCTGCATAGGAATAGAGATTCGGAGGTGTCAGATTAGTTAGGTCAAAGAGTTGACTTAACGAGATCGAGATAACCAAAGTCCTGTATCGTATGCTGTCATGATATAGGCACGCATCCTCTGACCAGAGACAGATGTGCTACTATATGTCTGAGTATGTACATTTGGCAGACCAATAGGTTGATGACCTAATCAAGGTCTATACACCGGCGTGCTGGTGTGCATATAAGGGCATATGAGTGATACGATCTCTCAAAGGGATCATACAGGTTCACTACTAAACCGGAAGACATGAGCTTACTCATGAGATATTGGAAAAAATCAAATTCCGTGCACATGGTCATCTCACTTTGGAAGCTTGACTGAATTTTTAGGTTTGATATATACTTTTGGAAAGTATATGATCAAGACCTAGGTATGATATATGGTTTTTTGGAAAGTATATGATCGATACCAACTCCCAATGATCAAAATGGGAAACTTACTGATAAAACCCTGAAGTAGACAATATAAAGTTGATCTAATACTTCGGGTTTATTCAGAGTCTTCCAGTATGCAGGATGTACATGTATTGGGAATACCTGAGGGTGATGTGATCATAAACGATTGTATAACCATGACGCTTCCATTCCTAGGGAGTGATGAATCGGGTCTGGATTTTAGTGACTCCTCTCAGTAGAGAACTAATATGATATTGATCCAAATATTGGACATTGACCTGAATGTGATTCAGATTCAATGAGAAGATTAGATTTATGGTCTCGATTTAATCAAGCATCTATGGGAGACTCGAGATCTGGATTTGAGATGTGATCTCAATATCCAAGTCACTATACGTGGAACAATACAATCGCCCTGTCCTTATCTCCAAGTATTCATGGAGAAAGCGCATTATCCTTGAAAGAGTTCATGGATAATTCTATTGTTGATATATGTATCCGAGCATTGAGAAAAAGGATAATTGAATGTGATTTAATTATCATGACTAATATGAATTTGATTCATATTATATGGAGAGTTATCTTAGATAATTAAATGTGATTTGATTATCAAAGATGTGAATAATGTGAATGTGATTCATATTATTTGGGCACATGAGAATAAGTTATCCAATATAATTAAATGAGATTTAATTATTATGGATAAGAATAATGTGGATAGTAATATCCAATTATTCATAATATATTATAAATGTGATTTATAATATATTAGAGAGAGCTAATTAAAATTTATATTTGTTGATTAATTACTATGTGTATTGGATACACATTGTGTAATTAATTGACAATGTAAATTATATGTTGTTTTGGGTTGTGAATATGATTCACAATTTTTCAATGGCAAGATTGCAATATTCTCAAATATAATTGTGAATTATTTTTGATGAATAAATTCCAACAAAAGTTGTTGGAAATAAATAGAGGAGAAATTCAAGGAGGCATGCAATCTCATGGAAATCCATGAGATTGCTCCACATGGAATATGGTGGGTGGCACCCATGTCCTATTTGGAATGGGTGGCCGTCCACCTTGATTATACATGGGAGATTTGATCTCCATGTATATTCTCTCCTTATTTTGTTGATGTAATTTAAGATTGATTTATATTTGATTTTATCAAAAATATTTTATTCTAAATTAGATCATATATTGTTGGCTTTACCAACAACAATCTTGACCATTGGATTGACATAAATCAATCTCATCCATTGATTTTAGTCCCATGGATCCCAAAACCCTATAAATAGAGAGGCATACCATGCTCTCTCTTAACACACAATGCTTGAGAAGCACATCTCTCTCTCTCTCTCTCTTTCTCTCTACACTCCATCTCTCTCCCTCTCATGGCCGTCCACCATGGATGCCCTAAAGAGGTTCTCCATCGCCATAGCGTCGTCGTTATGCTGCCCGATCGTCTGCTCGTGGATCTCCATCTCCTTCGGTGTGCCTCGCTCGTGAAGAATACGTTGGATATCGTGTGTCGAGATCAGGAGATCCGCCGCTTGGATCATCAACATGGATTGCGAGAAGCACGCGTTTCATCTCCGCGCTCGCAAGCGTCTCCTCCGTCGGATCGGACTTGAGACAGGAGGTCTCTTCGTTTAGAGACTCGATCGCAACCACGCTTCAAGAGGTAATCCTATTACTTGTTTGTGGTTTATACAAAACGATCCGAGAAGTGTTCTTGGATCATGTGGTTTCGTCGTATAAAAAATTTTAAATTCCGTTGCATCGAGCAACTAGCGTGACTAGTTGCTCCTCGTCGTATTCGATACGACGCTCACGCTTCCGTGATGCGCTTGAGGATTATACCATATCCTTCAAGTGGTATCAGAGCCAGGTCAAATATTTTAGATACGATCCATAAAACCGAAGGCGACTTGGGTTCGTTAGGGTTGCGAAAGTTTTATCGCATTTCATTTTCGCATCTCTGTTTAGTAATTATTTTTGGCCCTGTTTAAATTGTTTAAACACTAAAATAAAACTCATATTTTGTTCCCCATTAAATAAGAAAATCATAGTATCTGAGTTTACGTAATTTGGATTCCGTTTGCTCGAGATATGGTTGTTTTAATGAACATGTATTCACTGTTACGGAACCACGAATCTTAACGTAATTAAGGAGTTAATTACTATTTAGAGATGCCTCGAAATGCGTGCAAATCACATAGGTTCTGTTGTAAATCAAGTTAGAAAACTATGGAAACTTACTTTGCTTATTTTGGATTTAAATTGATTGAGATATGCTAATTTTAGTAAGTATGGGTCACTGCTGAAATTACTTTCCTAATCAAGAATCATGTGATTGTCAATTAGTGAAATTAATTGTTAATTTCATGAAATAATTATGAAAAATATTTGAGAAATATTGGGTGATTATTATTTCCTTAATTGACTTGGCCTCAACCAATAATTGATTAGATTTGATCTAGATCAAAATTGGAAACTTAATCAACAAACTCATTGCTTGAATAGGATTGGGAATTTGTCTAGCAAATTTCCTTATAATCAAAATTGTTTTGATTATTACTATATGGTATAATTTCGATTGAAGAACCGATGATCATCTCAAGTACAAAGTGATTGACTCGGCATTATTTTTTCCCGAGGCGGATATGGTGTCTAGTCGGGGATCGTTGGGGTAGCGGGTTGCAACGTATGCAGTCCATCCCACTCCTGCCGGTACTGGCCATGACAGCGGGTAGGGAATGAATGATGCCTGAGAGATCATGATGTATTTTTCTAATTATTAAAATTCGAATTAATACGTATTTTGAGATAATACCATATATTCAAGTAAAATCAAGTTTGTTGATTGAATTGGATTGAAAATTAATTTAATATGATTAAGTTAATTATATCCAATTAAGAACACTCTATTATGAATAGAGTTGTTATTTTCCTTGGAAGAGTTAATCGTAATGAATATGATTCATAATGATTAATTAGAATTTGAATATGATATGGAGGATCACATAAGTGACATCCATGGTCTCCCGTCAAGGCGAAGGGTTCCGTCGCCAGATATTGTATGTAGGAGACGCCTATCCGAAGTGGCAGCTCCTGCATATGATCCATTTGGATCGGGCTCGTCGCCTATCGAAAGAGTAAGGATGTATGCGTAGTGACCCCAATATCGGGTCCTCATATTATTGGGGCGATATTGGATTGCGCATAGCGAGTTGTATTCCTATTGACGGTTGGTTCAATTAATGACGGGTCAACATCAACTTAGGGGTGGTGGGTCCGAGTGTTAAAGACCGAATTGGAAGATGCAAGATGGACTTGCAACGCAGAATGTGTTCCCTCTTCTTTTTATTCGAGTTACAGGTTCTCATATTATTGGGATGTAACAAAGATAAGGAAGGAGATCCCAGATCTTGCTTAAGATATAATGGTAAGTATATTTCTTACATTGAAAGTGATTAAGGGAATGAACTTTCATTGTTGACATGGCAAGACAACTTTGATATAAAAATTCCTAAATCAAAGTAAATTATATATTTATATATGTTTATGCAAATTTCTTATTTCAGATAATCCTTCTTTAATCCCACTCAATGTAACACTCAATAATAACCAGTAGAATATCATGGATTGAACCTATGATCCAGATATTGTACTTGCAATTGGACACATAATGTATGTTGTTGCAATGTGCAAGTTTCCTCATAATAATGAGGAATGATAATTAAATAGACAATATGACTAAAACCCTAGGGTTTGTATGTTTCTATAAGTCTTGATCTCATCGAATGTACTTTTGAAGTGACATGTCGATAATGATCGTAATTATCAAATAATCCTTATAAAATCTAAGAAGATGTTCTGGCATACATATGTGCTCTCGACATATAATCATAAATGACATGGTTCTCTGCATTATGCAGAATGGTGGCTCTATAAGAGATGATGTATTCAAATTGTTTGAGTGCCTACCTGAACCGAAGTTTTAAGAGTTTAAACGGATGTAGATACGATGAGTGTCATCATTCTACTATCTATACTCTAATCATTCATGAAGCTTCATAATATTCATATTAGATGAATTGAATGAAGCATGTATAAATGTTGAAATACTCTTATGTTGAAATTTTTGATTTTAACATAAGAGATCCTTTGTCTTGAGCAATGGTTGCTTATAAATAAAGGGAGTGCAGTGGAAGCATTGGTTGGACCCAAGTAAGAAGTATAGTCAAAGAGTTGATTGTACTTCTATGACTTCCATATGACATCCAAAGAGTTGGATGAATGCCAATACTGTAATAAGTTGATGTGTTGATAGTATGACTATCAAATCTATCTAGAATCCTTAGAGAAGGAATCAGATAGTACATCAGAATAATCTACATATAATCATTGAAATTTACTTACTTATTTGATAAGATAAAGTCTAATAATTGTATCTCAATCTTCTAATGACACATGCGATCGGTTTCATCTGTATTAGAATATTAGAAATTTGATCTTAAAGTTTAATGGTCATCCATGTTGGAAGTGATGCAATTGTTGCAACAATTTCCATTGGATCAATAGACTTCATATTTTCAGTGGGAGCCCTTAATCTTAGAGAATGTCTCTATGACCTGGAAATTAGAATACACTAATAGTTTATTTCTAAATGTTGGAAATAAACATGAATTCTGGAATAGACCTATCATAAAGAGTTATGATGGGGATATTTCAGATAGTAATCTAACATCAAGTGGACTCCGCTAAATTAGAAAATTAATGAATGATTCATTAAGTTTTCTAATACTGAAAATTAAATTTTTAAAGATCAGTAGGAGGATAAAGATCATTTGACAATGATCTGGCATAATGTTTTGGACATACGTCTGTTGATGAGATCAATGGACAAGAGATGAAACTTTAGAATGTTTAAAATTTCAAAAACTTGCATACTTATGAATATTGTATTCAAAGTAAAATGTCCAATACACCCTTCCTTGGGAAAGGTGTAAGATGTCAAGGTATTCAGGATCTCATACATATTGATGTATGTGAATCATCTATATCATAGTAAACATTATGGATATGTGATATCTATTGATGATTATGTATGATATGAGATTTCTTCTATTCACCTAAGAAACCTTTGAAATGTTCAAAGATTTCACAATTTTGGGTTAGAACCAAAGTTTGAAGGAAGATGGAATGAATTTGATCTAACAAAGGTAGCTTGTACCTATTAGATGAATTTAAGGAATACCTTATGGAGATGTGAATATCATTCCTATATCAATCCTCCTAATGAATCTTAACTCAATAGAGTTGTGGGGAGATACAATTGGATCATGTGTGACATGATATAATCAATGCTTAATATTAGCATAATTATCTATCAGTTTCCAAGGTATATATGTAGTAGAGACTACAATGTATATCCTTAATAAAGTTCCATGCAAGTAATCTGGAATCTGGCACTGGAGAGTGCTACTTCATTAAGAAAATAAAGGATGGTATTGGATACCTACTTTATGACCTTGAGATCCTTAAAAGATCTCATCTTTGAGAATATGATTCTTATATGGTGAATCTCTTGAGAATCAAGATGAAAATGAAGAAAAGGAACTCATTTAATCTTGAGAAGATAATGAGGCTCCTGGAATCGGAAACTAAAAGGACAATTAAAGATGAACCACTAATACCTCTTCAAATGAGTTTGAGGATGGATTCCATGTGACAGTTAAGTCTGAAAATGATCGAACTTCATGTGATGAAGCTCCTGAGGATCATGACATGGAAAGATGGATGTTAGCGATAAAAATCTAATGTAGACCTAATATACAAGTGTTGTATGTGGACCCTCAAGGATCCAACTATATGGGTAAGACCCATTATGGTGTAAATGGATCTTCAATAGAAAGAGGGAACCTGATGAGAAGGTAGAGACCTTCAAAGCACAATTCGTAGCCATGAGCTAAACACCTAAGTGAAGACATCGCTTGCAATGAGACTTGCTCTCCAGTGACCTTGCTTTAACACATCAGAATATTGCTAACTATAGCTACACAACTTGACTATGACATCTTCATGATGTGAGTCAAGATTGCATTCCTCTATGAATACCTCTCTGAGGATATTCACGTGAAGTAGCCAGGGCTTCATGGTTGAGGAAAGCAACGTGTGCAAGCTAAAGAACTCCATCTTTGGACTCAAATAAGCTTCTTGTAGTTGGAACATAAGATTTGATGAAATTATAAATGTTATGAGTTCAGATAAAATCTTGATGAACCATGTGAGGCTTAGTGGGAGTGTCATTGTGTTCATCATACTAAATGTAGATAATATTCTAATCATTTGGAATGATATAAGGATGACAATAATATGTGTTTTATAATCTAGTTGTCCCATACCTTGGGATATGATCTCAAGAATACCTCTTAGATCTTAGTTCTGAAAATGTTCAGAAGCAAAGAGAAGAAGGTATTGGGATCGTCACATTAGTAGTACACCTTGGACTTATTCCATTTTCTGGAAAATTCCAAGAAATGCTTCCTTCCCTTAAGATATGGTAGTGACCTATCAAAAGAATAGAACCCCAGAGAGTTGAGGAAGTGAATGCTAGAATTGCTTGCACTTGTGCATCAGTTACGAGAAGCTGAGTGTATGCTAGATGTGCAAAAGAGCCGGATGTAGTGGGAGTAGTAATCTATTACTAATCCTACTATGGAATAAAACACTTGATTGCAGTAATAACAATATCTTCAAAGATAATGAAACTTAGAGATAGTGATCTCAAAGTCTTATCTTCAAAAGTTTAAGACCTTGTAGATAGTGATCTATAAGGGTCTTAACTGTAGATACCTTAGGAGATAGAGATCTCCAGGAAATAAAGGTAGTCTGATAAGGATTATGGACATACTGGTTATAATAATTATCGAGCTATAGTGTCAAGGACACTATAACAAAATTGAGTATTGATTGCATAAGATTCAACATTCGCATTGGATGCGAGCACTGTTACTAGAGGATATGCAAGTGCCGTAAAAGGACTTGGTGTAGTCTCTTGGGAACAGAGTGACTGATCAGCTTACCTAGCTATTTTTCTAAATAGCCTATGATTGTCACATGAGTGTGGGTTTAAATGATTAGCCCATTTATGGCTCTTTGGGCTAGTGGGAGATTGTTGGAC
Source organism: Ottelia alismoides (assembly GCA_037367405.1). Classification (NCBI taxonomy): domain Eukaryota; kingdom Viridiplantae; phylum Streptophyta; class Magnoliopsida; order Alismatales; family Hydrocharitaceae; genus Ottelia; species Ottelia alismoides. The sequence goes on along the minus strand of JAZKJV010001860.1, from coordinate 764,394 downwards.
ATGCGAGCCCACGACGAGCCATTATGCAATAAATGTTATTGCAAATATCATTCCCTAATCTGAAATGAAGAATACATAATTTGCATAATAGGTCCCTTAGTACAATTAGGGTTATGTACCATGGCCATCTTAATGATCATACATCTGTTGATTCAATTATTGAATCATAGAGGCTGGTGCTTAGATGAATATCTAATGAGTTAGATTGAGGACTCATCAAGCACCGTCAAATGATTATTAAGAGATGATCTCCAGCCTGAGTAGGAGATGGCAATCCTTTCCCAGTTAGGTTGATATCTGACCGACCTCTTGATGCAGGTCCTCTGCATAGGAATAGAGATTCGGAGGTGTCAGATTAGTTAGGTCAAAGAGTTGACTTAATGAGATCGAGATAACCAAAGTCCTATATAGTATGCTATCATGATATAGGCACGCATCCTCTGACCAGAGACAGATGTGTTACTATATGTCAGAGTATGTAGATTTGGCAGACCAATAGGTTGATGACCTAATCAAGGTCTATACACCGACGCGCTGGTGTGCATATAAGGGCATATGAGTGACATGATCTCTCAAAGGGATCATACATGTTCACTACTCAACCAGAAGACATGAGCTCACTCATGAGATATTGGGAAGAATCAAATTTCGTGCGCACGGTCGTCTCGCTTTGGAAGCTTGACTGAATTTGTAGGTTTGATATATACTTTTGGAAAGTATATGATCAAGGCCTAGGTATGATATATGCTTTTTTGGAAAGTATATGATCGCTACCAACTCCCAATGATCAAAATGAGAAACTTACTGATAAAACCCTGAAGTAGACAATATAAAGTTGATCTAATACTTCAGGTTTATTCTGAGTCTTCCAGTATGCAGGATGTACATGTATTGGGAATACCTGAGGGTGATGTGATCATAAACGATTGTATAACCATGACGCTTCCATTCCTAGGAAGTGAAGAAATGGGTTTGGATTTTAGTGACTCCTCTGAGTAGAGAAGTAATCTGATCTTGATCCAAATATTGGACATTGACCTGAATGTGATTCAGATTCAATCAGAAGATTAGATTTATGGTCTTGATTTAATCAAGCATCTATGGGAGGCCCGAGATCTGGATTTGAGATGTGATCTCAATATCCAAGTCACTATACGTGGAACAATACAATCGCCCTGTCCTTATCTCCAAGTATTCGCGGAGAAAGCGCATTATCCTTGAAAGAGTTCATGGATAATTCTATTATTGATATATGTATCCGAGCATTGAGAAAAAGGATAATTTAATGTGATTTAATTATCATGACTAATATGAATTTGATTCATATTATAAGGAGATTTAGCTTAGATAATTAAATGTGATTTGATTATCAAAGATGTGAATAATGTGAATGTGATTCATATTATTTGGGCACATGAGAATAAGTTATCCAATATAATTAAATGAGATTTAATCATTGTGGATAAGAATAATGTGTATAGTAATATCCAATTATTCATAATATATTATAAATGTGATTTATAATGTATTAGAGAGAGGTAATTATAATTTATGTTTGTTGATTAATTAATATGTGTATTGGATACACATTGTGTAATTAATTGATAATGTAAATTATATGCTGTTTTGGGTTGTGAATATGATTCACAATTTTTCAATGGCAAGATTGCAATATTCTCAAATATAATTGTGAATTATTTTTGATGAATAAGTTCCAACAAAAGTTGTTGGAAATAAATAAAGGAGAAATTCAAGGAGGCATGCAATCTCATGGAAATCCATGAGATTGCCCCACATGGAATCTGGTGGGCGGCACCCATGTCCTATTTGGAATGGGTGGCTGTCCACCTTGATTATACATGGGATATTTGATCTCCATGTATATTCTCTCCTTATTTTGTTGATGTAATTTAGGATTGATTTATATTTGATTTTGTCAAATATATTTTAATCTAAATTAGATCATAATTTGTTGGCTTTACCAACAATAATCTTGACCATTGGATTGACATAAATCAATCTCATCCATTGATTTTATATGTCCCATGGATTGAGATCCATGGATCACAAAACCCTATAAATAGAGAGGCATACCATGCTCTCTCTTAACACACAATGCTTGACAAGCACATCTCTCTCTCTCTCTCTCTCTCTTTCTCTCTACACACCATCTCTCTCCCTCTCATGGCCGTCCACCATGGATGCCCTAAAGAGGTTCTCCATCGCCGCAACGTCGTCGTTATGCTGCCCGATCGTCTGCTCGTGGATCTCCGTCTCCTTCGGTGTGCCTCGCTCGTGAAGAAGACATTGGATCTCGTGTGTCGAGATTAGGAGATCTGCCGCTTGGATCATCAACATGGATTGCGAGAAGCACGCGATTCATCCCTGCGCTCGTAAGCGTCTCCTCCGTTGGATCGGACTTGAGATAGGAGGTCTCTTCGTTTAGAGACTCGATCGCAACCACGCTTCAAGAGGTAATCCTATTACTTGTTTGTGGTTTAGACAAAACGATCCGAGAAGTGTTCTTGGATCATGTGGTTTCGTCGTATAAAAAATTTTAAATTTCGCTGCATCGAGCAACTAGTGTGACTAGTCGCTCCTCGTCGTATTCGATACGACGCTCATGCTTCCGTGATGCGCTTGAGGATTATACCATATCCTTCATAAGTTGACCGGATGTCAACGGAGGTAAGAACGTGATTGGACCACGTTGGCCGCTAGGAGACAAAACAACCTGGTTTATTATAAAATAAATAATTAAAAATATTAATTGATTTTATTAATTTTTTAGTATAAAATGAAAAATGTTTATTAATGTATGTAGTATTTTATTATGATTTTTAGATTATTTATTAGTATTTAGGGGTATATTTATATGTATATTCATATATGTTTTTAACTATTTTATTTTTATTTTGTGTATTTTATTCTTAATTTTATACCCTTATTTTATATATTTATAACTTCTTTTTAGGTACATAAATATATTTATGGTGTTAGTTGTATACTTAAATAAATAGGGGTAAAAATATATAGGTATAATTATAGGTATTTCATCTACGTATTTTATATATACATTTTATTTTCATATTTTATTTGTGGTTTTATTTTAATTTAAGTATGTACATACATTATAAATAATATTTACAAAATTAGACAAATATAAAATAGTAAAAATAATAAAGAATGAATAAATTGAATATTTTAATCGGTATAATGTACAATTAGGACCCAAAACTTAATTTCTACACCATAACTCTGAAAATATGAAACAACCTTCATTAAATAGCTCATGAAAAGTTATATACAATTAGAGGTGATTTTGATACATTTTGAGTTTTTATTAGGAAGTTATTGGTCCGGGAAGTTTGGGTTTTGGCTTTTTATTTTGTGTATAAAATGAACACTGTCTATTATTTTTATGTGAACTCAATTTTGTATTTTTTTATATTTTATTATCTGCTCATTGTTCAAAGTTTCTTTATTTGGGGTAAAAAAGTAGAAAATAAATTAGGTCCCAAAAAATGCATAAATAATGAATAAATAAATGGGATTTTATTGTATTTCTAGCCCTTATATCCCCCTACTTTATTCCTTATCGATCTAGTCATCAAGATGCCTAGGTCTCGGGATTTAGGTCATGGAATATCTTTGATATTTTATTCTTTTTCTTTTATTTTCTTTATTCTATAATTTTGACATTAAAAACAATATTTTATACAGTTTTTATACAACAAAGCATGAATGTTAATTTATGAAATTTAAGGGTATTAACATGCATTTACTAGGATTTTTAAGGCCAGAATAATAGAATAAAGGTGATGAAATGGATGTTCATCACCCCCCCATAATTACCTTTGCTAGTCCCTAGCAAACACTTATGCAATAAGCGCAAAAAAATCAAAGAAAAGAAAAAGAAAGAAAGTGGATTAAGTTTAATTGTCAAACTTGTCTTCATAAAATTAAAGTTTGGAGATTAAGTCGGTCCTTTGGAATTTTAGTGCAGGCAGAACCTTATTGGGAATCTGATTTGAAACACAACAACCTTCGAGAATACCAAAAATCTGCTAAAGTCTCCTCAATAGCCAGGTCAAATACTTCAACTCATACGAAACCCTTACAACTACGAATCTGACTTGTGCAGTGTATGTGATAGTGGCTGCCCCCAACTGAAATGACAAAGAGACTGACTTCTCCAGCATGACAGCCCCATGATTCCCCAATCCAGTAACTCTTACCTCGAGGAGCGGAGTATTCCCTTCTAAGTTCAAGTGGCAACCAGCTCAAGAGGAGGGGTGAAGAGAAGAATGGACGGTAGCCAGTGTAGCTACCTATACTTATATGCTTGACCAGTGTAGCCAAGTCACCTAGCTGCAGGCTCAATATCATGACTTTGAAGCACAAGCTTGCTTATTGACTATACAAATATGTACACTCCGGCATGCATTTTATTTCCAATCAGCCCTATCCACTTTTTTGGAGTTTTTGCTTTTTGAATTTTTTTGGAAATACTATATATAACGACATTTACGTAAGGAGTTTTTCCTCTTGATCCAGTAGACTATCCCTCTTTTGAAGCATTATTGCAACTTACACTCTCCTATCTTTAGATGTCTCTGCTACTGAATAGGTTGGGGTGCACTTTCCTCCCTAGACGAGGACAAATGTTTCCACTTGTATGCGTCTCATACCGGGAAATCTAATCCCCTCACCACTCCAGCTGAGTTGAGCCAAGTGAAAGGTGCAGGTGTCCAAGTTAGGTCATTATCAATAAGAGTCGTGCATGTGCTCTGATATACTCTACTTAGGCAGTCAAGAATCCGTTGAACCAAGTCTTGTTATTCTCAAAGAATTAATTCAACTAGACTTGAAGTACCTCAATTCCAGCTCTTATAAGGTTGTTGTGATTAGATAGATTTAAGGTCCAATCAAGCTCCAATCTTCGGATGTTACTTAGACTTGTTCAATTATCAAACTCAATCTGAAAAATGCGAATGTGATGCAAATATTATTTACAATGCAGAAAATCTTTTTGTAACGCAATTTTCTAAGTTTTGAAATTTTTATGGATCTTTGAAAAAGATGATGCAAATGCTTTTTTTGGTGATTTTCAAAAAGATTTTACACACGTTTTTGTATTTTTATTTTTGCAAATGTTTTTGGAATTTTTGAAAATGAAAAGGTTTTGGCTAAAATAGGTACAAATATTTACAAGGGGATGCATCTTATATTTACAAGAGTTAGATTTTTAAGAATTTACAAGGGATAAGTGATCCATTTTGTAGATATGTATATCCATTTAATACAGAATTTTAGTGTAATGTATATATTCCTCAAACCTATTTGAAAATGATTTTACAAATAATTTTGAAAACTATAGTCTAAAATAGTTTTACAAAGAATCCTTACAAACATTTACACACATTTGAAAATCATTTTGCAAAGGTTTTCAAATAGTATATATATAGATTTTTCAAAATATTTTGCAATCATTTTCAAAACCATTTGCAAATTGTCTTTCAAATATTTTTATTTCACACAAAATATTTTACAAATATTTCCAAACAACTTTCAAAAGATTTTTCAAAAGGATTTTAAAACTATTTTTTCAAACATTTTGTAAAAGTATTTTCACCTGATTTATTAATTGATGTAAATACAATTTTGAGGGATAATATGCATCTTTTATTATGTGCTTTTTATGAATTTAAAGGGATATAAAGTATTTTTTAGCCATAATTATTAAAAATATGAAAGTATGAGTTATAGCCAAAGTATATATGCAACGTATATATGACCCCCCTATACTTAGCTTGAGCTATGTCCTCATAGATCGGAGATAAAAAGAGAAGACATAACTCGTACTGTGTATAACAAATTCTAAAGAATAACAAATTAGGGAATGAATATACGAATGAGAAGTCGATCGTCCCCCCTATACTTAGGATCAAATAATCCTAAGTATAGCAGACTGTACACAAAGCAGGGAGGGTCAAGGGTGGGAATAAATATATCATACTCAGAATGTCTCCCTCTATACTTAGGGTAAGATATCCCTAAGTATAGACAATAAGAGGAGACATGGGAGATGATCAAAGAATGAAATAAGTCGGGGTGTACACCCCCTATACTTAGGACAAAGTACGTCCTAAGTATAGAATACTGACAAGAAGGGGTGATACATATTAAAAAAATTATGAGTAACAAAAACTGAAAATAAAAAGAAGAAAAGAAGAAAATATAAAAGCTTAAAGGAAGAGTTTTTGAGTGGCATTATCTGAATCTTGTGATACTGCTACTACTATGGATGTATCTTTAGAGCGTAGTACTTGGATAGAGTTGATAACAACCAAGAAAGTGTCATGCTCGAGATAGGGCTTCAATAGTTGACCATTGATGACAAATGGTTGTGTCAAGAGACAATTTTGATATTACAATGCTTCTATTGTCATGAACTTCTTGAACTTTGAATGGCCCTGTCTATTTTCTTTTTAATTTTTCTGGGAAGATCTTCAACTTTGCATCGAATAACCACAATTTTGTTCAGTCTCAAAGGTCTTTCGTCTGATGTGTCAGTCATGTCAGCGTTTAACCTTCTCCTTTTACATCAATGTGTTATCATATGCATAGTCTTGAAATTCTAGGAGCCTATTCAGATCTTATTTCCTCTTCTGACCACCTTGTTGTGAGTCCAAATTACAAATGTTAACTGCCCACAATGATTTATGAATCAATTCCACTAGCATATGGCATGGCTTTCCATATACAAGGCGACAGGGAGACATGCCCAATGGAGACTTGTAAGTTGTTCGATATGTCCAAAGACTGAGTCCAAGAGTTGAGACCAATTTTTCCTGTCCGGCTTGACAAGCTTCTAAAGGATCGTCTTGATTTCTATGTTAGATAGTTCTGCCATACCGTTAGTCTGAGGATGGTAAGGAGATGCGACTCGGTGCTAGATGCCTTACTCCTTCGTTAGTTTTTTGACCTCTCTATTAATAAAGTGACTACCCCCATCTGATATCAGTATCTTTAGAATTTCGAATCGTGAAATGATATTTTTCTTTTAGAAAGCGACACACTGTACAGTTGTCTGCGTCTCGAGTGGGGATAGCTTCAACCCAGTGACTCACATAATCAACGGTAAGAAGTATGTGCTCGTATCCCTGATTGTTAGGGAATGGCCCCATGAAGTCAATGCCCCAAGATTCGAATACATATGCGATTTGAATGATTTTCATGGGCATTGAATCTTTAGCTGTAAGGGTTCCTTTCAATCGCTGACAGTCAGTGCAGCGTTTGACGAATGCTGCAACATCCTTATATAATGTAGGCCACCAGAGGCCACACTGCAATACTTTCATTGGCATTATGTCTCCAGAGTGGTGTCCACTAGATTCGAGTGAGTGACAATGCTCGAGGACACTATGATGCTCTGCCTGAGGAATGCACCTGCGCCTAATACAATCCGCTCCTTCCCTGAATAAGAGAGGATCTTCCCATTGGTAGAAATGGATAGTTGAAAAGAATTTGTCCATCTGAATATTCGTCCATTCACGTGGAACTACGCCTGCGAGGAGGTAGTTGACAATATCAGCATATCACGGGAGTGAATCCATGGTCAGAATTGACTCATCACGAAAGGTGTCTATGATGGGTGCACTGCTCTGTGGAGGATCTTGCGGCTCTATTCTGGAGAGGTGGTCTGCTACCACATTCTAAACTCCAAGCTTGTCATTGATTTCCAAATCGAACTCCTGAAGGAGAAGGATCCATTTGATCAATCGAGGCTTGGCATCCTTCTTCAGATGTAAGTATCGGATAACAGAGTGATCAATGTAAATAATGACTTTTGATCCAAGCAGATAGGATCTGAACTTCTCAAGGGAGAATACCACATCCAGCAATTCTTTCTCTGTCACAGTGTTGTTTCTCTGGAATTCATCCAATGTTTTGCTAGCATAATGAATGGCATAGGGCACCTTGTCTTTCCTCTGTCCGAGCACAGCCCCAACTGTAAAATCTGACGCATCTGTCATGATCTCAAAAGGAAGAGACCAATCATGTGGCTGCAGGACTGGAGCTTGAGTGATTATCTCCTTCAACTGATTGAATGAGAGGAGAACTTGCTGATCAACATTGAACTCGGTCTCCTTGCCGAGCAATTCTATAAGAGGTCGAGCGATGCGACTGAAATCACGAATGAATCTTCTGTAGAATCCCACATACCCCAAGAATGACGTCGCATTCTTGACTGTCTGAGGTGGCTCAAGATTGTCAATCACATCCACCTTTGTCGGGTCAACTCCCATACCACGTTTGGAAATGACGTAACCTGGCACAATCCCCTCTGTGACCATGAAGTGGCTCTTTTCCCGTGATAATATTAGATTGATTTCACGGCATTGTTGAAGTACTCTGTCCAGGTGCTCGAGACAAGAATCGAAGCTATCACCATTGATGAAGAAATTATCCATAAACACCTCGAAAAAACTACCTACCATCTCGATGAAAACTGCAAGCATGCATCTCTGGAATATCGTAGGTGCGTTGCACAGTCCAAAAGGCATTCTTCTGAAAGCACAAGTGCCGAATGGGAAAGTGAAGGTCATTTTCTCTTGATCTTCAGGGGCAATTGCCACTTGGTTATACCCAGATTACCCATCCAGAAATCAGAAGAACTCCTTACCAGTCAGTCTTTCCAGAACTTGATCAATGAATGGCAAGGGGAAGTGGTCCTTCTTGGTTGCTACATTGAGGCAGCAGTAGTCAACACATACATGCCAGGATGTGGGTACTCAAGTAGATATCTCCTCTCCTCTGTCATTTGTAACCATAGTGAGCCCTGATTTCTTAGGAACGATGTGTAGTGGGCTCACCCATTTGGAGTCGGAGATGGGATAAATGAAGTCGCGTCACACCACTTCGTGATTTCCTTCATGACGATGTTCCTCAGATTCGGGTTCAATCTTCTTTGAAACTCACGGGACGGCTTGACATCTTCTTCCAAGTAAATGTGGCGTGAGCATAGAGCAGGATTTATCCTGAAGAGATCTGAAACATGCCAATCACGTGCCTTGCAATTCTTTTCTAGAACCTCAAGGAGTTGAGATTCTTACTCCGGGGTCAACCTGCTAATGTTGATGACCAGATACATGTTTTCTACACCCGTAATGAAAGCATACTTGAGGCTTGTCGGAAGTGGCTTTAGTTTAGGTTCTGATTTGTATAGCTTATCGGTCACCTCAGATACTGTGCTAGTTAGGAGATGATCTGCCTGAATTTTGGTGGAAGTACTGCTCAGTGTCCTATTGATATCTTGACAATGTGCCGAACATATCTACAATGAACTCATTGTGTTTGAACTGGAGTGAATCATCTGAATCAAAAAGATGCATCAACAAATTGGACTTTGTCTCTCAAGTATCATTGGAGCTTGCATCGATTGTGCTTTCTAGGTCCTCCTCAAGAGAGAGTATTTCCTATGTCCATGGGTCATTCAAAGAGAGTGGGGTGTCTCTGATCTCTGCAATGAAGTCACAGTCTGCTTCAGGCGGTGCTGCATGACTTTCATCAATTACGACTTTAGGCTTGCTGATCATGTCTATAGTAATTTTGTTGTTGATCAAGCTGAAGATGATCTTTCCAGACCCATAATCGACCACGTATTCTGAAGTGCGTAGGAATGGTCAGCCTAGGATGATAGGAGTATGGAGTAAGGGTGCTGGGGAGTCCGTATCAAGGACTACAAAATCAACTGGAAACTGCATGTCCCGCACCTTCACCACAACGTCTTCCAAAAGACCTCGAGGTCGCTTGATGGATAGATCAGCAAATTGAAGGATCATTTGTGTCTTCTTGAGAGGAACTAGCCTGAATTCTTGCAATAATGAAGAGGGTAGGAGGTTGATGTAAGAACCGATGTCAAGCAAGGTTCGCTCGAAGACTTGATAAAAAATTCCGCAACTAATTTAAGGTGATCCTTTGTTTTGGGAGACTGCTGATGGTTGCAATTGTAGCCATGGTGATAACGTGCTTCTCCACTTGTCAGTGTTTGTTGTTGTGTGCTGACCGACGCTTGTTTGTACATGCCTCTTCTAAACCTTTCTTCATAGTAGGCATGTATTCCACGACCTTCATCAAAGAATCTCAACAGTCAAATTATTAGTGATATCCATAACTCCGGGATCATATAATGCACTTTTTCTTTTTGTATTTTTTTGGAATTTTCTATTGCTCCAGAAAAAGGAATATTTATAGTACTGAAATCAGAAATAGAGTTCTTATTTTCAAATAAATTCCTTATCATCCACAATATTCCGTACATCCAAATCAAAAAAAAGAGTACATGCTAGAGACAAAGATGTTGGTGCTGGTGGACAAACAAAAAGTGGGGCCTCTGCTCCATTGGATGGCATAGGATCATCTGCAGTTAGCGTCTCCTCCATGGAGTGCACGGCTTCACTTTGATTGTGAACATGTTTTTGATTTGTTTTGATTTGTTTGGTGTTTTTGCTAATGGTGTTGGAGGTGACTAGCAGCTGGCATGGCTCCTCCTTCTTCTTCCTCCTCACCCGTCTCTGTAGCTAGCATGATCGATGCAGAAGACGATGATTTAACTCTCAAAGATTTATTTTTCCCATTACTTGCGTCAGATAAAGGTAAAGAACTACTGCCCCTGAGAGTGACAACATTAGATATAGAAATATTACAATCATTTGACTCTACAAGCATGGACTGGACATCACATTCTACCTGCTCTTTATGTTTAAAGCTATTGGGATTTGCTTTGACCTGTGCTGGAATGGAAGTTTTGGTGGTGGTCATGTCATCTAACTTCTTTGTCATATATGTTAGGCCTTTGATAAGCTGGGCCAAGCAATCCAAGGAAGAGTTCACAGGATTTACCTCAGAAGGTTTAGCATGCAGATCACTCTGTGGTTGGTTGGTTTTGGGATGAGGCTGCCAATGTGGTGGAGGAGGGTGGAGGAAGCTGGTACTGCTGATAGGAGGGAGGAGGATAATGCTAAGGTGGTGCAACTACATACTGGTGATATTGTTGTGGATGGAGGTACGACGACTGCGCAAACTACTGATTTTGCCTCCAATGACTCTGGTACTGCGGAGGCTGGTGATACTGAGGCGGGGGTTGAGAGGACTGTTGATAACGACCACCCTAGGGTTGGTGGTAGGCCATGTTGGCTTGTGGTTGGCCATGTGGTTGTCAGGTAGGATGGGCTAGTTGTGCATCACTGCACCATGCATCATTGACTTCTTGAATCAAGGGTGATGGTGGGAAGGCTGGATCAGGAGGCGGTAGGAAATGTGCTGGACTTCCAGTGGCTACTGACTCAGTTGAGGTTGTTGCTACGGTGCCGTCTAATCCTTCTTCTTAGCAGGAGTCTCTGTCGATGGTGTTATCGACTGGACAGAACTGATGGTACTCACCAGCAGCTCCAACTACTTGGTGATCTGGTCCATCTTGTCTAAATGTTGCGTCCTCTTTTCGATCACAACGAGCTTCTCGAGATCATTTGATTGTTTCTTGATTATATCAACCTTTGAGAGATGTCCCCCAGTGATGCTGAGGTTGGAGCTCTCATCTCTCTCTGCTTCACGAGATGCTGCCGTGTGTAATTGCTTCTGGAGGATATGTGGTTACTTCTGATATGCTCGGGATGAAGAGAGGGTGGCCTCTCCTTCAGCCATTTCTTTGAAAATCTGGGGAGTTTGGTCCCCTCCTAATATACCAGAAAACAATGAGGGATTTATGAATCCAATATAATGAAAGTCATCTCACCATTGAATCTAATGATGCATGTTGAGTTAGAGGACTCACAATGCTTCCTAACTCTCTCCATGAGGTATGCAAACATAATTTTTAAACCTATCTACATGGCGGTATGCAATTGATAAAATCGCCCTAAACAGTAGCTACTATTAATCGTGAAGAAACAATTGTTAATTATTCAGAGATAAGACCAAGGTCTGTTCTTCGATGCTGATTGGTGCCCGCCACAACGGGTCCTGCAAGCGTTGTATACGACCTCTCTCGGTACACGGTCTCAAATCCAAATAACCAACATTTATTAATTTGATAGATCCAACGTAAGCGGCTATATGAAGAAGCATTCTTATTAAGGTTTGGACCTAATTACCGAGATAAGCAACCTATAAGCTAAGGGATCATGCACACAAAACAAATAAAAAGAAGGACGGAAAACTTAAAACAGCAGGAAACAAAGTAAAAGAAGACGACAAAACACGAAAAATTGTGACGAGGCCCTTAGGTGAACAGACACCCCGGGCATTGGACCTTGTTGTGGAGAGTAGAGTCCAAGTTTCAATTATTACATATTAAATTCTCTCTCTCTCTCATTAATAAATAAATAAATCTAAACTATCTCTATGCTAAATTTCCTCTCTTTGCTTCATATGTAGCTTCTCCAATTGGTCAAGGGGTGAAGTCCAGCCTCCACCAAACTTGGTTGCATCGACCTCTTAAAAAGCCATCCTTGCGTGGCGGACTCTCGCAACAAAGTCAAAAAAAGATTTATATTAGCAGAGATAATCAAACGAAATCAACTGAACTATATACAAGAACAATTGAATGAATATTTGCAAAATAAATTAATTACTAACTATATCAATAAATCAATGAATAAGCAACGCCTACTATACAAGATAAAAGACAAAAATAAGCTACGCTCATTGCTCCCCGAAAATAATGCCATTTGATGAGAGGGGTTTAGCCGAAGTAATGTCAATTCACAAGGCAGACCGACAGTCGTCAAAGCGACCTCAGACAAAGTCCCACTCAATCAACAATCAACCCACGAATAGATTAAGCAATATCATAAAAAATGAATTAAATTTTATTATTCTCTACAACTAGATGTATAACAAGTAAGTATGTAGATGTCGAACCACAAAGAGCAAAAAAATGGTATCATGTAGTTATTTTTCACCAAATAGCATTATATATAAGCATGTCATTCATCATGTACTTATATACATATATATATTCTGTGGGTTTTAAATTTTTATAATAACTTTTTTATATTTTTATTTTATATTTTTGTATTTTGTTTTAAATTTATATTTATATATTATCTATATTTTTTTCGAATTTTTTATATTTTGTACTTTTGTATATATTAAATAATATATAATAGACTATATATATAATGATGGATAATATATGGATACATATAACTACAAATATCCAAAAATTATAGAAATTAATATTTTGGGGTTTTAAACAATTTTTATTATTTTTGTGATTTTTTAATGAATTTTTCTAATTTTTTTATTTTTAAAGTTAAAAATGCTTAAAATATGGATTTAATAAATACCCTAAATTGAATTGGATATTAAAAATAGCAAATTTAGCACAAAATTATCCAAAGTAATTTTAAGAGGTAGATAATTTCATACAGAAAATTATAAGATAGAAAAACATATTTTTAGATTTTTGGGAATTTTATATATTTTTATCAAGGTTTTTGGGATTTTTTAATTTTTATGCCTTTTCTTTTTCCATTTTTAGTGATTTTTGGTCTATATTTAAAAGAGCATAAAATAAACAATATATAATTCTTTGTGATTTTTCAAGACATTTTTATTTTTTGGTATTTTATAAGCTAAAAAGCACAAAAATGTGCTCCTTTTGTTTTTAATAAATGGTTAAAATGTCAAAAATGCAAAATGAATATGGGGTCCGAAAGTACAAGCTGCCATGCATCCAACCCTATTTTTGCACGATTTTAGGAGCAAGGGTGCTATTTTTAATAAATGAAATTCAATCATAAAAAATCATCTACTAGCAGGGGCATATATGTAAATAAAATAAAGTATGAGGGCCACTATGTAATTTTCATAAAAATATACAATGTATTTAAAAATTTAATGGACTAAAAATAACAAAATTTCACAAGGGCTTACATGCAAATTACCCGGCTTTTGTGGGAGGACACGTGAGCTGATCTTGGACTAGATCCAAAAGTAAATACAATAAGTACACGGGCTTACATGCAAAATATCCATTTTATTTTAAACGGTACATTTTATTTACATCATTAATAAATAAATATATAAAAAGGCAAGGTTTAGCAATTTACCCATTCACGAACACTATCGGACAGTTGTTCTTTATTCACTTGGACACGTAACGCAATGAGGGGCGATGATACCCCTTCGGCCTTGGACAGATGAGATTAGATCTCTCAGATGAGACCGACGGCTATGGCGTGTAATGATCTAATGGCTCGAGATGAAATTGGAGGGTTGCGATGATCAGACGGCTCCAAGGTGGCTTAGAGGAACAGGGAAGAACTCCCGTTCCTCTGTGCTTCAGTCCGGCTGCTCCCGTGCTTCCGACCACCTGGGCATCTCGTAGAGGGCTTGAATCGTTGCCCCAACTCCTCTACGTCGGATGGAATACTCACGAGGCACACTGGAGCTGAAATGACGACGAACCAACTCGGAGAAGAAACAGAGCTCCAGGTGCCTCTCTTGCGATCGAAGTCGACCCAGGAGGGTCCTTTGGTCCACCATACCCTGCAGAAAGGTTATGCGTGAGAAAACGAAGGGTCTATAGGCCTTATTGGTGGAGATAGGTGGACGATGGAGTGTGTCGGAGATGTCTCCGGCGAGGCGGCAGAGGGAGACCTCAATCTCCAGATCTGTGCAGGATCTGGGTAAGTGGAGTGTGGGAGCGAGTGAAGAAATGTAGGGGGAAGGTGTGGCGGTGGTAAAATGGCGGATTAACGACAGAAGAAGCACGAAGGAGTTTGTCGGAGCTCAGCTTCGGTGAACTACAAAGATGTAATTTTACACTAATGCGATTAATAAAGACCTATCTAAGAACAACAATTAAAACCTATGACTAAATACTACTTAAAAGTAAGAAAAAGGCAGGTCTTATACCTTTCGGCGATGGCAGGGAGCAGGGTGGTCGGAGCACTGTCGTGGGGTGCACCTCCTCCTCCTGGAGCCGATCCAGACCTCAGGAAGACTCCTTCTGTCACAAGGATGCTCTCTAGAACAAGGTTTAGGGCTCCAAGGCTCGGAATGGTGACCAAAGAAGAGGAGGTCTAAGGTTCTTATTTACAAACATGTATAGGCACCCTTATTGACGGTTGGATTGGAAGATATACGAGCTATGTACAGGTGATTTGCAGGCCCGTCAAGATTTATGGAACATCAATGATGATTACGTATGAAGGAATCGAGCATGATGGATGGACGAAACGAGTGGCAAAAATGGCTGAAATCGAGGGAAAAGACGGTTCTGACGAGTTAGAGGACATGGAGGGGAAGTTGATAGGAGGTCGATGAAGGAAAGAACGCGATTGGGCCATGTCGGCCGCTAGGAAACAAAACAACCTGTTTTATTATAAAATAAATAATTAAAAATAGTAATTGATTTTATCAATGTTTAAGTATAAAAAAATGTTTATTAATTTATGTAGTATTTTATTATGATTTTTATTTAATTTTTTGAAGTTATTTATTAGTAGTTAATTTTTAGGGGTATATTTATAGGTATATTCATTTATGTTTTTTACTATTTTATTTTTATTTTGTGTATTTTATTCTATTATTTTATGTTCATATTTTATATATTTATAACTTATTTTTAAGTACATAAATATATTTTAATGATATTTTTATGATTGTATTTGTATACTTAAATAAATAGGGGTACATAGTATATAGGTATAATTATAGGTATTTCATCTATATATTTTATATATACATTTTATTTTAATGTTTTATTCATGGTTTATTTTAGTTTAAGTACGTAAATACATTATAAATCATATTACTAAATTATAGAACTATGAAATAATAAAAATAATAAAGAATGAATAAATTGAATATTTTAATCGGGTATAATGTACAATAAGGGCCTAAAACCTAACTTCCAGACCTTAACTTTGAAAATATGAAACCACCTTCATTAAATAGCTCATGATAAGTTATATACAATTAGAGTGATTTTGGTACATTTTGAGTTTTTATTTGGAAGATATGGGTCTGGGAAGTTTGGATTTTGGCTTTTTATTTTGTGTATAAAGTGAACGTTGTGTATTATTTTTATGTGAACTCAATTTTGTAATTTTCTATTTATTATATACAACTTTCATGTTCAAAGTTTCTTTATTTGGGGTATAAAAAGTAGAAAATAAAATAGGTCCCAAAAAATGCATAAATAATGAATAAATAAATGGGATTTTATTGTGTTTCTGACCCTTATCTCCACTACTTTATTCCTTGTCGACCTAGTGATCAAGATGCCTAGGTCTCGGGGTTTAGGGTCATAGAATATCTTTGATATTTTATTCCTTTTCTTTTCTTTTCTTTATTCTATAAGTTTGGTTACAAGTAGTATTTTATACAGTTTTTATACAACAAAGCATGAATGTTAATTTATGCAATTTAAGGGTATCTACATGCATTTACTAGAGTTTTTAAGGTCAAAATGATAGAATAAAGGTGATGAAATGGATGTTCATCACCCCATATACCTCATTCTTACCTCAAGTTGGGATCGGACAACAATTGACATATACACGTCCCAACTTGTCATTAGGGTACAACACAGACGACCGAACAAACCGAATGGAGAGGTATGCACCACTTGATCTTCCCAACTTGATTGACATTAGTAACCAAGCCCACATTGACCAAACTTCATACCACCCATTCGAAGAGCCTACATATATAGGGGATTGGATTCATGAAACCGATCTATAAACCCCATGTCTATTGACTCCACAACATGAGGCTCCGACCAATATCTGCCATATAGATGGGCTATACTCAACCCATCACTACATACCCGAGTCAGGGTGTGTTGAGTATGAGATCCCACGTTCTCAATAGTATTCTCCAACTGAGAAGACTTCTCTCATGATGTGTCATGAGAACTTTTTGGAGGATGACAATTCTACACTGGATTGACCACACATCATGTACAGCTGGCATCACTTCTACCTCCATCTTATACGAACCACTATCAAAAAGACCAAAAAAATTAAAAAATTTGAAAACACCATAAAAATGAAAATGGAAAGACTTAAAAAATTGGACCCTGTAGTTAGGGAAGCGATTGATAGAGAGTTGATTTTTAAGCTTCCCTTAGTAAAGGCCATAGATCACTTCCCCGACCTCAAATGATTTTTGATAAGTAAACTGATGCCTAAGAGGTTGGGCAATAAGAGAACATGGAGTGAGAGATACATAGTGTCTATGGCCACCTCCTTGGTGATGGGGAGAAAGACCGAGCTGCAGAATGAAGTAGTTGCCTAGGGTTGACTGTGAAATCCAAGTCATTACCTTCACCCATGCCGAAATCGATGATGACTCACCAATAAATATCCTCCCGACCTTCGTATTTGCCAAGCTCAAACTCAGATCAGACAGGAAGATGAGAGAGATCGTTCAACTGCTTGATTGATCTATAAAATAGTCAAGAGGAATCATTTTAGTCATCATTACTTTACAACGTGCTCTACTGCTAGTAGACTTCACGATCATAGACATTGAGCAAACAAGGAGAGTTCACCTAGTCTCCAATCATTCTCGGGAAGCCCTTCTTAGCCTTGTCTAAGGCAACTATAGATTGCGAGACTCAGGAGATTGATTTCACTGCATGGGAGCACTATGACCTCCCCCGTTCTTTGAGGACACACGATATTCTAAGGTAACCCGCATAGCCGCTGACAGTCGTTGCCACTAAGAGACAGATGAGTCTCGTCTCTCTACTACACTTGAGATACCGAATATCCAGATGACCATTGGTTTAGAGACTCCCCACGCCTCCACTTCACCAACTGCTTGCATCACCACCACCGTGATAGCTTCTAAAGAAGACTCACAACTAGAAGCTATCCCTGAGTCAGACACGACCTTTTCTGATTTCCTAGACCATTTCAATGATCTGACAAATGAGCCCATCATTACTAAGACAATTGAGAGAAATATTACATACTAAAGACGTGTGCTGACCTTACAGGAGTATTACAGTGCATATTGTGATTCATCTGATGATGGACCTATGGTCAGCACCTCACATAAACTACCTCCAGGACCTTCACCAAAAGAGATAACCAGGACCAAATTGACCAATTCTGATAAATTAGTTGCTCCATCCTCTAGTCGGTCATCTGGTAAGAAGAAGATGGGTACTAATTCCTCGAGGCGTTCCCCCAAACACCTAAAGAGTATCAATCTCCTCTTCCTATTGATGCTTCAAGTTCTAGAAAATCGGCTAAGAAAGTTGGCTTCGACATACCAGAGAAGGAACTTTCTGAGGATTCCTCATCAGGTCCGGATGAGGTGGTCTATATGAGTTAGCTCAGTTCAGCTATTCTTAAGCCCTATTTAATCTCGGTTTGGTTGTTCTTAAGCCCTATTTGAGCCAGCCCTATTTGACCAAGTACTATTATTCATCGGAGGACGATTCTGATAGCAACACATATGTATATTACCCCCTCCTCGCTCCCGCAAGAAGGTTTGTCACAAACCTTCCTGATGCTTGTACATTCTCGGTCCATCTTGTATAGTTTTCTTCTTCGTTCCCCACTCACCATTCTCTGCATATTCTTCAGATCTCATCTGCTCTCACACTCACTCCTATCCTATACTTATGCTGACCAGAACCTAAGTATAGGGGGGACCCATTCCTACCTTGTATATTTATCCATCTATTTCTCCTCTTAACCTCGTCTGTCCCATTTTTTTGCTCTTCTTCTACATTTAAGCCGACCAGAACCTAAGTATAGGGGGCAGATTGACTTCTATACTTTTTGTTATTTTAACTCTCCTACGCTTAGCACAAGCTATGTCTTTTCCTCGCTTCTCGTGCTTTGAGGACATATACATGCTAAGTATAGGGGGCATGTATATATTACATATATACTTTACCCATAGCTCGTACTTTCACGTATTTTTGTATATATTATGCAATAATTACATAATGGGTAAAATTGGTAACAAAAACTTTTTGTAAAATATATGTATATTTGTATAATATGTATATTGCATATAAAATGTGTATACATTTGTAAAATTCTTATAAATAATACTTTTACAAAATTTATTGTAAAATAGGAGCTATACCCAAAAAAATTAAAATTTAAAAAACTCTAAAAAAGAGAGGCTTCTTATTTACTCTGCATATTCTCCTTGTATTCATAAAAAAGTCTTGCACTTCATTCATATGCATTGCATGTCATATGCATTTCATTTGCATATCTTGCATATGCAAAGTGAAAAAGTTAGTGGGTTCTGAACTAAGTTATTAATAGGAGTCAAGGATGGATTTGATTTGACCTTAATCAACATAATTTCAGAGGAACCTTGTAGGAACTGGAGTTAATATTTTTCAAGTCCAGTGACTTAATTCTTTGAGTCCACAAGACTATGGTCACATGTCATCTTGATTGGTCTAAGTAGAATATTTTATACACGTGCATGATTCTTTTAGACAGTGATCTAACTTGGACAAGTACCATGCATGTATCTCTTTACTGATGAGGTGGTGAGGAGGCAGAATCCTTTGGCTTGGAGTAGCACATGGGCGGAAACATCCATCTTACTATAGGGAGCATAGCGCATCTCAACCTAGTCTAGTGGCATCAACGTATAATGACGGGATGTTATGTGATGCAATAAAGCTTCAAAAGAGGGATAGTCTACTGGCTCCAGAAGAAAACCTCTTTATGTACACACTGTACTTTTGTATATATCAAAAAAGAAAAAGAAAATCTCCAAAAAACGTTAGATGGGCAAAAAATCCATTCTCTTCTCTACCCCCTCTTCTTGAGCTGGTTGCACTTGAATTAGAAGGGAATACCCCGCTCATCGAGGAAAGAGTTTCTAGATCGGGGAATTAGAGTTACCTTGTTAGAGGAGGTTGTTTCTTTGTCATTTCTGATGTTGAGAGCTATATTTCACTTACATAATACAAGTAAGATTCATGGTCATCAGAATTTGTGTATGTGGATTTGTTATGACCTGACCGTTGAGGTGACCTGCATAGAGACTTGTAGAACTTAAAGACCGTTAGGTCTTAAATCCAATTCCCAATAAGGTTCTGCCATATTACAAATCCAAAGGTCGACTCGAGCTCCATTTTCACCTTATTTTCCTTGACCTTGGCATGGAACCCAAAATCATTTCACTTTTGCATTTTATTTTAGTTGCTCGGGGATGAGCAAGGTTTAAGTATAGGGTGGTGATGAATATATGATTCATCACTCTAAAAGTTGAAAATAAAGCTTCGAACCTGAGTAATAAGCTACATTTCTCCTTTCATTTTGTATTTTTCTCATTCATGCATTTAGAATTAATACTTGCATTTTAGCATGCATTTTTGCATTAAATAAGAAGTCAAATTCGCTTATAAATATCACTTGTATATTCACCATATTTTCACTATGTTTATCTATTTTTCTCATACAAAAAATTGAATAAAATCAACTCTATAGTGTATATATTACTAACACTAATAAAGTAAAAATATAAAAATACTAACTTGTAAAATTGATCAATAAAACCCAAACTCTAATTTGAGACTAAGAACGTTAAAATGTGAATATCTCTCTCATACAATCTCCTATGGACTCCTACTCACTTTTTAATTAATGTACGTTCAATTACCTTCAAAGAAAAAGATCAAATTCAAAAGAATCGGAGTTCGTAAGTGAAACTTGGGTTTTGGGTCCCTTTGTATACAGTACATATGCCCCTGTATTTCATTTATTTTATCTTTATTTTATTTTATCTTTTTAATTATTAAAAATCAAAAAATTATATATAATTAATTATTATTTTTAAAATTCCATTTTTTAATTTGATTTTTATTATTTTTTCCCACCAACTCCCATTCTCTACACCTCTCCTACTTCTTTCCCAACTTCCATCCCACTTCTTTTCTAACTTCTCCATCGTCATCCTTTTATTCCCTTCATCCTCTTCATTTTCCCTATCCGCCATTCTTGGAGAAAAAGGAGAGATCTTGGAGTTTTTTGTCGATGACAGCGGCCTAGCATCTTCCTCAAGCGACGATCTCCTTCAGGCGAGATCCGCGGCAACTACCGTCTCTGCGTAGCGAGCATCCCATTAAGTTCACTCAACTTCACGGCACCTCCACCATACCATTCGAGGTGATGACAGAAGTTCCGTAATCTGACGAACTAAGCAGATAAGTTTTCCCTCTCCTTTTCCTTGTTATTTTATTTATATAATATTTTTTATTTTATAATCATCTTCAATCATTCCCTTAATCCATCATCATTACCATCACCAAATGACCACAATTTCTACCTTCTCATCTTCATTTTTAATCCTTGTTTAAGAAAAAGTGCATCAGGACTCTCTTTGCACCAACCGCCCCCTCCACCAGCGGCGTAATCGTCCCTCCAACAGCCGCTCCATTGGTCGCCAACCATTGCACCACCTAGCCACGCTGCCATCCCAGCTAACCCCCCTCGCAGTCTAGATCTGTGGCTGCTTTTACACATCAAACGACGCCCTTCATCCCACACGTGGTGCGATTCATCGACGTCGCTCCCTCACCCACGCACGTCGCTGCCTTCGCCTCCAGCAGCTCGCCTTCGTCGCCTTTGTGTCCCTCCACAATCGGACGCCCCTCCCTCGCAGATCTCCCTCTAGCCTGCGTGTGGTGTGTCTCATCGACGTCTCTCCCTTGCCCACGCGTCGCCACCTCCTTCGCCTCTAACAGCTCGCCTTCGTCACCACTGTGGCACTCCCTATCGTGCGCCCCTCCCCCGCAGGTCGCCCTCCAGCCCCACGTGTAGTTGTGTGAACCTCCGCAACACTTGCCACCTCTACAACTCCATGCGCACACCTCCTGCCCGCGACCGCACCCCTCGACGTTGCCTTCGCCTCCAGCAGCTCGCCTTTGCCCCCCTTGTCGCCCAATCGTGGGTTCCATTTCTTGCAACTCACGAACAAGAAGAAGGTTTATTTTTTTAATTTGTAAAGATTGCATATATTTCCCTGTATAGTTTAGTATTTGCATAAGTACCCCTGCAAACAGTTCGACTTGTTCAGTTTGTGTTGTTTAATTTTAAATTATAAATTGCAAAGACATGCCATCAATTTGGATTCTATTTTGGCATCATTTCATTGATATAAAAATAGCATGTTGTAGTTCAATTTTTGTATCTCTTCGCTATTTATTTATAATTTTGTGAGTATTGGGCAATTAACTAAAATTATTTTTGTGAAAAATTGCTTAGTTTACTTAATTTATGGTCTTATATTCATGGTTAATTAAATCATGCTCCAAAAATTATGCAAAAATCATAAATGATCCTTCTAATCGTGCTTTAATTATTGTCAAAATTTCATCAAAAATGAATGTGTCTTGTGCATAAATTAAATTGTTGAGTGATTTCTGTAATTGATTTTTTAATTAAATCCATAAATATTCTTTTTGTAAAATTTCAAATCTCCTGGATTTTCTATTAAAATATCTTTTTAAGATAAATTAGTTTCTGAATAAATTGATTTGGTAGATTTATTAAGAATTAAATACTCACAGTCACTCTATTTCTCTTAAAAAATCATAAAAAATCATATGTTGTAAAAATTCCAAAAGCTTCATTTCATCATGTTTCACTTCCAGTAAAAATTTCGTAATTTTTTATTTTGCTTGTATGAAAATTGCATACAAATCCATAAAAGTGTATATTTTTCATCTAATCCCAAAAATTCTAAAAAAAATATATTTTGCATTCATCGTTGGATTAGATTTCCAGGAAAAATATAACTTGTCTCAATTGGATTAATTTCACATTAAAATTAAGTTGGCTAAGTGTTGAAGAGGATTTATAGAGGGTCGCACAGTTTCAAAAGGCGAAACCATAGTCGATGTATTGACCACTCACAAAACCCAATTTTAAACAACAATTAACCCACAAATGAATATAAAGCAATGAAAAATAAATGTGGAGTTAAAATTTAATATAAGTCTACAATAGATGTGTATAGTGTACAAGTATGTAGAGGTCGAACACATGAGCAGAAAAGGATAGATTGTGCAAGTGAAGTGCAAAAGATGATTGTGAGCTTCTTTGTATATATTTTTATGTGGGTTTGTAATTTTTTATTTTAGATTTATATTTTTATTTTGTTTTTAATTTTTAATTTTTATAATATTTTTATTTTTATATTTTTATATTTTGTATTTTTAAAATAAGTAATATAACTATATATAGGATATATATACAATGTAAACTAATATAGAAAAAAACATAACTAAAAATGAACAAAAATTGCAGAATTATATATTTTTTGGATTTTAAATATTTTTTTACTATTGATTTTTAGTGAATTTTGCTATTTTTTATATATTTTTAAAGTCCAAAATATCTCAAAACATGGATTAATTAATAGGTTGAAATTGAAATGGAAATTAAAAATACCAATTTAAGTCCAAATTTTTCCAAATCTATTTTATTTTGTAAATTATAATAATATAAAGAAAATTATAAAATAGAAAATATATATTTTGGAGATTTAGAATTTTTTCGATTTTTATAAAGGTTTTTAGGGTTTTTCAATTTTAAGAGTTTTCTTTTTCTATTTTTAGTGATTTTTGGTTTCAAGGTTAAATATACATAAATAAACAAAATATATTTTTTTGGGAAATTATCAAAATGTTTTTATATTTTTTGGAACTTTCTAAGCTAATCAAGAAAGAAGAGTGCTATTTTTATTTTTAATAAATAATTAAATGTCCTAAAATGCAGAAATAAATATATAGCGTGGAAGTTTTTGCAATTAGGAGTGTACACCTATTTTTTGGGATTTTTTCGAGTACAGTTATCATTTTAAATAAATGTAGGAAACAAAGAGAAACTACAATAGTGACATGAGCATTTCTGTAAATAAAATAAAGGACGAGGGCCAACAAGCAATTTTTCCAAAATTTTGTAACATAATTAAAAGTTCCAGGGCTAATTTGAAATATAGAAATATCCAAGGGTACGCCTGCGAAATGCCCACCTCACGTAGGCGGCCATGTGAGGTACGCTAGCATAGACTTAGATGCAAATCAAAACGTCTGGGGGTGTTTTTGCAAATATTACAAAACTTAAATAGCTACAGATGAAAGTTTAAGGTTTAAATATTAAATACAAAAATGAACCAGGTTAATAATTCAAAATACACAATCCTAAGGCGGGAACAGACGACTGATCCTCTTCACGTATGATACGTATCGCGTTCCTATCGTGCGATGATGCTTCGCAATCCAACGGCTTGGATTAGATCCAAGCGTGGATCGAATGGTTTTGATGCGGCGCGATTGGACGAAGCCTGCTTGATCTGGATGGTCATTCTTGATTCGACGGTGGAGAGAAGCTGAGGAAGAATGGGGAGGAAGCTTCGACGAGGCGAGCTTCCTCCGGTGATAATGGTCTCCTCTAACGCACTTTACCGCCCCCAAAGGGACTCGGGAGGCTCCTGTAGGTGTTGTCTATCAACTGGGGGCACAAAAAGGACGAGAGGTCGCTAGAGATCTCCCTCGATGTCGGGGACGAGGGCGAGCTCCAGGTGCCTCCGGTGAGGGGCCAAAATTACCTCCAAGCATTGTTCTGCTCCAGGTCCCTACAAAAAAAGTTAAAGGGTTGAGGGAAAACTGCCTCGACCCTGTAGCGGGGTGAAATGAGGCGTAGGGAGGTACAGTCGCGGATGCTCCGACAATGCAAGGGAGAGGAGCACTGGGAGACCAGATCAAGGGTTGATCTAGGTGAATGGGTAGTAGAATGGGGAGAGGAAGCGAGGGGGGATGCAGCGGAGTGGTCAGGTGCGGAGGAGAACAAGGGAAGCGCAGTGAAGGTGTTCGCATGAGCTGGGCTCCGGTGAACTTCGAAGGGGATCTTTACAGCTAACCGAAAGCATAAAATGACCCTGGGGGCTAAATTAAGCTAGAAAAAGGTGATACCTCAGTGTCCGTCAAGCCACTAAGCGGACCTCGATGATGGTGATGACCGAAGGTGGGTGGAAGAGCTCCTCGACCATGCCATTTTTCGTCGTTGATGGGCTGGAGGCGTCCCTGTCATCGACGTCAATCCAGAGCACACGAATGAGGGAGTCAAGGTAGGCCAAAGAGATTCGAATTCGAATGAGGAGCACGAAGGTGGTTGTGTACAGGTTGACTGGAGGGCTCCAAAGATCGAAGAAGAACAGACGCCTCAATGATACAAAGATTGGTGAGACACCCAGGCATGATAGGTAGTAGATCGAGGAGGAAAGTTGGTGAAGGAATCAACCCGAGATGGTGCTTAAATCCTCGTGATAAAAGTCGAGAAGTAGGGCTAGGACCTAGGTCTGACACGGGCTACAGGGCAGGTCAGAGAGTTGACCGAAGTCAACACTCCCCCTTCCTGGTTGGTCCACGTGGACCAACCAGGAAAAAGCAACCCAAAAAATATTTAGAAATTTAAAAAGAATTAATAAATGATTTTAAAATAAATTAAAAATTGTTTATTATTTTATGTAGAATTTATAATGATTTTATTTATTTTTTAAAGGTATTTAATTACAAGTAACTTTTTGGGGTTAGTTATAGGTATATTTATCTATATTTTAAAGTATTTATTTTTAATATATACTTTTGATTTTTATTATTTTATTTTCTTATTTTATATAATTATAACTTATTTTTATATACATAAAGATATTTTTATTATATTTTTCTGATATAATATATACACTTAAGTAAATAGGTATATTTATTATATAGGTATAGATATAGGTATTTCATCTATGTAGTATATATACCTAATTTATTTTAATATTTTCTTCATGTTTTTATTCTAGTTTTAATATGTACATATACTATGAATAATATTTACAAAATTATAAAAATATAAAATTATAAAAATAATAAAGAATAAATAAAATGAATATTTTATTCTGATATATTATATAATAGGGCTCAAAAACCTAACTTTCACATCTTAAATCCATAAAATATGAAACCATCTTCATTAAATAGCTTATTAAAAGTTATATACAATTAAAGTTGATACATTTTGTGTTTTATTCGAGCGATATGGGTCTGGGAAGTTGGACTTTTGGAACTTTATTTAGATATATCTTTTCGTGGTATATTATTTTGGTATGAAATCAATTTTGTATTTTTATATACAGTATTATCTACAACTTTCATGTTACTATAAAAAGTAGAAAATAAAATGGGTCTCAAAAATAAATAAACGAATAATAAATAAATGAGAATTTTATTGTATTATGGCCCATATCTCCCCCTACTTTATTCTTTATCGACCTAATCATCAATATGCCTAGGTCTCGGGGTTTAGGGTCATAAAATACCTCTGGCATTTTTTTCTTTTTTTTTTTCTTTTCTTTCCTTTATTCTATAATTTTGGCATTAAAAACAATATTTTATACAGTATTTATACAACAAGGGATAGATGTTAATTTATGTAAATTAAGGGTATTTACATGCATTTGCTTGGGTTTTTAAAGCTAAAATGATAGAATAAATGTGATGAAATGGAGATTCATCACTACGTTGCTTGTTTTCTTAATAGCCTAATTCAACTGCATATTTGCATTTGCATTTATATTGTATAAAAATACAAAAAAAATGCATTGGAAACCAAGAATTAATTCATCTAAGTTGACCCGACGTTGTTCCTTTGCCTCCATGTGTTCGACCTCGGACTTGCCCGGAATATAAATTAAAGCTGAGACACTCCTCGCGGAGATCCCTCTCTCGGTTCTGTATAATTAGTAAGTTTCGTGCTACAACGAGTACAAATTAATACACGCATCTAGTCAGTTCATCAGAAGGGTGAGAGGGTAATCCAACAACAAGTTCATAAAGAGCTTATATGATGAGATCATAATGGCAAAATGACAGTGAGAGAATCAATGATTGAGTTTCTCAAGCTTAATGTCGAGGAGAAGAGAAGGCATCTAAAGACAAGCTTGCATTGCATGAAGCTGTAGCATCATGCTAAGATGGAGCGTGAGGAAAAAGTTATTGAAATGTATGTTGAGAATAAAGTACTTAATGAACAAATGCTTAAGGAAGAGTATAACCATGGAAATACACATTTGTATTTAAAAAGGTTAAATTTAATGGTTTCACTTAACGGCACACTTTTTTATAAACGATCGGAGTTCCAATCCTCAAAAATAAACTGCGCAAAGAATATCGAAACACTATATGAAGGGCATTAGTATAAAATGGAGAATTTTACAGTTTAATACAATTTTTGCAAGGATACTGGTGTAAAATCACAATTTTATAAGCGTATCTATCTAAAATCCTTAAGAACTCTGTACCATATTCTTTGGCGTCCATTCTTACAAGTTATATGATCCGTAAAATCCAACAAAAAATTGGCAGTGGACTTTAAAAAATGATAGTATAAGAACCACGTAAATAATATCTCAGCCCCCAAGTAGATATTTCTGACTTCGTCTATTGTCATGATTGGTTAAATCTCATCCATCTCTGTCTACTTGTTCAGTGGTGATTGTTTGATTGATACATCAACTCGTAGTATTTGGCTTTGTGTAACCTCTTGTGGAGAATGAATATATCACCAACCGACTATAGTTGAGTGGTTTCAGATCATGTTGGCCCCGTGCTATTTACCCTCGTCATTTTTGGGATTTTAGACGTTAAAAAATCTTCATAGTGTGCATATTGTGGTTGTGTTGGTAGTTTCGATTTGTTAGCTCTATTGTTCTTGTGATACATTAGCCTTCGCTATCCATCTAGGTCTGTGACACACTTCGGTAACAAGCATAAACTCGTTTGTTTGTTCCCAAGTGTACCCTCAATTGTTGACGTGAAGAGCTTTCCTCTCGTAAAAATCACGATGTTCGTTTATGGTACTAAATAGCCATTGCGCGTAAGGATATTGATGATGACACATGTGATTAGGCGAGGATGAGCATTAAGTTGGGTCGGTCAAGCTTAAATCAGAGCTTATGGTACTAAACATCCAACGGATCAATTTTTGAAATATTATAAGATATTTTAGATAAAATACGATGGAGCAAAGAGATGCCGATGCATATATTATTATCTACATTTGAGGAAGTTAATAGTATTTGGGTTGCGAATGAGCGGAGAATACTATTCTGTGGATGAAAAGCATCAGTACAGCAACTGATGATAACATCTTGAATTCTTCTACAATCACGTGTGTCATTCCGTTAGTCTGGTTGTCAATGAGTTGAACTAAACCATAGTTTTTCAAACCATGGAATAGTCAAGTGTAACGTTCCAGGCTTAGGTCCCCGATCCGTTATCGAGGAAAATTGATCCTAACAACTTGTTGGTTCAGGCCCACATGGATCCGTTAACAACCACCCAAAATGCTTAAGCATAAGTTGTCAAGTATTAATCCACACCACTTATAAACCACACCTACACTTCGTGAGTTTTAGATATGGTATTATATTTGGGGGTATGAGTGTTACAACCTCCCCCACTTATATTCGCAGTGTCCTCGTTGCGACATGGTCCATCACTTATTCCCAGTGACAGTGGTGGTTGCACGCTCTGGGTAGTCATTTCCCCCTATCTCTTTGTAGGGGGCGGCTCCACCTCTCAGGTAGCCCCTATCACTGGGAATAAGTGATGGATCATGTCGTAACGAGGACATTGCGAATATAAATGGGGGAGCTTGTAACACCCCAACCCCCAAACATAATCCCGCATCTAAAACTCACAAAGTTTGAGAGTGGATTATAAGCGGTGGAGATTACTACTTGACAACTTGAACTTAAGCATTTTGGGTGGTTGTCAACGGATCCATTTGGATCCGAACCCAACAAATTGTCAGGGTCAGTTTTTCTCGATAACGGACCAGAGACTTAAACCCGGACGTTACATCAAGAGGGTATTACATGGAAAAAAACCTTTTGAGGTATTGCATTCCTCTTAGTTACTATGCTTTATATCCAATTGTGCGACTAAAGTTATCCTCACTTCTGGGGAGGAAGTATGAACAAATATTGCTGAATTTGCTGCAACTTTTTAGAAGTCTTAATCTCCATCTTCGTAATTATCAGATGCTGGTTGCATAAACAACTAATAAATCTCAAATTACATAGGGGAAAGAAAAGGAAATTATCTTTCTCAATCCCAATCTCTCCCGCAATCGAATACCTTCGAAAGAAACCGCCTTTTTTTTCTCAATCTTAATATCTCTTCTAATTAATATAAGACCTCCCATGAACCATCAGATCTCCCAAAGTCCCACTCATTTGTTCCTCCTTTTCCACCCAGAAATTTGTTGTGAGATCCCTCGTAATGGGCCCAATCTTTTCCCTAAATTCCGCTCTAATCCAAATGAAACGAATGAGCAGTCAATCTTATACTCGTCGAGACCTTTCCAACTAGTCAAAGAACATCAAAATTCGAGTTCGAGAACTCAAGTTATTATCATTTTAATGAAACCGAGTCGGGCTTTATTTCAGATCTGAACCAAGATCCGGATCTCGATTTCTACCATATAAAAGCTACTTTTGGTCTCTCCCAAAATCCTAACCCTTAGAGCAGCTGCCTCCCACTCGTTCCCCCTCACCGAAGACCTCACCAGAGCTCGTCGGAGTGCATCGGATCGACGATCCGAAGGCCACCATCCTGTAGAGGAGATCAATGTCATCCTCATGCACAGGTGCTCATCGTCAATGTTGCACCATACATGTCATTTCTCCACGGACGGAGGTATTGAGGAGGCGAGTTTCGATGTAACAATGTTCAATCTCCCCTCCTTACTATGGTTTCTGCACGCTTTCGATCCTATATGCTAAATTATCCTCGAGGCCTTAAGTGTTTTGCGGTGAGTGGGGGTAATCAAAACATGTTTGTATCCATGTTATTCCTTCGATGTTGTTGTGTGTATGGAGTTAACTTTGGTATACTAATGTTGTGTTTATGGATGATTTCGAAGACATACTGATGTTAAATACCTTTGGATGAATGTCATGAATAAACTTGTCTATCACCTTCACTCAAGAGCCCATGGACATTCAACCGTTTTTGAGAGTAGTACATGAAAAATCCCCTGAGACATAAGTCATGTAGACAATAAGCGGGTATTGTTATCATCATCACATATGAAAATGTCTATGTTTTGTTTTGTGATCTAACCATCATCGTAGATACAATTCTATGGAATTCTTCGAGGCCATTGTGAACCTTCCTCGAGAGCGTTCTAACATATGCTGATAGACTTTTCTTTTAATTAATGATATCAATATATATATATATATATATATATATATATATAGAGAGAGAGAGAGAGAGAGAGAGAGAGAGAGAGAGAGGAAAGGGAGCCTACTTTGTGAAGTAGATAACTTACCTACTTCATATTTCATTTTTTGCATTTTTTTTAATTTTTTTGAAATATACCACCGTGGATTTTCATAATTATATCCCTCTAATATGTCATTCAAATTTCGTCAAAAACAGAGACTCCTATGGCCTCCATCCAGACACTCATTTTTTAACGGTCACAGATTTGCTGTATTTTTCATGTTCTGGATGGAGGCCATAGGAGTCTCTGTTTCTGACGAAATTTGAATGACATATTAGAGGGATATAGTTATGAAAATCCACGGTGGCATTTTTCAAAAAAAAATAAAAAATTTGCAAAAATAAAATGTGAAGTAGGTAAGGTTACGTACTTCACAAAGTATGCTCCCTTTCCTCATATATATATATATATATATATATATATATATATATATATATATATATATATATATGGTGCACTTGAATTGAGGTGGCACCTTTCCTTGATTATGGAAAGGTTTCATCTTAGGCCGTGGGATGAAGAGTGCACGAAGGAGATTGAAACCACTATGTGGTTTTCGTGCCAACTAACATTTTTATAATGTGGGATGGTTAAATTAATGCTAAATAATAGTAATACACGTCATTGAACATTCTATATTTAGCAATATGCATATTTAAGTACACAACATTACAGAAACATTTGATTGAATAAAGCACCGCATTTTGAATAATCTGTTATAAAAATACAATCGATTGAGATATTTTACATCTACATGTCATATTTTACAACATCGTTCTACCGATGATTGAGAAAAAAGCCTAAATACGGTGACATTTTGTGTTTATTCAATTGAATTTTATACATATTAAGTTTCATAAAATTGCATTGGATTACGTAATAAAATAATAAATTGATCAACACATTGCAAACTCTCTTATACGCATATACAAAATGAGAAATTTAGATAGAAGGAAATGAGAATATGAAATACGTTATATATATCTATTTTACAAATATAAGAACGAAATTACAAATTTGATTTATAT
Organism: Ottelia alismoides; assembly: GCA_037367405.1. NCBI lineage: Eukaryota > Viridiplantae > Streptophyta > Magnoliopsida > Alismatales > Hydrocharitaceae > Ottelia > Ottelia alismoides. The sequence continues at coordinate 733,013 of JAZKJV010001860.1, read as the reverse complement.
TTTACAATGATATTATGATAACTTGTGAAAAATTAATGCAAACTTGATAACTAGTTTACTAACAATTATCATATTTTACGTATACATTCTATATTTTACTAAAGGATACTATACTTTAGTAAGTTCTAATTCAATTAAGATATGTACGTTAGGTCTACAAAGGATGTATTTAAATTCTCAGATTCTTGACATGAGATATAATTACTATTTTATATTAATAAATTACAAAGTAACAATTTATTTTACAACAAATGATGGTATTTTACTGAGATATAATGTTGCATTAACTTATTGACAATGTTGCTTCTATTTTACGTTACTGGATTATATTTTACAAAAACAAGTTACAATTTACAACGCTTTCTTCTATTCCACCATTTGATATTTCTCTTGGACTGATGTTCTCAATTCTACAATTGTTGTATTCTAAATAACTATTTCATGAAGTTTGATAGAATTACAATTTTTATCAATATATTACAACTACTTCATTTAATATATAACACAATAACGTATTTTACTATAGAAATATAACATTTTGAATCTATGCAAATGGTAATGTGATGATTAATTTAATAAAATTGATTGAATTTTACAATAAAAGGATGTATTTTACAAAATAAAAGGGTATTTTACAAAATGATAAATAACTATTCGTTACTGATTTTATGTCTAACACCGATAAGAACAAATAAAATGAGAACATATACAATGTATCTGCTCTCATGTTGATATTAGTATTATATAACATTTTTAAAATTTTTTTTAGTAATTTTACATACTTTCGGGAAAGAATATAAGCAATGATATATATACAATGTCTGTTTTACGGACTAAAAAAATTCTATTAATGATTTTATATATACCAGGAAAAAAATCGCTAAAGATTGAGATTGCAAATGCTTTGAATATTTTCTTGCGAGAAAAAGTAGCATACACATTTCTCATTCAAAGAAACAAAATCTGAAAGCAAACATATCTCTTGGAAATAAAAAATGTGCAGAAATATTGATGAAAATATATACAGGAATTTGGAACAAATGATAAAAAGAAGAAGAATAAACATAGTATGTAGGTAAAGATAAAATACCAACCTGTTTAGTCGTACTGATGATATCGCAGTAATGAATTTCAAATGGATACAATAGCTAACAATGGTTGAAGAGCAAAGAAAAAAAGAGAAATGATGTTTTCGAGTAATAATTAATTACCAAATTAATGATAACTCATTGATTAAGGTAAATCAATTTGTAATTTAAAATTTTAAATTCTTTCTATTTTTAGGCAACACCGGAAACAAGCTCTTAGTTAATTGAGAAGAATACAAATTTTCGATAACTCAAAATTAGGGATCTATAAATTACTGAAATTGAATTTTAGGAAAGTAAAGATGAAGTATATTCATATAATAATGTTACATAAAACCTAATTTGAAATTAAACAAGAAGAGGGTTACCGCAAACAAGCGACGACGACGAAGCAAGCGCTCTTCTAGCGAATCAATTGAGGAGAGAGTCTGTACTCGAGAAATCGCTTTCTAAGGAGGAAGAAGGACATCCGGCGACGATGGAGGAGATGCAGTCGAACTTGGTTGAACCCATGAGGGAACAAGAAGACGATTCAAATCAATACAGTGAAAGTATATTGTTAGAACTCCAGATCCATCGACCGAAACAAAATATCAAAAGTAAGTAAAATTTCAAATTAATAAGAATAGTTTATCTATTTTATAGAAATTATATCTCTGTTAAATGGTATGAACAGAAGGAACACAACTGCCAGTTAGCAAAACAAAAGAAGTTGACGTTGAGAAGGATCCTCTGACGCTTGAAGATGATTTTGGAAGTATGAAGATTAATATTTATTTAATATAAATTGCATTTTTTATTTGTATGAATATATACATTGTTCATTGCAACCACAAAAATATTTTTTTTGTCTCTACTTCTAGGCAAATGGTATGTACAACACAGATGCTACATTGAACAATTGGTTCATTTCATTGATAACCATAGACCCATGTCCAAACAACAAGCACTTTTGACAAAGATGGCTTTTGGAAAGCTAATCAACATTGGCCATGTTGAAAAACAATAAAAAACCTTCAATGGTTGGTTGAACAGTACTAAGGAGGGAGGAATTTCAGATTTGGAAATAAGGTGGTGAGTTTTAGTGATGAAGAGGTCGGAGCAATATTGGGCCTACCAAGCTCTGGTTTCTCAATCACAGTGAGAGGAAGACACCTTCAATGGAAATCTTTTATATCTCACAAACTGTTTGAAGAAGGAATGATTTTCAATAGGAAGGAGTTGAACAACATTATCGAGGACTATTACAATAGAGATGATGACAACTCGGTCTCTATTTATGTTACATGCTTGATACTTTTGATGTTTGCCACATTCCTTTTCCCAAAAACTTCTTATTCTTTTCCGAAAGATTTGTTACACTATGTAGAATCTCTCGAAGATACACGATTCTTTAACTGGTCTGGTGCTATAGCAAGGATGATACTGTTCAACATGGATGACGTAGCAAGTAGAGTTCAAAAGAGAAGAGCAGGTTCATCAAGGGTAACACTGGGTTACCTTACAGGATGTGTTGCTTGCTTATATGTGAGTTCTTTGAAATTATTTTTTATTATATGATTAATAAAAAGAATTAATAATAAAACCAATGTATCAGGTATGGATGATGGAGTACTGCTGCAAAGACCTTGTGGTCAGCAGAGATCTTAAGCCACGGATAAGGAAGTGGGCTGGACCAATCAAAGGGGTTTCCAGAGCATTGGTTTCAAGTAGTTGTGAACAAGTAAGTATTGCTAAGATGATTTATAATATACCGGACGTCTCATAATTTCAATATTTTCATTAATAAATGATCTTGTTTATATAGATATTGCCTGCTTTGCAACTACAAAAAATGAAATAGTAAAGATAGGAGCAGACGAGTATGTTTTTCCGTTTGAGAAGTTTACAATGGGTGGTTTTACGGTGAGAAGACCAGAAATTGTGATCATAAACCCCATCCCAGTACCACAAGATGTTTTCAAAAAGAAAAGAAAGCAAAAACTAGAAGAATTGTGTGAAAAAAGCAGTTGCTTGTGTTTCACCTGCAGACGTCGTAATAAAAAAGAAAAAAATGTATGTGTGATGCATTTTCCATTGAGATAGAGGAGCTTGATGAATACTCATTCATCACTCTTTATTCTTATATTTTAGCTACAAAAACCTTTGCAAATGCATGTATATGTTTGTAAATACAATTAATTACCAAAAAGCATGCATAGTGTAAAAACTAACAATTAGCATGTTTTTGTGCAAAAATAAAAGAATAAAGAATTAAAAGAAAATGAGGGAAATATTCAGAATAAATATTGAGCAACCTAATCCCAAGGGAGGGCTTAGCATGGGCCTAACCGCATAAAAGCCAAAGTAGAGAGAGATAGGGAGCTCATGTGTGTAGATATACCTGTAAATATGACAAAAATATTTTCCTCCAAAAATATAATAAAATTGACTTGTATATATTTGTAAATATTTGTAAATACAAAATCAAAATAAAAATAGAAAAATTAAAAAGAAACTAAAAATACTCTCTCTTGTATATATTCACCTTGTACATAGAACACTTACCTATATTTATTTAACCTTGTAAATAAATAAATTAAAATCCCTAAAAATTTGTATACACTCCATCTTTTATGTTGTAAATAAATAAAATAAAAACTACAAAAACAAAAATCAAATAAAGAGAACAAAATTAAAAATAAAAAAGAACATTATACATATACCATGTATATAGATGTATATATCTATTTATTTCACCCTTGTATATAAAAAAATAAAATAAAATAGAAATACCTTTTTATTCCTAATTTTATGCTATAAAAAAATAAAATATAAAAGGGGAATAAAAATGTACAAAAATAACTAATTAAAAATAAAAAAAATTAAAAAGCTATATTGTATATATACCTATATATAACACTATAGTGTAAATACCTTATTTTTATTTTGAAAAATTAATTAAAAATCATAAAAAATAGAAAAAAATTAAAACAAACATTTTTCGTTTTTTTAGTTTTTAATAATTCGGCCATTTATTATTTCTTTTCGAATTTTTAAATCATTTCCATGTGGCCTGCCCTCATTGGTCCACGGGGGACGTTGACCCCCCGGTCAACTCCCCCCCTTGGACCACTTCCCATGGGTCAGTGACGCCCTACCCGACTTCACCGAATTACTGCGTCACGATCCGATCACCAAATCCGATCTTCCCGGGCGCTACTTCTTCCTGGTGAATCCGAGATCGTCGCCCGGGTGATTTCATTGGGATCCGCGCCTCGCCGTGCCCTGCCCGACCTGATCTAGTCGGACCCCTTGCCGTATAAAGTCCTAGCTCCGCCTCCCATTTCATGCATCTTTGGATCATTTCACGCCACCCTAGGACCTCCATAGCCTTCGCGAGAGTGACAGCTCGCTTCAGGCCGTGTTGCAGCGAGGAAGGAGTGGAGGACCATCGATCCGGTGACGTTGCGCTGCCGTGCGCTGCCTGGAGGTGACGCTCGAGCCTCGGACACCGACGGTCCTCGAGGCAAGGACCCGGAGCAGCCCCTGCTCTTCCATAGTCGATTGCGCCCATTAGGTAGCTCTATTTCTTTCTCTATTTCCCGAATTTTTAGTTTCCCCCAAATCACCCCGTCGTTGTTCGTCGCCGATTCCGACCACGTTAGCCATCCCTTCGACCATCGGAGTCGACCCACATATTCGCCTCTCCTCCGCGCACGTTCTCCACCCCTTCATCCAACCCAGCTCGCACAAGAGCTGGGACTGGGGTTCCTTTGCCGTCGCCTCGCCGGAACCCCTTCGCCCTGACGCGCTGACCACCCACACCACTGCTAACCGGGTCGAGGCACTTTGCCCTCGACCCAGGAGCTTGTTGCCTTGCTTTTCAGGTCCATCCGAGCCCATCTGAGGGCTCAGTCCATCCGGGCAGCAGCTTCTCCTCCGCCAGTGCCGCCGGAGCTCTCCCGAGCTCCTCGCCACCATCGTAGGGCCCCATTCAACACGGGAGGCCAAGACGTAGCATCTCCGATCTTCAGCAGCCTCCGAGGAGCTCCCCCGTACGCGCACGAGCCCAGCGAAGTTCGCCGGCTGCCTGTTCATCGAGCATCCCCCGTAGCCGTCCGATCATCCTCCAGCTCCAGTTCAGATCCTAACCGTTCATGCCAGGAGCAGCCCCGACCGTTCGATCCTTGGAGGAGTGATCCCGATCGTCGAACCAGCAAGGCTTAGCCACAGCGCATCATAGTCGTCTGATTCCCCACGTGGCACGTCCTCCGCCATTCGATCTCGCCGAGGGACCCTTGCTTAGCCGCGCCCCTTCCCCGACCGTCCGATCTCTACGTGGCGAGCATCCTGCCCTCGACTTAAATAAAGGGTAAACATCTCTTAGGCCCTTAGACTTTTAGGTGTTAATCTGTAGTCCTGTAAATATTTTAGACATTTTATTTGTGTTTGGTAATTTGCATAGAGGACCCTGTCGTTTTTGGTATTTACTTTTATGCCCCTGCCTGTAGTGGAACACGTGCATCGACACGTGATTGTTTTGGTTAATTGCATGTATGGCCTCTTTGTTTCAGGGTGTTAATGAATGAATTAAAGTTTTTATTAATTGCAGATATACCCCTGTGCGTGGTTTTATTGTGCACGTGCTTTATTTAGTAGGTATTTTACACTTACGCCCCTGGACATTTAGTACGTGTTACTAATTAGTCCAGAGACCTAAGTTTTCTTGCAATTAGGTCCCTGTGTGCCCATGTCATGCGCCTCGTGCGTGCAACCTTGGAGAAATTGCACCGGACCCCCTGAAACTTGTGTTATTTGCGTACAGGTCCTTGTGCACTGTACCATTGTTTTATTTTAAATAAAATAGCAAACCAACTCCAAATTTAATGATAATTGGATACATGGCTCCTGCCAAGGTGTAAAATTTTCTATAATTTTTGGAGACACTTTTGATTATTTTTGTTATTTTTAAAAAATTCAAAAACCCACATTTTCTTTATTGTCTAGCTTTAAAAATCAAAAAAATATTAAAACACCTCTCAAAATTACAAAAAATTAGGTAGTGTTTATTTTGCCTTGTTTGATTTTCTGACCAATTTTAGTCATTTTTGGCTTTATAAAACCTATAAAAATGACAAAACCCCTAAAAATCTATAAAAATTCTAATAATTAAATGAAAAATCAAAAATTAATAATTCCAGTGGCCAAATTTTCCTTTGTTTTGATCTTTACAGGAAAATTACTTCAGGTGTTAATAGGGCCATTTTGCATTTTAAATTGGCCCTTGACACCTGACTGGACAGTCCCTTTTATTTTCCACCTTGTTTGATTTTTATAAAATCCAAAAAAATTAGAAAAATACCAAAAATTAACATAAAACAGTAAAAAATATAAAAAACATAAAAATATTTTTATTTGAATTTTTGGGTGATTTTTGAGTGATTAATAATTGGTTGTATTGGATTGTTTACTTGCTTTTCTAGTTTCTTAATTCATTAAAAAATCCAAAAAAATTATAAAAAGATTAAAAATCCATCAAAAAGTATTTTATTTTATTTATTTTTATTTATGGACTACTTCGTAGGCCGTAAGGCCATTACGTGCTCCTTGTGTTCGACCCTGGTCGCTATACCAGGTTAATATAATAGCGAGACCGCTACTTTGAGCTTGTTTGGTTTTTATCTTGTTTTGGTGGTCTGATTTTTCTGGATTGACACCGCTTGGTGACTTGGGTCGCAACGACCCTTGATTACCTTTACCCGAGTCGTCGGGCGTGTCATCAGAATGGCGCCGTTGCCGGGGAGCACGGCTTAGTAGTCATTTTAGTTTTCATTTTCTTTTTGTTTTCTTTTTCGCGGCTTTCCGCGGCTCTTTCTGAGTCCGCGGCTTTTCACGGCTTTTTATTTTTCTCTTATTTTTATTTTATTTTATTTTATTTTCCTTTATTTTTGTTTTTGTTTGATTTTGCTTGTTTATTTTATTTGCATTTTTGCACATATACCCATGTTTAGTTTCCTGCCTTTATTTGATTATTTTATTTTGGTCTGTGACACTCTGTTTCTTTCTTGCGAGGGCCCGAGAACCGAGGAGGCGACTTTCGAGAAGCCGGTGCAATCGCAGGATTCGGAGGCGGCTTCCTTCTGCACGGAGCCGCAGGAGAGAGCGAGAGAGTAGCTGAGTGAGAGAGGAGTAATTTAGGTTTATTTTAGCACATTTGATTTGTTGTAATAATATAGGGACAGCTTGGACTTGGACACCTTTCTCGGGTCTGTTTCGTTGAGCACCGGTGTGCTCGGGGGACCCATTAGTTAGTCGGTTTTTCGCGGTTTTCTTCGCAGTTTTAGTTTTTCGCTGCCTTTTCCGGTTTCACGTGATTTTTCTCGAGCCCCTAGCTTTAGGACATTCTGTTTGACTATGCCGTACTGAGTAGGATCCAAACACCTAATAGACTGCTTGTACCTATAGATCGTTAATTGGACCTACTAATAAAAAGTTAATAAAAATAGCTGACTCATTTCCTTCGAGCCTACGTGCCGCAGCCTGACATGTCAAGCGCTGCTCCTGAACCCGATTTGTTGGGAGGAGGAGGGGTAGACCGAGACCGGACTCTCTAGATCGAAGGCTGGTGACCAGCTAGACGGTTCTTTCGAGTAGAAGTTGCCTGCTTAGGGACTCGTCTTTTTCCGCTGCACCATTGATGAATACTCATTCATCACTCTTTATTCTTATATTTTAGCTACAAAAACCTTTGCAAATGCATGTATATAGTTGTAAATAGAAATAATTAGTAAAAGCATGCATTGTGTAAAAACATATAATTAGCATGTTTTTGTGCAAAAATAAAAGAATAAAGATTAAAAAGTAAAAGAGGGAAATATTTAGAATAAATATTGAGCAACCTAACCCAAGGGAGGGCTCAGCATGGGCCTGACCGCATAAAAGCCAAAGTAGAGGGAGATAGGGGCTCATGTGTGTAAATATTTATGTAAATAAATAAAAATATTTTCCTCACAAAAATAGCTTAAAATATGCTTGTAAATATTTGTATATTTTTATAAATATAAAAACAAGATAAAAATACAAAAATCAAAAAGAAGACAAAAACATCACCATGTGTATATAGACCACCCACCTTTATATTTATTTAGCCTTATAAATAAATAAAATTAATTTCCAAAATTTTTGTAAATATTCTATATAGTGTAAATAAATAAAATAAAAACAATTAAAACAAAAACAAAATAAAAATAACAAAATTAAAAACATAAAATACATTGTAAATATACCATGTATGTAGATATACATATGTATTTATTTCACCTATGTATATAAATAATAAAAATAAAATAAAAATGTCTTTTTATTCCTCATTTTATAATATAAATAAAAAAATATAAAATGGGAATAAAATTGTATAAAAATAACAATTAAAAATCAAAAATAAAAAAAAACTAGATATTGTACATATACCTATATATAGCTATATAATGTATATACCTTATTTTTATTTCGAAAAATTAATTAAAAATCACAAAAAATAGAAAAAAATATTTCATGTTTTGACTTTCCCTTAGTTCGGCCATTTTCTATTTTTAATTTCATTTCCAAGTAATTTCCACGTGGCCGCCTCCTATTGGCCCTAGGGATGTTGACCGCCCGGTCAACTACCCCCCCCCCAGGACCACTTCCCACGGGCTTAGGCGTCCGACCCGATTTCTCCCTAATTCCGCACCTAAACCCGACTCCCTATCACTTAAGCCCCGGGTCCGATTCCTTCCTGACATATCCGAGATCCTCGCCGGAGCTACCGCATCGGGATCCGCGCCCCAGCACGCCCTACCCGTGCCCTTCTTCCCGGTCCCTCCAGCGTACTTAAGCCGAGCTCCGCCACCTCCATTTCCATCTTTGGCCATTTGCTTCCACCCCCAGTGAGCTCCAATGTGAGAGCCAGAGTGACAGCTCGCCTCCCGTGCTGTTGAAGCGAGGAGAGGTTGCGGATTCCACTGATCCGGCGAGCATCGCCGCCGTGCTCCGCCACCCGCAGGAGCTCGAGCCTCGGAGGGAGACGCTCCTCGAGGCGACGACCCAGAGCACCGTCCGCTCACCCCCAGTCTCATCAGCCCCCCAGGTAGCCCCGTAGATCTTTCTTTTTCTTTAATTTCTCGTTTCCCCCAAATCGTTGCTCCGCCGTCCCCCGTCGATTCCGTCCACGTCCGACCCCCAATCGATCATCGGGCTTCGCCATAGTCATCGCCTTCCTCCCGCGCATCTTCTCCGCATACCCATTCAACCCAGCTCGCATAGGAGCTGGGGTTCGAGCTCCTCCGTCTACCCCCCTCGCCGGAGCTCGCCCATACCACACCACAGACCACCTTCACCCGCCTAACCGGGTCAAGGCAGTTTGCCCTCGACCCGCGAGTCTTCTGGGCTTATTTTGCAGGTCTTAAGAGGACCATCTGAGGTTCTCCCATTCGAGTCAGGAGACGGACCTCCTCCGACCTCGTTGGAGCTCTCCAGAGCTCGGCTGGATCATCGGAGTCCACCAGCAGCTGCGGGACATCGTCGCGGAGCTTCTCCGATCTTTAGGCGCAGCAGAGGAGCCTCGGAGCGAGCCCACCGGGCCGGCGAACTTCGCCGACCATCTGTTCTTCGAGGATCCTCATCCTCCGTCCGATCAGATCCCTCGCTCCAGTTTCCATCTGGGCTGTTCATTCCCGGAGCAGCAGCCACCGCCCGATCTTTGGAGGACTGATCCCAACCGTTGGTCCAGTGAGAGGTTTAGCCACTGACGTCCTCGACCGCTAGATCTGACACGTGGCTACGCCTTCGCCGTTGGATTCGTCCCAGGAGCTCAGCCTTGGACCGCCCGTCGTCTTACACCGTCAGATGCTCCACGTGGCACGCATCCATCGGCCCGCATTAATAAAGGGTAATTTACCCTTAGGCCCCCTCTGTTATTTTATTTTGCATTTAGTCCTGTAATTACGTAGTGTAGTTGTTTAGTTTTTGGTACTTTTGCATAGAGACCCTTGTGCTTGAGTTTATTTGCTGATATGCCCCTGTACGTTGTGTGACACATGCTTCGTCACGTGGCTTTTTGGCTTATTTGCATCTTATGCCCCTGTAGTTCTGAATGTTAATGAATGAATGAAAGTTTTTGGAATATTGCATTTATACCCCTGTGCGTATTTTAATTGAGCATGTGCGGATATATTTGGGTATTTTGCAGATAAGTCCCTAGGCTTTTGGTACCTGTTACCAAATATCCCTTGGAACTTACTTTCCTTACAAATAGGTCCCTGACTGCCTCAGGCGCGTGCGACGCACGTGTTTACCTGGGTTATTTGCACCAGGACCCCCAGAACTTCGGGTATTTGCACATAGGTCCCTGTGCACAGTGCCCCTTCTTTATTTTTGGAATAAAATAGCAAATATATTCTAAATCCAACGAAATTGGACACATGGCTCCTGCCATAGTGTAAACTTTTCGAGGATTTTTGGAGACATTTCTGTGTTGATTTGATATTTTTAAAAAATCAAAAACCACTATTTTCGTTACTGTCTAAGTTTAAAAATCCCAAAAAAATATTAAATATCATCTAAAATTCACAAAAAAGTTCTTGCTATTTGTTTATGCTTGCTTGATTTTCTAGCCATATTTGGCTATTTTTCATTACTTAAAACACTTAAAAATTAAAAAACACTCAAAACCTTATAGAAATTCTAGTAAATAAATTAAAAATCCAAAAATAATAATCTAGGTGCCTAAATTTTCCTTATTTTATTCTCTTTACAGAAAAATTACTCCCAACTAATTTGGGGCTTCTAGATATTTTATCTAGGTCCTTTTAGCTTAGTTGGACAGTACATACATTTTCAGCACTGTTTGATTTTTAGAAAATTAAATAAATATCAGAAAATCCCAAAAATTCACCAAAAACACTAAAAATTATAAAACACATAAAAATATTTTTGTTAAAATTTTTGGTTGATTTTTGTTGCATTTAATAAATTGTTGAAGTGTGTAGTTTTGTTGTTTTCTTTATTTTCTTCACATCTTAAAAATCCAAAAAAATATAAAATAATCAAAAACCACAAAAATTCTTCTTTTATTTTCTTTTATTTCTTTTTGACTACTTCGTAGGCCGACAGGCCAACCCGTGCTCCTTGTGTTCGACCCTGGTCGCTATACCAGGTTAAATTAATAGCGAGACCGCTTTCGTGTTTTCGAGTTGATTTCTCATTTTATTTGTGGTCTATTTTTATTAATCGAGCCGTCCTGATCGTGTGGGTCGCAACGACCGTTTAGCACCTTATACCCTAGTGGTCGGGACGCTCATCAGAATGGCGCCGTTGCCGGGGAGCACGACTTAGTAGTTTTTATTTTTGCTTTATTTTTGTTTTCGCGGCTTTTCGCGGTTCTTTCAGAGCTCGCGGCTTTTCGCGGCTTTTTGTTTATATTTTATTTTTGTTTTATTTTATTTTCTTTTATTTTTGTTTTTGTTTGATGTTTGTTTGTCTATTTTATTTTGCATTTTTCATATATACCCTCATTTTATTCTTATTTCTTTTTCTTATTATTATTTGGTTATTTTTATTGGTCTGACCACTCTATTCTTTCTTGCGAGGGCCCGAGGACCGAGGCGGCCGATTTCGAGAAGCTGACGCAACCGCGAGACTCGGAGGCGGCTCCTTTCTTTACAGAGCCGCAGGAGAGAGTGAGAGAGAGTTGAGTGGGAGAGGTTTTATTTTTCTTTTTATTTTGATTATTATTGTAATAATACATGTGCTCAGAGACTCTTGGACTTGGTTGACTAGCGGGTCTGTTTTGCCGAGCACCGGTGTGCTCGGGGGACCCTTAGGATTTTCGCGGCTTTTTCGCGGTTTTGTTTTCTTTTCTTTTTAGCGGCCTTTTCCGGTGTTTACGCGGTTTTTCATCGAGCCCCTAGACTTAGGAATTTCTGCTTGCTTGTGTCGTAATTAGTAGGATCCCCAGACCTAATTATCTGCATGTTCCTATAGTGCGCTTAATTGGACCTACTAATAATTGATTAATAAAAATAACTGATTCATCTCCTTCGTAGCCTACGTGCCGCAGCCTACCCCGTAAAGCGCTTTCTCCTACCCCCGATTTGTCGGGCAGAGGAGGGGTAGGCCAAGACCGGACCCTTTGACTTGGAGGTCGGTGATCGGTTAGACGGTTCTACGAGTAGACTTGCTCATCTAGGACTCGGTTTTCATCGCTGCATCATTTAGGTAGTTTATTTTTAGTCTTTACATTTCTGCGCGGATCACTTGCATGTAGAGTGCTGGAGGCAAGGTATGCATTTCTATCTTTGCATGCATAATTGATTTCATCGCGCATCGGCTTTTTCGTCTTCTCCCCCTTGTTTTGGATTAAATAACGAGGAGAACCGAAAAATTCGTTAGGCCTTTGTTTTTATTGAAAAAAATTAAAAAGAAAAAGCATAAAATTGGGACTGCTAAAACTATTGACCGTAAAAGACATTCACCTTAAAAATTTGTCTTGGGGAGAGCAAACCCCTCATTGTTTGGTTTGCTTGCGCGAGAGAGTGACCCGCACCCTAGGTAGAGCCCTCCGGTGCTATTTCCAGCTGACTACCGACTCTTCCATACGGGCCAGTCGGTTGTTGTAGTATCAGGTATCCCAACAGGTCACGTAAGCACTCTGATAGATTGATTGTTCACCTAATAAAATTGGACAAGATAATTTGACCGAGCCTTTACGGTCTTCAGCTCGTGTTGTGTTGGTGAACAGAGGGTTTGGTTGATCATCATAGTTTTTCCAGATCTCATCCGCCCTACTCGTCAGATCACGATGATGGGTAGACGCTCTCTTAGGCAGCCTCTGGCTGCACCGCTTTCAGGCACGTCTACTCATTCATCTAGGTTGGCCCGCGAGAGCCAAGACCAGTTCTCCGAGCCCGAGTACGATTCCGCCCTGTTCCCCCTCGACCCCCTTTCTTTCGGTTTTGAGAGATATGAGCCAGAGGAGAGACTAGCAGATTTGACAGCACCTGAGTTTGGCTCATTTGATTTTGCAGACGCCATGGCCGGCAGTTCTGAGGATCGCTCCCGTCAGCCTGAGCACTTCGTATTGGATCAGGGAGCGATCAACTCCACCCTGATCGCCTCGTTAGAGACCGTCCAGCAGCAGTTGAGGGATTAGGGAGCATTCATGCTCGACATGAGGAGAGAGATGGAGCAGATGCGAGCAGAGAGAGCAGAGCGCGAGCAGAGGAGAGAGGGACCGAGGATCCCAGAGGATGCTGATGCAGCAGCCGCAGCAGCCGTGGCCGCCGCAGCTGCGGCAGGAGGAGCACCGAGACCGATGCGGGAGTTACACAACCCCGGATTGACGTTGACGCACCACTGGGTAGTACTTCCAGCCATCGTGGGGGACTTCAAGTTCCCCCCGAACACCTTGCATCTACTCCCTCGCTTCCATGGGCTCGCTACTGAGGAGCCCCATCTCCACCTCCAGAAGTTTTTGATGATTTGCAGCACTATCCACGACCGTCAGGTGGACCAGGACACGATCAGGATGATCGCCTTCCCCTTTTCCCTAGCAGACAGAGAAGCCACCAGGCTGAAGCATTTGGGGAGGTTTGTTTACACCTGGGAGCAGCTCCACACCGAGTACTTGAAGAAGTACTATCCACTCGGGCAGACCAATGCAGCGAGAGCCCTCATCAGCTACTTCTCCATGCTCCCCAACGAGCAATTCCATGAGGCATGGGAGAGGTTTCTTGAGCTTACTGACAGATGCCCGCACCATGATATTTCGAAGCCCAACCTTGTGCAGAGCTTCTTCAGCGGGTTGACACCAGAGCTCCAGGGCTTGGTGAATGTTTCTTGTGGCGGGTCCTATTTCGCCAAGGATCACGACCAGGTCTGGGCCATCTACGAGGAGATGGCCGAGAACTATATGGTGATGTCCCAGACCTAGTTGTATATACAGGGCAGACCCCAGCAGCAGCCAGGACCCGTGCAGTACCAGAGGATAGCATGGGTCGATGCCGGTCCATCCAGTTCATCCGCAGTAGCAGCAGCACAGGCAGAGTCATCCGCTGCGGATATGGGTATCATCAGCGAGAAGTTGGACCGGATGGAGCTGATTGAGAAGAAGTAGTGCCAGGGCATCACGCAGATGGAGCAGATGGCACAGACTCTAAGCGACATGAAGACCCAGCTCACGTGTCTCCAGGAGGCACAGACGGCTTCACAACCCCGTCTTCAGTCGCGAGGCGATACCGGCGGCAGCAGCAGCTCGTCTCAGCGCTCCAGCTCCTTTCAGCAGCCTAGACAGGTTCACCTTATACAGGCGGAGCCGTACCAGCAGCAGCAGCCCTCTTACCAGTCTCCACCATCTCCAGACCTGCAGATGGTGGTATACCAGCCGGATCAGCCTCTGGCAGTACTCCCGCCAGCCCAGTACGATGCAGAGCCGTTGATGGATGTCAACAGGATTTGGTATGACCGTCCTCAGCCTGGGATCCGACGAGACCATCCCGGATTCAGGTGGCGGAGTGGAGGTACCCAGCCCCAGCAGCAGCCATCTGGCCAGGGAGGCCAGTACAGCCAGCAGAGGGATCACCAGCAGCAGCAGCCCCCAGTTTACCAGTCACAGCCGCAGTCATCCTTCGTTCCTCGTCCCTATCAGCAGTAGGGACAGTCTTGGAGACGTGAGCAGCAGGCTCACCAGCCACACCAGCAGCAACACCCTCCGTCTTATCCCTCTCACTAGCAGCACCAGTTCCAGCAGCCTCAGCACCAGAGAGGCTACCCGTCGGGCTCCCACGAGAGCCCAGTTTTGGATGATATAGCCCGCCTCCTCACGGACCAGCAGGCTACCTTCAGACGGGAGATGGACGAGTTCCTCCAGGAGATGCGGGACATTGTGAGAGGGAAGGCCGCCATTCCTGCCCAGATCGAGCCAAATCCCAACAGCCTGAAGTGGAAATTTGAGCAGGTAGCTTACACTAAGCATGCCACTCCTAGTGATCCATTTGTTGATACATCTTCGGATCTTTTTGATGCTGATTTTGTTACGCTTTGGAGCGGTAGGACACCAGCAGGCGGCGACGCCTCGTCTGAGCTACACCACGAGGATACATCCGGGGCGCCAGATGAGGAGGAGGAGAGCGGTACTGAGGCCGCTCATGATGATGATGGTGGTACTGATGCCACCAAGGATGCTGATCCCACCGGCGGTACTGAGGCCGCCGCTTCACCAGTTCGAGGAGGTGGTACTGACGCCACCAGAGTAGCCGAGCCAGCACGCGGTACTGAGGCCGCGAGACGTCTAGGAGAGCCAGCCCGGGGTGGTACTGAGGCCACCGGTGTTCTTTCAGAGAGAGTTGTTGTTTTTCCTCATGTGGATGTATCTCAGAACACTGTTTTGAATAAAGGAAAAGGTTTAGTTTCTTCAGGTCCCACTATGGTGATTGATGTATGTGCGGATCCGGCCGTCGAGCCATCTAGACCTATTCCTAGTCCTTCATCTGAGAAGGACCCTGTGATCCCCTTCCCTAGAGCCCTTCTGATGGGGAAGGGGAAGAAAAGAGAAAAAGACCCAAAAAAGAGAGAGCAGGAGGAGTTCAGCCAGAGCATGATCGACAGATTTCACATACAGCTGACCCTTCAGGAGGCTTCGCAGCACATCCCCCTTCTTCAGCGATCGTTGAGAGATAGGACCACAATCAGAAGAAGAAGGAGGAGGAACCATCATTCAGAGATACATGTGCTGACGAAAGCCACGTGCTTCGCGATCCAGAATCGTCTGCCGGCCAAGAGGCCAGATTCTGGAGCCCCATATGTCAGATGTCAGATTAGTGAGCAGAGGTTCGACCGGACTCTATTGGATAGCGGATCGTCTATCAACCTCCTTCCGGCAGCCCTTCTCGATCGCTTCGAGTTGGGCACTCTTAGACAGAGCAGGACAGTCCTTCAGTTTGCTGATCGATCTGTCAAGAGGCCGAAGGGGTTGTTGCGAGACGTTATTGTCACTATTCAGGGCCTGCAATTCCCCGTGGACTTCGTAGTGTTGGACATGGAGATCCCTGATTCAGTGATCGATACCCCCATCATCCTCGGTCGTCCGTTCTTGGCCACAGCCAAGGCGGTGACTGATCATGATAGCAGGAAGGTATACTTTCGCGTCGAGGGCGAAAGTGTACAAATAGAGACGGTCGAGGACTACAGAGCCAGAGAGAGCATGCTCAGAGACCAGTACCGATACAGAGCAGCTGACAGATGCCGGGCTAGACATCCACCAGGACTGTGATTTTGTGATCACAAATGATGAGGCAGCATGGGCAGACCCTTCAGCACAGGCCATCCTCTCATTTCCAGACACCGCTGATGTCGAGATGATAGCAGAGGAGAGCTTGGAGAACACAGCCCTGGTCCAGGATACTACAGAGGCAGCAGAGCCGGTTCTCGACCGCGACACGATTTCTAGTGATGGTGGTACTGAGGCCACCTTGTGTAATGGTGGTACTGATGCCACCTTGTTTGATGCAGATCCCTCGGATTCAGAGTCTGATTGGGCAGATTGTGATGATCATATGCCAGACCTGAGTCCACCAGAGCCTACAGATGAGGAGGAGGTAGATGCAGAGCAGATCAGAGACAGCACAGTTGAGCAGCCTTCTCCAGATCCAGTTTGTGAGAGCTCGTCTTCTTTCTCCCAGGCAGATTTGGCAGATTTAGCAGCATTCACACATCTTCTTCCGAAGCCAGATTTGCCAGCACCCAGCTGTCCAGAGCTGAAGCCGCTCCCTACTTCGCTGAAGTATTGGTTCCTTGCGGGCGAACCTGAGATGTACCCGGTCATCATCTCCGCCGATCTGACTGGAGAGCAGGAATCCCGTTTGATGGGGGTTCTTGAAAAGAACCGCAAGGCAATCGAATGGAGCGTAGCAGATCTCCATGGGATTAGTCCATCAGTGTGCTCCCACCATATTTATCTCGAGGAGGGGGCGAAGCCGTCGCGTGAGTTCCAGCGGCGGCTGAACCCCAACCTGAGAGAGGTCGTGATGAAGGAAATATCAAAATGGTGGAGTGCAGATTTTATTTATCCCATTTCCGACTCCAAGTGGGTCAGCCCCTTGCATGTGGTGCCCAAGAAAATGGGCATCACGACAGTGACCAGTGAGTAGGGAGAGGAGATTGCTACACGAGTACCCACCTCTTGGAGGGTCTGTGTTGACTACAGGAGACTCAACCAGGCCACCAAGAAGAACCATTTCCCCCTGCCTTTTATTGACCAGATCATTGAGAGACTGGCAGGGAAGAGCCATTATTGCTTCCTGGATGGGTACTCGGGCTACAACCAGGTGGCCATCGCTCCTGAGGATCAGGAGTAGACCACCTTTACCTGTCCCTTCGGTACATATGCCTTTCGACGCATGCCATTTTGGCTATGCAATGCCCCTGCGACTTTTCAGAGGTGCATGCTGTCGATATTTTTGGACATGGTAGGGGAGTATTTGGAGGTCTTCATGGACGATTTCTCGATCTACGACGACGGATTCGACTCCTGTCTTGACTGCCTAGATCGAGTACTCCAGCGATGTATTGAGTTCCATTTGGTTCTATCTTGGGAGAAGAGTCACTTCATGGTGACTCAAGGGACGATGCTTGGCCACATCATCTCCAACAGGGGCATGGAGGTTGATCCGGCCAAGGTTGATGTCATTAAAAAACTCGCACCGCCGTCCAATTTGAGGCAGCTACGGTCATTCCTGGGGCACGTTGGTTTTTATCAGAGATTCATTCATGATTTCAGCAGGATTGCCCGGCCGTTGACTGACCTCTTGACGAAAGACACCGAGTTCCTTGTCGATGACAAGTGTCTTTCGTCCTTTGCGACTCTCCAGCAGTGTGTGATTGAGGCTCCTGTTCTCCAGCTTCCTGATTGGTCTCTCCCAATCGAGATCATGACGGATGCCTCCGATTTTGCCGTAGGAGCAGTGCTGGGACAGAGGAGGGATGGAGTTCCATTTGCTATCCACTACGCTAGCTGCACATTGGATTCTGCCCAGCGGAATTACACGGTCACAGAGAAGGAGATGCTAGCCGTAGTGTTCGCCCTAGATAAGTTTCAATCTTATATCATTGGATCTAGAGTGACCCTGTACACAGATCACACCGCCATCAGGTACCTCATGGCAAAGAAGGATGCCAAGGCCAGATTGACTAGATGGATCCTTCTACTCCAGGAATTCGACATTGAGATCAAGGATAGGCCTGGAGTCAAGAATGTGGTGGCGGATCACCTCTCCCGTATAGAGAAGCCTGAGGAGTCTGAGCAGATTGATCCCATTTGTGAGACCTTCCCAGATGAGGCGATCCTTGCTATCGCCTCACTCCCGTGGTATGCCGATATTGTGAACTTTCTCGTTGCTGGGAATGTCCCACAAGATTGGCCCAGGCAGAGGCTTGAGACCTTCCTTGCGAAGGCCAAGTCCTACCATTGGGAGGATCCCATCCTTTACCACGAAGGAGGGGATAGCGTCTGGCGTCGGTGTATTCCTCAGGAAGAACACCATAGCGTCCTCACTTACTGCCACAAGCTTGAGGCAGGAGGACATCATTCTGGGAGGAGAACGACACATAAAGTGCTCCAATCCGGCTTGTGGTGGCCTACCCTCTTCAAGGACTCTGATGAGTTCGTGAAGAGGTGTACTGACTGTCAGAGGATGGGCACTTGTGGACACCGTGATATGATGCCGATGCAGCCCATTCACTTCTGTGAGGTTTTTGACGCATGGGGAATTGATTTCATGGGTCCATTCCCTAAGAGTCAGGGATTTGAGTACATTCTGTTGGCCGTTGACTATGTTAGTCGTTGGGTTGAGGCTATCCCTACCGAGCCACTGATGCGAGGACTGTTTGCAGATTTTTGAGGAAGCACATCATCACGCGGTTCGGGGTTCCACGAGTTCTGATTTCTGATGGGGGGTCTCATTTCATCAACGACCAGGTGAAGGCCCTTTCTAGCGAGTTCGGTATAGACCATCGTGTTGCTACACCTTACCATCCACAGACGAATGGTCTAGCCGAGGTGTCGAATAGGGAGATCAAGACTATATTGCAGAAAGTCGTCCGCCCATATCGAAAGGATTGGTCACAGCTTTGGGACTCGGTCTTGTGGGCATATAGGATGTCTTTCAAGACACCATTGGGCACATCTCCCTTTCGCTCGTATATGGCAAGCCGTGCCATTTGCCTGTTGAGTTGAGGCATAGGTCACTATGGGAAGTTATTGATATTCTCATGGATCCAGATGGTGCAGGAGACCAGAGGAGGGCAGAGTTAGCAGTCCTGGAGGAGCTTAGAGATATAGCTTTCTCAAACAGCCTACAGTATAAGGAGAGAGTGAAGGAGTGGTATGATTCTCATATCAACCACAAGCATTTTGAGATTGGACAGAGAGTATGGCTGTTTGATGCGAGGCTTCGTTTATTCCCAGGGAAGCTACAGAGCAAGTGGAAGGGACCCTACTTGGTCAGAAAGGTACACGACAACGGTAGCATTGATATATCCGAGTTGTCTTCTGAGAGTACCTTTCGTGTGAACGGCCAGCGGCTCAAGCCATTTCTAGATCATGAGACGCGGGTCGTTGATCTTGCCCCTATTCATTTTGCGTGAGATGTGGTCTTTGACTCACATCTAATGCATCTCACGCCTAAGTTTCACTGATCTTCCGCCTTGTATAGATCCAGATGTCTATATCACTACATTCTTTAGTCCCACATCCCTTCCTTCATCTTATGAGTATGCTATACTTAGGGTGCACTTTACCCTAAGTATAGGGGGGATGTGAGACCTTTGGGTATTTCTTTTGTTTCTGTCTACCCCTGTTTTTGCTGCCTATACTTAAGGATATTTCACCCTAAGTATGGGGGGGTAGACCCGGTACATTCTCCTCTCGGTTTTCCCTTAGTATACAGCCTGCTATACTTAGGATCACTTGATCCTAAGAATAGGGGGAAGACCCGAGACCCTCTTGACCTTTTTATTTCATTTATTCGTCTTTGTATATAGCCTTCCTTTTCACTTCCCTATACCTAGCACGAGTTATGTCTTCTTCATCGCTCTTGACTCTGAGGACATCGTTCGAGCTAAGTATAGGGGGGGTGTATATATTTCATATATACTTTAGCCATAACTCGTACTTTGTGTGTGTGTAAATAAATAAAATGGCTAAAAACCTTAAAAATCACAAAAATTAAAAATTTTTCATGTACATAAACTTCTTTTATTTGCACATAAATAGCTAGTGTACAAATTATTTTTGTAAAAATGATTTCAAAAATCTTTTGTGTAAAGCTTGTGTAAATATTTTCTTATCAAAATTATGTATATAGTACAAATCCAAAATGTTTTGAAAATCAAAAGTTTACAAAAATCTTGTGTAAATTTGTGTAAATATATTTTTGCAAAACTTGCACTTCATGCATCATACATTCATGATTTCAAAACATTTTTCAAAAATTTTGCAAGTCTGTAAACTTTGTGTAAATAGCATCTTTTGTATATATGTATATAGTTTCTCTGGATGATAGTTGACAGTTAAACTAGCCTGGAATCAAATTGAGAAATGGAGCTTGATAAGATCTTAATCAACCTAACTTCTAAGAGGAACCTTATAGGGCTTAGGTTTAAGGCTTTTCAGGTCCATGGTGACTTAATTCTTTGAGTCCACTAGGCTATGATCACATGTCATCTCAATGAGCCTAAGTAGAGCACTTAACAACAACACATGACTCATATAGACTATGGCTTTACTTGGACACCAGCACTATGCACCGAGCTCTCTACGGATGAGATGGTGAGGAGGCAGTCTTCCTTGACTTGGGGTAGCATATGAGGGTAGTACTTCTAGGCGGAACCTCTCTTCTTCTTATAGTGAAGGAAGTGTGTCTCAACTTGGTCTGGTTGCCATGAGGTCTAACGACAGGAGTTGTGGGTTGCAATAAAGCTTCAAAAGAGGGATAGTCTACTGGCTCAAGAGGAAAAACTCCTTGTATATATGCTGCACATGTATATGTTGTATAGATGCACTTGAAAAAAAATGCAAAAAGAAAATAACTCCAAAAAAGTGGTGGGTCTGAGAGAAAATGATAATCCCACCGGAGTATGTATATAAAGTGCAATAAGCAAAGCTTGGTATCATGATCCACCTGATGTAGCTTGCAGTAGGGAGACTTGGCTACACTGGTCAAGCTCCCAAGGGTACTTGGCTACACTGGCCTTGACCCATTCTCTTCTTCCTCCTCTTCTTGAGCCGGTTGAACTTGAACTTAGAAGGGAATACCCCGCTCCTCGAGGAAAGAGTGGCCAGATTGAGGTCATAGAGTTACCTTGTTGGGGAGGGTTGTCAAGTTGCCATTTCTGAGGTGGAGAGCTTAGACCTCACATTCACAGGACAAGAAATGATTCATGGTCTTCAGGGTTTGTGATTGATGACTTGTTCTGATCTGGAGCATTGAGGAGTCTTGGTTATAGATTAGTGGAACTTAGAGGCTGTTGAGTTTTAGACTTAAGTCCAAATAAGGTTCCGACACATTAATAATCCAAAGATCTGATCGAGCTCCATACCTTAATTTAATGAAGGCAAGTTTAATAATCAACCTTGATCCATGTACATTCTCTTTTTCTTTTTCTTTATTTCTTTTTCACTTCTTTTTCAAATAAGTGTTTGCTAAGGGACTAGCAAAGTTAAGTATAGGGGGGTGATGAATACTCATTCATCACTCTTTATTCTTATATTTTAGCTACAGCAACCTTTGCAAATGCATGTATATAGTTGTAAATAGAAATAATTACCAAAAGCATGCATTGTGTAAAAACCTATAATTAGCATGTTTTTGTGCAAAAATAAAAGAATACAGATTAAAAAGAAAAAGAGGGAAATATTTAGAATAAATATTGAGCAACCTAACCCAAGGGAGGGCTCAGCATGGGCCTGACCGCATAAAAGCCAAAGTAGAGGGAGATAGGGGCTCATGTGTGTAAATATTTTTGTAAATAAATAAAAATATTTTCCTCACAAAAATAGCTTAAAATATGCTTGTAAATATTTGTATATTTTTATAAATATAAAAACAAGATAAAAATACAAAAATAAAAAAGAAGACAAAAACATCACCATGTGTATATAGACCACCCACCTTTATATTTATTTAACCTTATAAATAAATAAAATTAATTTCCAAAATTTTTGTAAATATTCTATATAGTGTAAATAAATAAAATAAAAACAATTAAAACAAAAACAAAATAAAAATAACAAAATTAAAAACATAAAAATACATTGTAAATATACCATGTATGTAGATATACATATGTATTTATTTCACCTATGTATATAAATAATAAAAATAAAATAAAAATGTCTTTTTATTCCTCATTTTATAATATAAATAAATAAAATATAAAATGGGAATAAAATTGTATAAAAATAACAATTAAAAATCAAAAATAAAAAAAACCTAGATATTGTACATATACCTATATATAGCTATATAATGTATATACCTTACTTTTATTTCGAAAAAATAATTAAAAATCACAAAAAATAGAAAAAATAAAACAAAAATATTTCAAGTTTTGACTTTCCCTTAATTCAGCCATTTTCTATTTTTAATTTCATTTCCAAGTAATTTTCACGTGGCCGCCTCCTATTGGCCCTGGGGATGTTGACAGCCCGGTCAACTACCCCCCCCCCAGGACCACTTCCCACGGGCTTAGGCGTCCGACCCGATTTCTCCCTAATTCCGCGCCTAAACCCGACTCCCTATCACTTAAGCCCCGGGACCAATTCCTTCCTGACATATCCGAGATCCTCGCTGGAGCTACCGCATCGGGATCCGCGCCCCAGCACGCCCTACCCGCGCCCTTCTTCCCGGACCCTCCAGCGTACTTAAGCCGAGCTCCGCCACCTCCATTTCCATCTTTGGCCATTTGCTTCCACCCCCAGTGAGCTCCAACGTGAGAGCGAGAGTGACAGCTTGCCTCCCGTGCTGTTGAAGCGAGGAGAGGTTGCGGATTCCACTGATCCGGCGAGCATCGCCGCCGTGCTCCGCCACCCGCAGGAGCTCGAGCCTCGGAGGGAGACGCTCCTCGAGGCGACGACCCAGAGCACCGTCCGCTCACCCCCAGTCTCATCAGCCACCCAGGTAGCCCCGTAGATCTTTCTTTTTCTTTAATTTCTCGTTTCCCCCAAATCGTTGCTCCGTCGTCCCCCGTCGATTCCGTCCACGTCCGACCCCCAATCGATCATCGGGCTTCTCCATAGCCATCGCCTTCCTCCCGCGCATCTTCTCCGCATACCCATTCAACCCAGCTCGCACAGGAGCTGGGGTTCGAGCTCCTCCGTCTACCCCCCTCGCCGGAGCTCGCCCATACCACACCACAGACCACCTTCACCCGCCTAACCGGGTCGAGGCAGATTGCACTCGACCCGTGAGTCTTCTGGGCTTATTTTGCAGGTCTTAAGAGGACCATCTGAGGTTCTCCCATTCGAGCCAGGAGACAGACCTCTGCCGACCTCGCCGGAGCTCTCCAGAGCTCGGCTGGATCATCGGAGTCCACCAGCAGCTGCGGGACATCGTCGCGGAGCTTCTCCGATCTTTAGGCGCAGCAGAGGAGCCTCGCAGCGAGCCCACCGGGCCGACGAACTTCGCCAGCCATCTGTTCTTCGAGGATCCTCATCCTCCGTCCGATCAGACCCCCCGCTCCAGTTTCCATCTGGGCCGTTCATTCCCGGAGCAGCAGCCACCGCTCGATCTTTGGAAGACTGATCCCAGCCGTTGGTCCAGTGAGAGGTTTAGCCACTGACGTCCTCGACCGCTAGATCTGACACGTGGCTACGCCTTCGCCGTTGGATTCGTCCCAAGAGCTCAGCCTTGGACTGCCCGTCGTCTTACACCGTCAGATGCTCCACGTGGCGCGCATCCATCGGCCCGCATTAATAAAGGGTAATTTACCCTTAGGCCCCCTCTGTTATTTTGTTTTGCATTTAGTCCTGTCATTACGTAGTGTAGTTGTTTAGTTTTTGGTACTTTTGCATAGAGACCCTTGTGCTTGAGTTTATTTGCTGATATGCCCCTGTACGTTGTGTGACACGTGCTTCGTCACGTGGCTTTTTGGCTTATTTGCATCTTATGCCCCTGTAGTTCTGAATGTTAATGAATGAATGAAAGTTTTTGGAATATTGCATTTATACCCCTGTGCGTATTTTAATTGAGCATGTGCGGATATATTTGGGTATTTTGTAGATACGTCCCTGGGCTTTTGGTACCTGTTACCAAATAGCCCTTGGAACTTACTTTCCTTACAAATAGGTCCCTGAATGCCTCAGGCGCGTGCGACGCACGTGTTTACCCGGGTTATTTGCACCAGGATGCCCAGAACTTCGGGTATTTGCACATAGGTCCCTGTGCACAGTGCCCCTTCTTTATTTTTGGAATAAAATAGCAAATATACTCCAAATCCAACGAAAATTGGATACATGGCTCCTGCCATAGTGTAAACTTTTCGAGGATTTTTGGAGACATTTCTGTGTTGATTTGATATTTTTGAAAAATCAAAAACCACTATTTTCGTTACTGTCTAAGTTTAAAAATCCCAAAAAATACTAAATATCATCTAAAATTCACAAAAAAATTATTTGCTATTTGTTTATGCTTGCTTGATTTTCTAGCCAAATTTGGCTATTTTTCATTACTTAAAACACTTAAAAATTAAAAAAATACTCAAAACCTTATAGAAATTCTAGTAAATAAATTAAAAATCCAAAAATAATAATCTAGGTGCCTAAATTTTCCTTGTTTTATTCTCTTTACAGGAAAATTACCTCCCAGCTAATTTGGGGCTTCTAGATATTTTATCTAGGTCCTTTTAGCTCGGTTGGACAGTACCTACATTTTCAGTCACTGTTTGATTTTTAGAAAATTAAATAAATATCAGAAAAATCCCAAAAATTCATCAAAAACACTAAAAATTATAAAACACATAAAAATAGTTTTGTTAGAATTTTTGGTTGATTTTTGTTGCATTTAATAAATTGTTGAAGTGTGTAGTTTTGTTGTTTTCTTTATTTTCTTCACATCTTAAAAATCCAAAAAAATATAAAATATTCAAAAACCACCAAAATACTTCTTTTATTTTCTTTTTGTTCTTTTTGACTACTTCGTAGGCCGAGAGGCCAACCCGTGCTCCTTGTGTTCGACCATGGTCGCTATACCAGGTTAAATTAATAGCGAGACCGCTTTTGTGTTTTCGAGTTGATTTGTCATTTTATTTGTTGTCTATTTTTCTTGATCGAGCCGTCCTGATCATGTGGGTCGCAACG
Source organism: Ottelia alismoides (assembly GCA_037367405.1). Lineage (NCBI taxonomy): Eukaryota > Viridiplantae > Streptophyta > Magnoliopsida > Alismatales > Hydrocharitaceae > Ottelia > Ottelia alismoides. The sequence goes on along the minus strand of JAZKJV010001860.1, from coordinate 707,555 downwards.
ACCGTTTAGCACCTTATACCCTAGTGGTCGGGACGCTCATCAACCATATAGGTAGTTTACTTTCTGTCTTTTAAATTCTGCGCGGATCATATTGCATGTAGAGTGCTGGAGACAGGTACACATTCCTTACTTTGCATGCATCATTGATTTCATCGCGCATCGGCTTTTTCGTCTTCTCCCCCCTGTTTTGACTTAATAACCAGGAGAACCGAAAAATTCATTAGGCGTTTTTGTTTTTATTGAAAAAGACCTAAAAAGAAAAACCATAAAATTGGGACTGCTAAAACTATTGATCATTAAAAGACACTTGATTTTAAAAACTTGTCTTGGGGAGAGCAACCCCTCATTGGTTGGTTTGATTGTGCGAGAGAGTGACCCGAACACTAGGTAGAGCCCTCCGGTACTATTCTCGACTGATTACCGACTACTTCTGTGCGGGACAGTCGGTTTGGAAAGTATCGGGTATCCCAGCAGGTCACGTAATCGCTCTGATATCTTGATTGCTCACCAAAATAAAATTTGACAAGATAAATTGACCGAGCCTATACGGTCTTCAGCTCGCGTTGCATTGGTGAACTTAGGGGTTTGCTTGTGATCATAGTTTCTCCAGATCTCATCCGCCTTACTCGCCACATCAAGATGATGGGCAGACGATCTCTTAGGCAGCCTCTGGCTGCACCGCTTTTGGGCACGTCTACCCGTTCATCTAGGTTGGTTCGCGAGAGCCGAGACCCGCTCTCTGAACCCGAGTATGATTCCACCCTGTTCCCCCTCGACCCCCTTTCTTTCAGTTTCGAGAGACCAGTGCCAGAGGAGAGATTAGCAGATTTATCGGCACTTGAGTTTGGATCGTTTGATTTTGCAGAGACCATGGCCGGCAGTTTTGATAATCGCTCTAGAGGTCCACAGCCCGAGCATTTTGTTTTGGACCAGGGTGCGATCAACTCCACCCTGATTGCCTCCCTCGAGACAGTGCAACAACAATTGAGGGATCAGGGAGCTTTCATGTTGGACATGAGGTGCGAGATGGAGCAGATGAGAGCAGAGCGAGAGCAGCGCAGAGACGGGCCGAGAGTCCCAGATGATGCAGCGGCCGCCGCCGCAGCGGCAACCACCACGACATGAGCAGGAGACCCACCGAGACCGATGCGGAAGTTACACAACCCCGGATCAACCCTGATACATCACTGGGTTGTGCTACCAGCCATCGTGGGGGACTTCAAATTCCCCCCGAACACCTTGCAGCTCCTCCCTCGTTTCCATGGGCTCGTCACCGAGGAGCCCCATCTCCACCTCCAGGAGTTTCTCATGATTTGCAGTACTGTCTACGACCGTCAGGTGGACCAGGACACGATACGGATGATTGCCTTCCCCTTTTCTTGGCAGACAGAGCAGCCACCTGGCTGAAACATCTGGGGAAGTTTATCTACACTTGGGAGCAGCTCCGCACCGAGTACTTGCATAAGTACTATCCACTCGGGCGGACCAATGCCACGAGAGCCCTGATCAACAACTTCTCCATGCTCCCCAACGAGCAGTTTCATGAGGCATGGGAGAGGTTCAGAGAGCTGACTGACAGATGCCCGTACCACGACATTTCCAAGCCGAACCTCGTGCAGAGCTTTTTCAGCGGGCTGACACCAGAGCTTCAGGGCTTGGTGAGCGCTTCTTGTGGCGGGTCTTACTTCACCAAGGATCACGACCAGGTCTGGGCCATCTACGAGGAGATGGCTGAGAACTACATGGTGATGTCCCAGACCCGGTTATACACTCAGGACAGACACCAGCAGCCACAGACCGTGCAGTACCAGAGGATAGCATGGGTCGATGCCGGTCCTTCCAGTTCGTCCGCAGTAGCAGCAGCACAGGCCGAGTCATCAGCCGCGGACATGGGGATCATCAACGAGAAGCTGGACCGGATGGAGATTATAGAGAGGAAGCAGTGCCAGGGCATCACTCAGATGGAGCAGATGGCATAGACTTTGAGTGACTTGAAGACACATCTCATGTGTCTCCAGGAGGCACAGACGGCTTCCCAGCCCCGTCTTCAGTCACGAGGCGATACCGGCAGCAGCAACAGCTCGTCCCAGCGCTCCAGCTCTCACCAGCAGCCTAGACAGGTTCACCTTGTACAGGCGGAGCTGTACCAGCAGCCGCAGCCCACTTACCAGTCACCACCATCTCCAGACTTGCAGATGGTGGTATACCAGCAGGATCAGCCTCTGGCAGTGCTCCCGCTACCCCAGTACGATGCAGAGCCGTTGATGGATGTCAACGGGATTTGGTATGACCGCCCTCAGCCCAGTATCCGACGAGACCATTTCGGATTCCATTGGGGGAACGGAGGTACCCAGCCCCAACAGCAGCCGTCAGGACAGGGTGGCCAGTACGGCCATCCGAGGGATCACCAGCCGCAGCAATAGTAACCCCCAGTGTACCCACCACAGTAGCAGCAGCAGTCGTCGTATGGTCCTCGTCCCTATCAGCAGGGACAGTCTTGGAGGCGAGATCAGCCTCCCCAGCAGCAGCAGCAACATCACCCGTACCCCTCTCAGCCACAACACCAGTTCCAGCAGCCTCACTACCAGAGAGGCTACCCGTCGGGCTCCCATAAGAGCCCCGCCTTGGATGACATAGCCCGCCTTCTCACAGATCAGCAGGCTACCTTTCGACGGGAGATGGACGAGTTCCACCAGGAGATGCGGGACATTGTGAGAGGGAAGGCCGCCATCCCTGCCCAGATTGAGCCGAACCCCAACATCCTGAAGAGGAAATCTGAGAGGTAGCTTGTACTGAGTATACCACTCCTAGTGATGCATTTGGTGATATGACTAGATATCTTTTTGATACTGATTTTGTCACACTTAGGAGCGGTAGGATGCCAGCAGGCAGCACCTCGTCTGAGCTACATCATGAGGATTCACCCAGAGCACTCGACGAGGAGGAGGAGAGCGGTACTGAGGCCGCTAGAGATGATGACGGTGGTACTGGTGCCACCAAGGATGCTGATTCCACCAGCGGTACTGAGGCCTCCGTTTCACCAGTTGGAGGAGGTGGTACTGAGGCCACCCCTGATGCCGAGCCTGAGCGCGGTACTGAGGCCGCGAGTCTTCCAGTCGATCCAGCCGATGGTGGTGCTGAGACCACCCATGCTTTTGTTGAGAGACCTGTTGTTTTTCCTACTTCTAATGTATCTCGGAACTCTGTTATGAATAAAGGAAAGGGTTTGGTTTTTTCTGGTTCCACTGTGGTGCATGATGTATGTGTGGATCCAGCCGTCGTGCCGTCTAGACCCTTCCCTAGTCCTTCATCTGAGAAGGACCCCGTGATCCCCTTCCCTAGATCCCTTCAGATGGGGAAGGGAAAGAAAAAAGAAAATCCAAAAAAGAAAGATCAGGAAGAGTTCAGCCAGCAGATGATAGATCGGTTTCATATACAGCTGACTCTTCAGGAGGCTTTGCAACACATCCCCCTTCTTCAGCGTTCCCTTAGAGACAGGACCACGGTCAGGAGGAAGAGGAGGAACCACCACTCAGAGATCCATGTGCTGACGAAAGCCACGTGTTTCGCGATCCAGAACCGTCTGCAGGCCAAGAGGCCAGATTCAGGAGCCCCTTATGTCAGATTCCACATTAGAGAGCAGAGGTTCGACCGTACTCTATTAGATAGCGGATCGTCTATCAACCTACTTCCGGCAGCCCTTCTCGACCGTTTCGAGCTGGGCACTCTTAGACAGAGCAGGACAGTCCTTCAGTTTGCTGATCGATCTGTCAAGAGGCCGAAGGGGTTGTTGCGAGACGTTGTCGTCACTATTCAGGGCCTGCAATTCCCTGTGGACTTCGTAGTGTTGGACATAGAGATCCCTGATTCAGTTACCGATACCCCCATCATTCTTGGTCGTCCGTTCTTGGCCATAGCCAAGGCGGTGACTGACCATGATAGCGGGAAGGTATACTTTCACGTCGAGGGCGAAAGTGTACAAATAGAGACAGTCGAGGACAGCCGAGCCAGAGACAGATCATGCTCAGAGACCACTTCAGACACAGAGCAGATGACAGATACCGGCTAGACATCCACCAGGACTGTGACTTTGTGATCACAGATGACGAGGCAGTTTGGGCAGACCCAGCAGCACAGGCCATCCTCTCATTTTCAGATTCCGCTGATGCAGAGACGACAACAGAGGAGAGCTTGGAGAGCTCAAAACTGGTCCAGGATACTTCTGAGGCAGCAGAGCCAGTTCTCGACCGCGACATTGATTTTTGTGATGATGGTGGTGCTGATGCCACCTTAGAGGATACAGATCCCTCGGAGTCAGAGTCTGATTGGGCAGATTGTGAGGATCACATGCCAGACCTGATTTCCACTGAGCCTACAGCTGAGGAGGAGGTAGATGCCGAGCAGAGCAGAGACAGTCCATCAGGGCAGCCTTCTTCAGTTACTGAGATTGAGAGAGAGTTTCAGTTCTCCCATGCAGATTTGGCAGCGTTCACACAGACTTTTCAGAGGCCAGATCCACCAGTACCCAGCTGTCCAGAGCTGAAGCCGCTCCCTACTTCGCTGAAGTACAGATTCCTTGCGGGTGAGCATGAGATGTACCCAGTCATTATCTCCGTTGATTTGACTGGAGAGTAGGAATCCCGTCTGATGGGGGTTCTTGAAAAGAACCGCAAGGAGATTGGATGGAGCGTAGTAGATCTCCAGGGGATAAGTCCGGCCCTGTGCTCCCACCATATCTATCTCGAGGATGAGGCAAAGCCGTCGCATGAGTTCCAGCTGCGGCTGAACCCGAATTTGAGAGAGGTTGTCATAAAGGAGATTTTGAAATGGTGGAGTGCCGATTTTATCTACCCCATCTCCGACTCCAAGTGGGTCAGCCCTTTCCATGTGGTGCCCAAGAAGACGGGCATCACTACAGTGATTAGCGAGTCTGGAGAGGAGATTGCTACACGAGTACCCACTTCTTGGCGGGTCTGTGCTGACTACAGGAGACTCAACCAGGCCACCAAGAAGGATCATTTCCCCCTGCCCTTTATTGATCAGATTATTGAGATACTGGCAGGGAAGAGCCACTATTGTTTTCTGGATGGGTACTCGGGCTACAACCAGGTGCCCATCGCTCCCGAGGACCAGGACAAGACCACCTTTACCTGTCCCTTTGGCACATACGCTTTCCGACGCATGCCATTTGGGCTATGCAATGCCCCTGCGACCTTTCAGAGATGCATGCTGTCGATCTTTTCAGACATGGTAGGGGAGTGCTTGGAGGTCTTCATGGATGATTTCTCAGTTTACGGCGACGGATTCGACTCCTGTCTTGACTGCCTAGACCGAGTGCTTCAGTGATGTATAGAGGACCACCTTGTGCTATCTTGGGAGAAGAGTCACTTCATGGTGACTCAAGGGACGGTGCTTGGCCACATCATCTCCAACAGGGGCATGGAGGTTGATCCGGCCAAGGTAGATGTCATTAGAAAACTCGCATCGCCGTCCAATTTGCGACAGTTACGGTCATTCCTGGGGCACGCCAGTTTCTACCGACGATTCATTCATGATTTCAACAGGATTGCCCGACCGTTGACTGACCTGCTGACGAAAGACACCAAGTCCCTTGTCGATGACAAGTATCTTTCGTCGTTCGAGACTCTCAAGCAGTGTGTTATAGAGGCTCCTGTTCTTCAGCCACCTGATTGGTCTCTCCCATTCGAGATCATGACGGATGCCTCTGATTTGGGCCGTGCTAGGACAGAGGAGGGATGGAGTTCCATTTGCTATCCACTACGCTAGCTGCACATTGGATTCTGCCCAGCGGAATTACACGATCACAGAGAAGGAGATGCTAGCCGTAGTGTTCGCCCTAGATAAGTTCAGATCGTACATTATTGGATCTAGAGTGACCCTGTTTACTGATCACACTGCCATCTGATACCTCATGGCAAAGAAGGATGCCAAGGCCAGACTGACTAGATGGATCCTTCTACTCCAGGAGTTCGACATTGACATCAAGGATAATCCTGGAGTCAAGAATGTAGTGGCGGATCATCTCTCCCGATTAGAGCAACCTGGGGATTATGAGCAGATTGATCCTATTTGTGAGACCTTCCCAGATGAGGCGATCCTTGCTATCGCCTCACTCCCGTGGTATGCCGATATTGTGAACTTTCTTGTTGCTAAGAAAGTCCCACAAGGTTGGCCCAGGCAGAGGCTTGAGACCTTCCTTGCGAAGGCCAAGTCTTACCATTGGGAGGATCCCATCCTTTACCACGATGGAGGGGATAGTGTCTGGCGTAGGTGCATTCCTCAGGAGGAACACCATAGCGTCCTCACTTACTGCCACAAGCTTGAGGCAGGAGGACATCATTCTGGGAGGAGAACGGCACAGAAAGTGCTCCAATCCGGCTTGTGGTGGCCTACCCTCTTCAAGGACTCTGATGAGTTCGTGAAGAGGTGTACTGACTGTCAGAGGATGGGCACTTGTGGACAGCGTGATATGATGCCGATGCAATCCATTCACTTCTGTGAGGTTTTTGACGCATGGGGCATCGATTTCATGGGTCCATTCCCTAAGAGTCAGGGATTTGAGTACATTCTATTGGCCGATGATTATGTGAGTCGTTGGGTTGAGGCCATCCCCGCTAGAGCTGCTGATGCCAGGACAGTTTGCATATTTCTGAGGAAGCACATCATTACGCGGTTCGGGGTACCTCGAGTGTTGATTTCAGATGGGGGGTCTCATTTCATCAACGACCAGGTGAAGGCCCTTGCTAGCGAGTTCGGCATAGACCATCGAGTTGCCACTCCATACCATCCACAAAAGAATGGTCTAGCCGAGGTGTCGAACAGGGAGATCAAGACTATATTGCAGAAAGTCGTCCGCCCTGACCGAAAGGATTGATCACAGCTTTTGGACTCGGTCTTGTGGCCATATAGGACGTCTTTCAAGACACCATTGGGCACATCTCCCTTTCGCCTCGTATATGGCAAGCAATGCCATTTACCTGTTGAGCTGAGACACAGGTCACTTTGGGCAGTCACTGAGATACTTGTTGATCCAGATAGTGTAGGAGACCAGAGGAGGGCAGAGTTAGCAGCCTTGGAGGAGCTTAGAGATACAACCTTCTCAAACAGCCTACTGTACAAGGAGAGAGTGAAGGAGTGGCATGATTCTCACATCAGCCACAAGCATTTTGAGCCTGGACAGAGAGTATGGCTGTTTGATGCGAGGCTTCGTCTATTTCCAGGGAAGCTACAGAGCAAATGGAAGGGACCCTACTTGGTGACAAAGGTACACGACAACTGTAGCATTGACATATCCGAGTTGTCTTCTGAGAGTACCTTTCGAGTGAACGGCCAGCGGCTCAAGCCATTTCTAGATCATGAGCCGCGGGTCGTTGATGTTGCCCCTATTCATTTTCCGTGAGATGTGGTCTCTTGAATCACATCTATTGCATCTCACGCCTGATTATCACTGATCTTCCGACTTGTATAGATCCAGATGTCCATATCATTCCATTCTTTAGTCCCACATCACGTTTGTCATATTTGATTATGCTATACTTAGGGTGTACTTTACCCTAAGTATAGGGGGGATGTAGGACCTTGGGGTATTTCTTTTGATTCTATCTACCCATGTTTTTGCTGCCTATACTTAGGGATATTTTACCCTAAGTATAGGGGGGGTAGACCCTGTACATTCTCTACTCAATTTTCCCCTTTGTGTACAGCCTGCTATACTTAGGATTATTTGATCCTAAGTATAGGGGGAAAAGCCGAGATCTTCTTGACTTTCTATTTATTCATTCGTCTTTGTATATAGCCTTCCTTTTCACTTCCCTATACATAGCATGAGTTATGTCTTCTTCATCGCTCTTGACTCTGAGGACATCGTTCGAGCTAAGTATAGGATGGTGTGTATATATTTCATATACACGTTAGCCATAACTCGTACTTTGTGTGTGTGTTAATAAAAAAATTGGCTAAAAACCTTAAAAACCACAAAAATTAAAATTTTTCCCCGTAAATAAACATTCTTTTATTACACATACATAGCTGATGTACAAATTATTTTTGTAAAAATGTTTTCAAAATCTTTTGGTGTAAAGTTTGTGTAAATATTTTCATATCAAAATTATGTATATAGTACAAAATTTTTCCAAAATGTTTTGAAAATCAAAAGTTTGCAAAAATCTTGTGTAAATGTGTGTGAATACTTTTGCAAAACTTGCATTCATCCATTCATGATTTCAAAACATTTTTCAAAAATTTTGCATGTTTGTAAATATTGTGTAAATAGCATCTTTGTATATAGTTTTTCTGGATGATAGTTGACATTTAAACTAGCCTGGAATTAAATTGGGAAATGGAGCTTGATTAAGATCTTAATCCACCTAATTTCTTAGAGGAACCTTATAGGGCTTAGGGTTAAGGCTTTTCAGGTCCATGGTGACTTAATTCTTTGAGTACACTAGGTTATGATCACATGTCATCTCAATGAGCCTAAGTAGAGCACTTAACAACACACACATGACTCATATAGACAATGGCTTTACTTGGACACCGCACTTAGCACCGACCTCTCTACGGATGAAGTGGTGAGGAGGCAGTCTTCCTTGACTTGGGGTAGCATATGAGGGTAGTACTTCTAGGCGGAACCTCTCTTCTTCTTTTAGTGAAGGAAGTGCGTCTCAACTTGGTCTGGTTGCCATAAGGTCTAACGACGGGAGTTGTGGATTGCAATAATGCTTCAAAGGAGGGATAGTCTACTGGCTCAAGAGGAAAAACTCCTTGTATATATGCTGCACATGTATATGTTGTACAGATGCACTTGAAAAAAAAATGCAAAAAGAAAATAACTCCAAAAAAGTGGTGGGTCTGATAGAAAATGATAATCCCACTGGAGTATGTATATAGAGTGCAAATAAACAAATCTAGAGATTCATGTCCCACCTTATGTAGCTTGCAGCAGGGAGACTTGGCTACACTGGTTGAGCTCCCAAGGATACATGGCTACACTGGCCATGGTCCATTCTCTTCTTCCTCCTCTTCTTGAGCCGGTTGAACTTGAACTTAGAAGGGAATACCCCGCTCCTCGAGGAAAGAGTGGCCAGATTGGGATCATAGAGTTACCTTGTTGGGGAGGTTTGTCATGTTGCCATTTCTGAGGTGGAGAGCTTATACCTCACATTCACAGTACAAGGAAAGATTCATGGTCTTCAGGGTTTGTGTTTGATGACTTGTTCTGATCTGGATTGTTGAGGAGCCTTGATTATAGATTGGTGGAACTTAGAGGCTGTTGAGTTTTAAGCTTAAGTCCAAATAAGGTTCCGACACATTAATAATCCAAAAATCTGATCGAGCTCTATAATTCAATTTAATGAAGGCAAGTTTAATCTTCAACCTTGATCCATGTACATTCTCCTCTTTTTCTTTTTCTCTTTCTTTTTCACTTCTTTTTCAAATAAGTGTTTGCTAAGGGACTAGCAAAGTTAAGTATAAGGGGGTGATGAATACTCATTCATCACTCTTTATTCTTATATTTTAGCTACAAAAACCTTTGCAAATGCATGTATATGTTTGTAAATACAATTAATTACCAAAAAGCATGCATAGTGTAAAAACTAATAATTAGCATGTGTTTTGTGCAAAAATAAAAGAATAAATAATTAAAATAAAAAGAGGGAAATATTTAGAATAAATATTGAGATACCTAATCCCAAGGGAGGGCTCAGCATGGGCCTGACCGCATAAAAGCCAAAGTAAAGAGAGATAGGGAGCTCATGTGTGTAGATATACCTGTAAATATGACAAAAATATTTTCCTCCAAAAATAGAATAAAATTGACTTGTATATATTTGTAAATATTTGTAAAAACAAAATCAAAACAAAAATAGAAAATTAAAAAGAAACTAAAAATACTCTCTCTTGTATATATTCACCTTGTACATAGAACACTTACCTATATTTATTTAACCATGTAAATAAATAAATTAAAATCCCTAAAAATTTGTATACACTCCATCTTTTATGTTGTAAATAAATAAAATAAAAACTACAAAAACAAAAATCAAATAAAAAGAACAAAATTAAAAATCAAAAAGAACATTGTACATATACCATGTATATAGATGCATATATCTATTTATTTCACCCTTGTATATAAAAAAATAAAATAAAAATAAAAATACCTTTTTATTCCTAATTTTATGCTATAAATAAATAGAATATAAATGGGGAATAAAAATGTACAAAAATAACTAATTAAAAATCAAAAAAAAATAAAAAACTATATTGTATATACCTATATATAGCACTATAGTGTAAATACCTTATTTTTATTTTGAAAAATCAATTAAAAATCACAAAAAATAGAAAAAATTAAAACAAACATTTTTCGTTTTTTGAGTTTTTAATAATTCGGCCATTTATTATTTCTTTTCGAATTTTTAAATCATTTCCAAGTGGCCTGCCCTCATTGGTCCACGGGGGACGTTGACCCCCCGGTCAACTCCCCCCCTGGACCACTTCCCACGGGTTAGTGACGCCCGACCCGACTTCGCCTAATTACTGCGTCACGATCCGATCACCAAATCTGATCTTCACGGGCGCTACTTCTTCCTAGTGAATCCGAGATCCTCGCCCGGGTGATTTCATTGGGATCCGCGTCTCTCTGTGGCCTGCCCGACCTGATCTAGCCGGACCCCTTGCCGTATAAAGACCAAGCTCCGCCTCCCATTTCATGCATCTTTGGATCATTTCACGCCATCCTAGGACCTCCATAGCCTTTGCGAGAGTGACAGCTCGCTTCAGGCCGTGTTGCAGCGAGGAAGGAGTGGAGGACCATCGATCCGGCGACGTTGCGCCGCCGTGCGCCGTCTGGAGGTGACGCTCGAGCCTCGGACACCGACGGTCCTCGAGGAAAGGACCTGGAGCATCCCCTGCTCTTCCACAGTCGATTGCGCCCATTAGGTAGCTCTATTTCTTTCTCTATTTCCCGAATTTTTAGTTTCCCCCAAATCACCCTGTCGCCGTTCATCGTTGATTCCGACCACCTTAGCCATCCGTTCGACCATCGGAGTCGACCCACATATTCGCCTCTCCTCTGCGCACGTTCTCCACCCCTTCATCCAACCCAGCTCGCACAGGAGCTGGGATTGGGGTTCCTTCGCCGTCGCCTCGCCGGAACCCCTTCGCCCCGACACGCCGACCACCCACACCACTGCTAACCGGGTCGAGGCACTTTGCCCTCGACCCAGGAGCTTGTTGCCTTGCTTTTCAGGTCCATCCGAGCCCATCTGAGGGCTCGGTCCATCCGGGCAGCAGCTTCTCCTCCGCCAGTGCCGCCGGAGCTCTCCCGAGCTCCTCGCCACCATCGGAGGGCCCCATTCGACGCGGGAGGCCAAGGCGTAGCATCTCCGATCTTCAGCAGCCTCCGAGGAGCTCCCCCATACGTGCACGAGCCCGACGAAGTTCGTCGGCCGCCTGTTCATCGAGCATCCCCCGTAGCCGTTCGATCATCCTCCAGCTCCATTTCAGATCCTAGTCGTTCATGCCAAGAGCAGCCCCGACCGTTCGATCCTTGGAGGAGCGATCCCGATCGTCGAACCAGTGAGGCTTAGCCACAGCGCCTCATACTCGTCCGATTCCCTACGTGGCACGTTCTCCGCCGTTCGATCTCGCCGAGGGACCCTTGCTTCGCCGCGCCCCTTCCCGACCGTCCGATCTCCACGTGGCGAGCATCCGGCCCTCGACTTAAATAAAGGGTAAACATCTCTTAGGCCCTTAGACTTTTAGGTGTTAATCTGTAGTCCTGTAAATATTTTAGACATTTTATTTGTGTTTGGTAATTTGCATAGAGGATCCGGTCGTTTTTGGTATTTACTTTTATGCCCCTGCCTGTAGTGGAACACGTGCATCGACACGTGATACGTGTTACTAATTAGTCCAGAGACCTACGTTTTCTTGCAATTTGGTCCATGTGTGCCCAGGTCACGCGCCTCGCGCGTGCAACCTTGGAGAAATTGCACCGGACCCCTTGAAACTTGTGTTATTTGCGTACAGGTCCCTGTGCACTGTACCATTGTTTTTATTTTTAATAAAATAGCAAACCAACTCCAAATTTAATGAAAATTGGACACATGGCTCTTGCCATGGTGTAAAATTTTCTATAATTTTTGGAGGCACTTTTGATTTTTTTTGTTATTTTTAAAAAATTCAAAAACCCACATTTTCTTTACTGTCTAGCTTTAAAAATAACAAAAAATTTTAAAACACCTCTCAAAATTACAAAAAAATTAGGTAGTGTTTGTTTTGCCTTGTTTGATTTTTTGGCCAATTTTGGTCATTTTTGGCTTTATAAAACCTATAAAAATTACAAAACCCCTAAAAATCTATAAAAATTCTAATAATTTAAAGAAAAATAAAAAATTAATAATTCCAGTGGCCTAATTTTCCTTGTGTTTTGATCTTTACAGGAAAATTACCTTAAGGTATTAATAGGGCCATTTTGCATTTTAAAGTGGCCCTTGACGCCTGATTGGACGGTCCCTTTTATTTTCCACCTTGTTTGATTTTTATAAAATCCAATAAAAATCAGAAAAATACCAAAAATTAACCAAAAATAGTAAAAAATATAAAAACCATAAAAATATTTTTCTTTGAAATTTTGGGTGATTTTTGAGTGATTAAATAATTGGTTGTATTGGCTTGTTTACTTGCTTTTCTAGTTTCTTAATTCATTAAAAAATCCAAAAAATTTATAAAAAGATTAAAAATCCGCCAAAAAGTCTTTTATTTTATTTGATTTTATTTCTGGACTACTTCGTAGGCTGCAAGGCCATTACGTGCTCCTTGTGTTCGACCCTAGTCGCTATACCAGGTTAATATAATAGTGAGACCGCTACTTTGAGCTTGTTTGGTTTTTATCTTGTTTTGTTGGTCTGATTTTTCTCGATTGACACCGCTTGGTGACTTGGGTCGCAACGACCCTTGATTACCTTTACCCGAGTCTTCGGGCGTGTCATTAGAGCTGAAGGAGAAAATTAAAGCAATACGTGAAACGTATACAAAAAATGATGCAGAACACATCAGAATAAATTCTGAAATGAAGAAAGAGAATGATAAATTGAGATCTGAGATTCTGGAGCTGAAGGAAAAACTAAAAATATTTCCTGATCATGATATGATTGATGTTGGACCTAATGCATTGCAATCAGAAGATACATTCGAGAATAAATCTGGAAATGTTGATGAAGGTGACATTGATAACAATAATCTAGACATACGTGCACCGAGCAATGTAGATGATGTCAAAGAAGGAGATTTGGAACATAGTGACTCAGATATCAGTGAAAAACTTCAGAATTTAATTTCTGAAATCTGTGATGAAGATTCATTGCAACAATCGCAAGATACCACAAAATAAGATTCAGCTATCAACATTGGCATGCCTTCTTATGATCTAAACATTGGTGACATTTCACATTCAGAAAATGTGCGCATAGAGACTACAACAAAGAGAAGAAAAAGGAAAAAAGCAATAGTTCAACAAAGCTCAATAATTAAAAGATTGAAACAGAGAAGAGAAGCCAAAAAATTTTTAGAAGAATCAGTGAAGCAAGGGAAAGAAGATCGTGAAACACAACAGGATGACACAACCAGTGAGGTAAGTCATATAATATAAAACAACTTATTTTGTATCATTGAATACATATGACGTAGAATGTAGATTTTCAATACTGCTCACAAAACTCTATATATTCTCTATGATTATGATAGTAATTGTTTCTAACATTGTTTGTAATTGATTGAATAAGAATCAATATCTATGCGATCTCATAACCGATTTCATTGGTTACGAGAAAGTATCAGAACAGACAAAGAAAATCATTCAAGAATTTCTTTGTGATCCTGAAGACAAGTAAGTATTTTAACATAAATTTCAATATTTACATATAAAAATCTTTAACTTTAAATATATAATATTAATTAAAGATAATTTGTTAGATTGAATGCCACCAACTTTACTCTGGGGAATCGGAGTTGTAAAGGAAGAGAGATTCATAACTTTTTGTACGAAAGAATGATCGAGGATTCGGTACGTATATTTATATTAATTACTTTTTTTATATTTCTTTATGCGTAAATTATTTTTGATATTATAGATAATCGACATGTTTATGGACGTGCTACAACATAAATACTGCACAACTAATGATCATATCTTGTTTCTATTCACACTAATATTTCAAATGGTGAGATTGTAATTACTGATATAATTTTTTTAAATATCTTTAATCACCATAATTTAATATTCTTACTTGTATTTTTTCAGCAATATCTTGTGAATCTGGTGGTTAATGCTACGGAAAGTGAATTTGATAAGCTCGAGGAGCTATGCAAAGAAGGAATACACATGTCAGAGTTGGAGAAAATTTTCATGGTTATCCACACAAGAAACCATTGGCACCTTCTTGTGATTGATTTTTCATCGAGAAAGTTCCTTTCATATAATTCTATGAAAGGAACAAAATTCCATAAAAAGGATGTATTGAAATGGGTATGACATAATAAAAACTTACATTTTATTAAATTATTTAATTCAGTGTTAATAATATTCTTTTTGAATTACATCTCAGCATGGATGGATTTCGGAGTACTTCATGGATAGCATTCCAGATGAATGCCTTGCATGTTGGAAAATCATATACGTGCAAGATTGCCCGCAGCAACCTTCGCAGAGTCTGGATTGTGGGGTATACGTGATGAAGATGATGGAGTACCTGTGTGAAGGAAGGGCGTTGGATTTCAGCTACGAAGATATTGACAGATTCAAAGCTGAAATAGCTTCGTTATTGTTAACATGTGGTCACATAGAGAACTCGGCGACACAATGATAGAGATAGAAGACATAGTATAAACAAATCTTAAAGTTTTTGCATTTTAATTTAGAACTATGTATTATTGAATTGTCTTAAATTGTGTTATGTTTCCATAATTTCTGTTTAAACCTTCTTTAAAACAAAACACTTCTTTTAAATATCACGATTAACCTATGTTTGCATTGACTATCTGTTACATGTTGTAGTCAATATATACATGTTTGACAGGAAGACAAAAGATATATTATAATGCTCGATAATTAAATGGTTTTCTGGTTACAAGAGAGTTTTCTAATGGTCGAAAATCTTCTTCTACTTTAAAGATTCACATCCCAATGATTACTGAATGTTTGTTATTACTCATGCTGATTTAGACTTGTATTTGCAGATAGAATCATAATTTTTATGATAGTTATGGTAGGGAGTGTAAAATATTGATTAAAATTGTAATTCTATACAAAAGAATGTAATTTACTGTAAGTAACTGTAAAATAATGCATACACAAATAAATTGTACATCACCACTTTAATATAAAAACTACCGATAAGGACTTGTACAATGATTAGTATACAATACGAAGTAATATTACCTTAGATCTTATACGATAATGACTTATATTAGCAAATATATGAAAACAATTATAGAATGTTAATATATGTTGTAACAGACTGAAATTATAAGACTGAAAGTTGATTTCGTACGTTATAGTTTCACATAACAATAAAGAACTAAAGTACTATGTGTTATAGTATGTTACGAATTCAAAATAGCTGATGAATACTCATTCATCACTTTTTATTCTTATATTTTAGCTACAAAAACCTTTGCAAATGCATGTATATAGTTGTAAATAGAAATAATTACCAAAAGCATGCATTGTGTAAAAACCTATAATTAGCATGTTTTTGTGCAAAAATAAAAGAATAAAGATTAAAAAGAAAAAGAGGGAAATATTTAGAATAAATATTGAGCAACCTAACCCAAGGGAGGGCTCAGCATGGGCCTGACCGCATAAAAGCCAAAGTAGAGGGAGATAGGGGCTCATGTGTGTAAATATTTATGTAAATAAATAAAAGTATTTTCCTTACAAAAATAGACTCAAATTGGCTTGTAAATATTTGTAAATACAAAATCAAGATAAAAATATAAAAATTAAAAAGAAGATAAAAACATCACTCACCATGTGAATAAACCACCCACCTTTATATTTATTTAGCCTCATAAATAAATAAAATTAATTTCCAAAATTTTTGTAAATATTCTAGATTATATAGTGTAAATAAATAAAATAAAAACAATTGAAACAAAAACAAAATAAAAATAACAAAAGTAAAAATATAAAAATATATTATAAATATACCATGTATATAAATGTACATATGTATTTATTTCACCTATGTATATAAATAATAAAAATAAGATAAAAATATCTTTTTATTCCTTATTTTATGATATAAATAAATAAAATATAAAATGGGAGTAAAAATGTACAAAAATAATAAATTAAAAATCAAAAATTAAAAACCTTATATTGTACATATACCTATATATAGCTATATAATGTAAATACTTTATTTTTATTTCGAAAAATTAATTAAAAATCACAAAAAATAGAAAAAATAAATTAAATATTTTCCATGTTTTAAGTTTTTATTAATTCGAACATTTTCTACCTTACAATAAATAAACAAATAAAATAGGTTTGGCGGCTCCTGATTGGTCTACGGGGGTTTGTTGACCCCGGTCAAATTCCCCCGCGAACCCTCTCCCCTGCGGATCTGGGTAACCGACCTGTTTTCTCGATTTATTTCCTAGTCGACCCGATCGCCAATGACCTTAACCCCGGGCCCCGATTAATCTTCGATCATCCAGGACCCTCGCCCGGGGTGGGTTTGATGGATCCGAGCTCCGCGCTACTCACCCGACCATCACCTTTCCGGATCCCTGAGCATATATATTGTCGTCACCGACGACCTATTCTTCCATCTTTGGATCTTGCCCACGGCGCCTGTGACCTCCTCCGGAGTTCTTGAGTGACAGCCGCGTCCTTCGGAGCGAGGCCCGGGAAGCCGGGAGCCACTGATCCAGTGGTTAGCTTCGCCGTGCGCCGCCGCGAGCGCGCCTAGCCTCGGGGAGTCGACGGCCCTTTGCAGGCAACGACCGGAAGCTCGCCGAGCTTCAGCCCAGTCGGCAGCACCCGCTAGGTACCCTTCTTAGCCCGTAGATTAGCGTAGGATTAGATTTTTCAGTTGCTGGTAGTCTAGCTCCGCCACCTCCGCCTGTTGTTTCCGATCAACCATTCGCCAGTCCGACCACGCCACCACCTTCGCCTGACTTCCCTCCACCTTCTCCACCCAGCCACTCCTCCTGTCTCGCCCCGGAGCAGGATATTGGGTCTCCCCTTCCGCCGCTCTCTGGAGGCCCATCATCTCGATCCACCAGCCATCCTTTTCTTGCTCTGACGGGTCGAGGCAGTTTGCCCTCGACCCAGCTCTCTTCCTGTGCAGGTACCGAGCCGATTCGACTTCATCTGGAGGTCGAAACTCCAGAGCACGGGAACTCCCGTTCGTCCACGTCGCCAGAGCTCTCCGGAGTTCCCCGCTTTCATCGGAGCAGCGCATCAGGTGCGGAGCTTCACGACGAAGCTTCCTTGCACCTCAGGAGCATCAGACGAGGTCCACCGTGCGCGCAGAGGGCCGACGAAGTTCGCCGGCCGCCAGTTCTTCCAGGAGCATCGTCCACCATCAGATCGACCTCGACGCTCCAGATTAGATCGTGTCCGTTCATTCACGGAGCGGCACTGACTGTCAGATCTTCCGAGGTTCGATCGCCACCGTCGAGCCAGCGAGGTTAAGCCACGACGCATCTTAGCCATCTGATCTAGCACGTGGCTTCACCACCTCCATCCGATCCGAGCCAGGACCCCTTCGTAGCCCCACGACGCACCCCAGCCGTCGGATCCTCCACGTGGGAGCATACCAGCCATCGGATCGAGCCGAGGGCCCTTTTAGTGTGCGACGCGCCGTCCCATCCATCTGATCTACCACGCGTCGTGCATCCATCCCTCGACATTAATAAAAGGGGTAAATTGTCCTTATGCCCCCTTTACTTTCTGCATTTAGTTTTTAGTCCTGTAAATACATAGTGTAGTTGTTTACTTTTTGTGAAAATTACACTGTGGACCCTTCCTTCTATCATATTTGCATTTATACCCCTGCCAGTTGTGGACACGTGCATCGACACGTGGTATTTTGGTGTATTTGCATTTTTGGCCCTGCCTTTTCACCCTGTTGCGTTTTGTATTTTTATTAATGAGAATTGCAATCAGGTCCCTCCAGGCCTGAGTCATGTGTATCGTGCGTGGCCCGGAGGGTAATTTGCGTTCCTTACCCTATACTTTCCAGGGTTGTTATTCCAGGGACCCAAAACTTTGTTATAATTGCAGATAGGTCCTTGTGCACTATTGCTTTATTTTGATTTTAAATAAAATAGCAAATCACCTCCAAATCCAACGAAAATTGGACACATGGCTCTTGCTATAGTGTAAAATTTTTGACGATTTTTGGAGACATTTTTGTTTTGTTTTGATATTTTTAAAAAATCAAAAACATCTAATTTCGTTACTGTCTAACTTTAAAAATCCCAAAAAAATATTAAAATTCATTTAAAAATTATAAAAAAATTACTTACTATTTGTTTATGCTTTCTTGATTTTCTAGCCAATTTTGGCTTTTTTTCATTGCTTAAAATACCTAAAAATTGAAAAACACTTAAAATCTTACAAAAATTCTAATAAATAGACTAAAAACCCAAAAACAATAATCTAGGTGCCCATTTTTTCCTTGTTTTATTCTCTATACAGGAAAAATACCTTCAGGCTAATTTGGGGCTTTAGATATTTTATCTAGGTCCTTTTAGCTCGGCTGGACAGTACCTCTAGTTTCAGTCCTTGTTTGATTTTTTAGAAAATTAAATAAACATCAGAAAAATCCCAAAAATTTACCAAAAACAGTAAAAATTATAAAACACATAAAAATATTTTTGTTAGAATTTTTGGTTGATTTTTATTACATTAAATAAATTGTTGAAATGTGTTGTTTTCTTGTTTTCTTTATTTTCTTAATACATTAAAAATCCAAAAAAATATAAAATATTTAAAAACCACCAAAAATACTTATTTTATTTTCTTTTATTTCTTTTTGACTACTTCGTAGGCCGCGAGGCCAACCCGTGCTCCTTGTGTTCGACCCTGGTCGCTATACCAGGTTAAATTAATAGCAAGATCGCTTTCGTGTGTTGATTGATTTTATCTCTATTGGTGGTCTCTTCTTTTTCTTGATTGAGTCGTCCTGATCGTTTGGGTCGCAACGACCGTTTAGCACCTTATACCCTAGTGGTCGGGACGCTCATCAGAATGGCGCCGTTGCTGGGGAGCACGGCTTAGTAGTTTTCATTTTATTTTCGTTTTTTGTTTTCGCGGCTTTTCGCGGCTCTTTCAGGGCTCGCAGCTTTTTGTTTATATTTTATTTTTGTTTTATTTTGTTTTATTTTCCTTTCTTTTACTTTTGCTTTTGTTTGATTTTGAGTGTTTATTTTATTTTGCATTTTTGCATATATACCCTCATTTTATTTTCATTTATTTTTCTTATTATTATTTGATTATTTTTCTTGGTCTGACCACTTGTCTCTTTTCTTGCGAGGGCCCGAGGACCGAGGCGGCCGATTTCGAGGAGCCGACGCAACCACGGGACTTGGAGGCGGCTCCTTTCTGTACGGAGCCGCAGGAGAGAGTGAGAGAGAGCTGAGTGGGAGAGGTTTAGTTTAGACTTTTTATTTTTATTTGATTATCATTGTAATAATACACGTACTCAGAGACTTAGACTTTGGACTTGAACTCTTAGTGGGTCTGTTTCGCCGAGCACCCGTGTGCTCGGGGGACCCTTAGGTGTTTTTCGCGGCTTTTTCGCGGTTTTGATTTTTAGCTGCCTTTTCCGGTGTTTACGTGGTTTTTATCGAGCCCCTAGACTTAGGATTTTCTGCTTGCTTGTGCCGTAATTAGTAGGGTCCCCACACCTAATTATCTGCCTGTTCCTATAGTGAGATTAATTGGACCTACTAATAATTGATTAATAAAAATAACTGACTCATCTCCTTCGTAGCCTACGTGCCGCAACCTACCCCGTAAAGCGCTTTCTCCTACCCCCGATTTGTCGGGCAGAGGAGGGGTAGGCCAAGACCGGACCTTTGGCTTGGAGGTTGGTGACCAGTTAGACGGTTCTGCGAGTAGACTTGCTCATCTAGGACTCAGTTTTCATCGCTGCACCATTTAGGTAGTTTTATTTCAGTCTTTACATTTCTGCGCGGATCACTTGCATGTAGAGTGCTGGAGGCAAGGTACGCATTTCTATCTCAGCATGCATCATTGATTTCATCGCGCATCGGCTTTTTCATCTTCTCCCCCTGTTTTGGATTAAATAACCAGGAGAACCGAAAAATTCCTTAGGCCTTTGTTTTTGTTGAAAAATATCTAAAAACGAAAACAATAAAATCGGGACTGCTAATCATACTTGACCTAAAAGACACTTCACTAAAAATCTGTCTTGGGGAGAGTAACCCCCTCCTTGTCTGGTTTGGATGAGCGAGAGAGTGATCCGCACATTAGGATAGAGCCTCCGATCTTTTCTTGACTGATTACCGGCTTTTCAGTACGGGACAGTCGGTTGAGAAAGATCTGGATACCTATTTACCTCACGTAATCGCTCTGATAGACTGGATGATCACCTAAAATAAAATCGACAAGATAATTGATCGATCCCTTCGGTCTTCAGCTTTGTGTGCGTAGGTGAATTGGGGGTTTGCTTGTTCATCTTGTGTGATTGCCACATCCCTTCGATCTTCCCCATCTTCTTCTCTATCCATCTGCTTTCCCACCCTCACCTCCCTTCAGTATTCCTCTTCTCTTCCCCTTTTCCCCTGGATGATGGATCCCCCTCACTGTGAGCCGACTCTTGCGGTTTTTTCCTCGCTATCTGACCATCAGTCCAGTCCACCTTCTATGGAGGTCGGATCTCCGACCAACCTCCCGCTCCCTCCCTCCCTTTCATCTCGCTACTCTGGGCATGCTGTGCGAGACGTCCGAGGATACCCGATAGAGCAGATGCGAGACCCGGACGATGCTGTTGCTGAGTTGAGAGCGCACTCCGTTGGTGACCAGAGAGAGGAGTGGAGATCAGCAGACATATCCTATTCCAGAAGGATGGAGGAGCAGATAGCACATGGAGCTCAGTCAGCTTCTACACTAGGTCCATTCGTCTTGGATTTGGATTACATTCAGCGACTGCCAATATTTTCAGGAGAGGCGCACGAGGAGCCGTATCTTCACCTGTCAGAATTTGAGGAGTTTTGTAGAGCACAGAGATATTCAGACGTCACTGCAGAGGAGCTGATGAGCAGGACCTTCCCATTCACGCTTCACGACAGAGCCATGAGATGGCACCGACGATTGGGGAGGACATTCGAGACGTGGGGAGAGCTACGCCGAGAGTTTCTACGGAGATACTTCCCTCTACGTAGAGCCGATTTCATGCGGTCTTTGAGCACGGACTTTTCATTTGACCCCCAGGAGCCATTGCACGAGGCATGGCCGAGGTTTCTTGACCTCTTGAGGAGATTTCCAGATCACGGACTTCCACTGGCAGACTTGATTGAGATCTCCATGCGGGGGATGACCGCAGAGCAGCTTGCACTGGTGATTACCACATGTGGCGGTACACACCGCAGTTCCGACATTCACTTCCTGAACACCGTCTCGAGTTTACTTTCACAGAGATCCTCTTCGCGAGACGCCATAGTCGGGACAACACATGCGGACGATGCAGTACCAGTGCGGTGTGTCACTTTACTTGATGAGATAGTTTCTACACACCAGTCCGAGGACTTGGAGCAGATAGTACTACTGACAGAGGACATGACTATGATAGCAGAGGTTCGGACCCAGAGTCTAGTTGAGTTCCCGTTGGCCTTCCAGTTGGAATTCGAGTCAGCCCCAGAGTTCCTAGTCGACGAGTCTTGGATATCAGATCTTCTGATACTCCAGGAGCCGGAGGAGCCCCAGCTGTTGCAGACATTGACTCAGCTATTTCAGTCTCCAGTCCCGGAGGAGTCAGTTTCCTTCCTGCAGAGACACTTCTTGGATGCAGACAGTCACCAGGACTCAGCCCAGCAGCCACATCTTGAGGAGGGACAGCACTTTGAGAGTACAGACACCGAGAGTCCCGTCTTCGAGCTTTTTGTCCTCCACTTTGTCGAGATAGATACACTTCCTGAGGACCAGCTGACAGCCAGCATAGCTGCAAAGCGAGGATCAGCCGCAGACACTTTGCCAGCTTTCGCGGTGTTGACTAGTACCTTCTCCTGCTTCCAGATTGTCGAGAGCTACACTTCCGATGATGATGCAGCCTGGTGCACCGAGTGGATACTTGATAGTAGCGCAGATGCCCATCTAGATCCTGATCCTCTTCTTGTCACTTATGATCTTGCATTTCTCCCCGAGGGTTATCTGCGGGAGGATGCAGCACATGATGAGTACTCGGTTTCACCTTCTGAGAGTGTTTCCGATCTGGCGGAACACGAAACCGAGTCTTTAGATCATACTGATTCTGAGTCTTCTCACCTCGACGACCCTCGCGAGGACGAGCCCATTCTGGAGATATTCGATGATTTGCCTGATCTGATTCTATTTCATACATCGGATATCAGTCTGCTAAGAGAGTCTCCTGATCTTGATTGTCCACACCTGCTTGAGACACCGATTGACGTGGAGGATTCTATTACTGATCCATCCTTCTCCACGTTTGATTTCTTCGGCTCTATACTCTCACTCCAGTCTGATCCAGAGCCGATGATTTCTTTTGTGCTACCGGATCCCGATCACTTCTTTCCATATCACTGGCCGGTAGCAGACACCCGCTTGACTGCATACCTGGGTGTCTTTGTTTACACTGTTGACTTCGTCGTTGTTCTCATACCGAGACTGCGACGACAGTACGGCATTCTCCTTACTGATGCCGTACTGAACCTTGATACTGCGTTGTCCTAGCCTTTGCACCCAGCTAGGGGCGTAAAATCTAGCGCTTGTTGAGAGGCACCTCAACACTGTACTCTTTTGTATATACATGTTTCGTCTTATTTAGATCTTTCCTTCTTCCGTTCTTGTTTTCACCCCAGGTCTCGCTTAGGATTATCTTTGCTATACTTAGGATATTGCTCATCCTAAGTATAGGGGGGTGAAAACACCGGGTTGTTCTTCGTTCTGTTCCATCACTTCTGTTGTTGCCTATACTTAAGGTTCTTCACCTTAAGTATAGGGGGAGTGATGTCCTCCTTCTTGTATATATTCGTGATTTTCTTCGTGTCTTGCTACCCATGTTTTGTTGCCTATACTTAGGGATATTTTACCCTAAGTATAGGGGGGGTAGACCCTGTACAGTCTCCACTCGGTTTTCCCTTAGTATACAACCTGCTATACTTAGGATTACTTGATCCTAAGTATAGGGGGAAGACCCGAGATCCTCTTGACCTTTCTATTTCATTTATTCGTCTGTGTATATAGCCTTCCTTTTCACTTCCCTATACCTAGCACGAGTTATGTCTTCTTCATCGCTCTTGACTCTGAGGACATCGTTCGAGCTAAGTATAGGGGGGTGTGTATATATTTCATATATACTTTAGCCATAACTCGTACTTTGTGTGAGTGTGTTAATAAATAAAATGGCTAAAAACCTTAAAAATCACAAAAATTAAAAATTTTTCATGTACATAAACTTCTTTTATTTGCACATAATTAGCTAGTGTACAAATTATTTTTGTAAAAATGATTTCAAAAAACTTTTGTGTAAAGCTTGTGTAAATATTTTCTTATCAAAATTATGTATATAGTACAAAATTTTTCCAAAATGTTTTGAAAAATCAAAAGTTTGCAAAAATCTTGTGTAAATGTGTGTAAATCTTTTTGCAAAACTTGCACTTCATGCATCATCCATTCATGATTTCAAAACATTTTTCAAAAATTTTGCATGTTTGTAAACTTTGTGTAAATAGCATCTTTTGTATATATGTATATAGTTTTTCTGGATGATAGTTGACATTTAAACTAGCCTGGAATCAAATTGAGAAATGGAGCTTGATTAAGATCTTAATCCACCTAACTTCTAAGAGGAACCTTATAGGGCGTAGGTTTAAGGCTTTTCAGGTCCATGGTGACTTAATTCTTTGAGTCCACTAGGCTATGATTACATGTCATCTCAATGAGCCTAAGTAGGGCACTTAACAACAACACATGACTCATATAGATTATGGCTTTACTTGGACATCAGCACTATGCACCGAGCTCTCTACGGATGAGGTGGTGAGGAGGCAGTCTTCCTTGACTTGGGCAGACTCCCTCCCAGTAAGACCTCTCCCTCCCGATAGGACCCAAGAAAAGAATCAGACCGCTTCGCATCACCATTCTCCTATCGCGTTGATGACAGCGATATTTGACTATCCCACTATCTATTCTCCTTTTCTTGCAGTCCTACCTTCCCAAAACGATCTCAAAGCCAAACTATTAACATCTACCTACTCTCTAACTCATTCTTCTTATCTTTTCTGTTTTTTGAGACTTGCTTTCTTTCGAATCATCGTTGACGAGGTCTCTTCCAGCGGAGAATAGGAAGAAGAAGGGACGTCACGTCAAGAGAAAGCGAGGAAGTGGAGCCGCAAGGTGAAGTGAAGGTGAGGAAGGTACGAGCCGTCAGGGGAGGTTCGACGAGTTGTTTAGGAGTGAAGACGAGCCCGGGTACATAGTAGGAGTCAGAAGCCAGATTCAGCGAGTACCCCAAGAATCTGATATATATTAGTCGGCAGCACCCTCAGCGAACCTAGACTCTGTCGTCTGTGAAAAAAGAGTGAAGGGAAAGTCAGGATGAGTACCAGAGGGCCCAATAGTGACCTTGGTCTCAAGGTAGTATAAAGGGGAAGGTAGAGGTAGTCCCGCTCAGCAAGGTATAACTCACGCATTTGTGTACAAACAAGTGAAGATGAAGTAACACGAATATCTCCGGTAGTCAGTCCATTTCCATCAGCCGGCCAGTGGGAGCGAGAAGTATGGGATATGTCTGGTGTTTCTTCCATCAATCATCAGGATCTACGCCGTATATCAACTGATTATGGTTTCGAGGGTCATCCATTACGAAAAGACTTTCCTCTGAGTGGATATGTGGGTAGCATATGAGGGTAGTACTTCTAGGCAGAACCTCTCTTCTTCTTTTAGTGAAGGAAGTGCGTCTCAACTTGGTCTGGTTGCCATGAGGTCTAACGACGGGAGTTGTGGGTTGCAATAAAGCTTCAAAAGAGGGATAGTCTACTGGCTCAAGAGGAAAAACTCCTTGTATATATGCTGCACATGTATATGTTGTATAGATGCACTTGAAAAAAAAATGCAAAAAGAAAATAACTCCAAAAAAGTGGTGGGTCTGATAGAAAATGATAATCCCACCGGAGTATGTATATAGAGTGCAATAAGCAAAGCTTGAGTTTCATGATCCACCTGATGTAGCTTGCAGCAGGGAGACTTGGCTACACTGGTCAAGCTCCCAAGGGTACTTGGCTACACTGGCCTTGACCCATTCTCTTCTTCCTCCTCTTCTTGAGCCGGTTGAACTTGAACTTAGAAGGGAATACCCCGCTTCTCGAGGAAAGAGTGGCCAGATTGAGGTCATAGAGTTACCTTGTTGGGGAGGGTTGTCAAGTTTCCATTTCTGAGGTGGAGATCTTAGACCTCACATTCACAGGACAAGAAAAGATTTATGGTCTTCAGGGTTTGTGTTTGATGACTTGTTCTGATCTGGAGCATTGAGGAGTCTTGGTTATAGAATAGTGGAACTTAGAGGCTGTTGAGTTTTAGACTTAAGTCCAAATAAGGTCTCGACACATTAATAATCCAAAGATTTGATCGAGCTCCATACCTTAATTTAATGAAGGCAAGTTTAATAATCAACCTTGATCCATGTACATCCTCTTTTTCTTTTTCTTTATTTCTTTTTCACTTCTTTTTCAAATAAGTGTTTGCTAAGGGACTAGCAAAGTTAAGTATAGGGGGGTGATGAATGCTCATTCATCACTCTTTATTCTTATATTTTAGCTACAAAAACCTTTGCAAATGCATGTATATAGTTGTAAATAGAAATAATTACCAAAAGCATGCATTGTGTAAAAACCTATAATTAGCATGTTTTTGTGCAAAAATAAAAGAATAAAGATTAAAAAGAAAAAGAGGTAAATATTTAGAATAAATATTGAGCAAACTAACCCAAGGGAGGGCTCAGCATGGGCCTGACCGCATAAAAGCCAAAGTAGAGGGAGATAGGGCTCATGTGTGTAAATATTTATGTAAATAAATAAAAGTATTTTCCTCACAAAAATAGACTCAAATTGGCTTGTAAATATTTGTAAATACAAAATCAAGATAAAAATATAAAAATTAAAAAGAAGATAAAAACATCACTCACCATGTGAATAAACCACCCACCTTTATATTTATTTAGCCTTATAAATAAATAAAATTAATTTCCAAAATTTTTGTAAATATTCTAGATTATATAATGTAAATAAATAAAATAAAAACAACTAAAACAAAAACAAAATAAAAATAACAAAAGTAAAAACATAAAAATATATTGTAAATATATCGTGTATATAAATGTACATATGTATTTATTTCACCTATGTATATAAATAATAAAAATAAGATAAAAATATCTTTTTATTCCTTATTTTATGATATAAATAAATAAAATATAAAATGGGAGTAAAAATATACAAAAATAATAAATTAAAAATCAAAAATTAAAAACCTTATATTGTACATATACCTATATATAGCTATATAATGTAAATACTTTATTTTTATTTCGAAAAATTAATTAAAAATCACAAAAAATAGAAAAAAATAAAATAAATATTTTTCATGTTTTAAGTTTTTATTAATTCGACCATTTTCTACCTTAAAATAAATAAACAAATAAAATAGGTTTGGCGGCTCCTGATTGGTCCACGGGGGTTTGTTGACCCTGGTCAACTTCCCCCGCGGACCCTCTCCCCCGCAGATCTGAGTAACCGACCCGTTTTCTCGATTTATTTCCTAGTCGACCCAATCGCCAATGACCTTAACCCCGGGCCCCGATTAATCTTCGATCATCCAGGACCCTCGCCCGGGGTGGGTTTGATGGATCCGAGCTCCGCGCTACTCACCCGACCATCACCTTTCCGGATCCCTGAGCATATATATTGTCGTCACAGGCGACCTATTCTTCCATCTTTGGATCTTGCCCTCGGCGCATGTGACCTCCTCCGGAGTTCCTGAGTGACAGTCGCGTCCTTCGGAGTAGCAGCGAGGCCCGGGAAGCCGGGAGCCACTGATCCGGTAGTTCGCTCCGTCGTGCGCCGCCGCGAGCGCGCCTAGCCTCGGGGAGTCGACGGCCCCTAGCAGGCAACGATCGGAAGCTCGACGAGCTTTAGCCCAGTTGGCAGCACCCGCCAGGTACCCTTCTTAGCCCGTAGATTAGCGTAGGATTAGATTTTTCAGTTGCTGGTAGTCTAGCTCCGCCACCTCCGCCTGTTGTTTCCGATCACCCATTCGCCAGTCCGACCACGCCACCACCTTCGCCTAACTTCCCTCCACCTTCTCCACCCAGCCACTCCTCCTGTCTCGCCCCGGAGCAGGATATTGAGTCTCCCCTTCCGCCGCTCGCCGGAGGCCCATCATCTCGACCCACCAGCCATCCTTTTCTTGCTCTGACGGGTCGAGGCAGTTTGCCCTCAACCCAGCTCTCTTCCTGTGCAGGTACCGAGCCGATTCGACTTCATCTGGAGGTTGAAACTCCAGAGCACGGGAGCTCCCGTTCGTCCACGTCGCCGGAGCTCTCTGGAGTTCCCCGCTTTCATCGGAGCAGTGCATCAGGTGCGGAGCTTCACGGCAAAGCTTCCTCGCACCTCAGGAGCATCAGACGAGGTCCACCGTGCGCACAGAGGGCCGGCGAAGTTCGCCGACCGCCAGTTCTTCCAGGAGCCTCGTCCACCGTCAGATCGACCTCGACGCTCCAGATTAGATCGTGTCCGTTCATTCACAGAGCATCACTGACTGTCAGATCTTCCGAGGTTCGATCGCCACCGTCGAGCCAGCGAGGTTAAGCCACGACGCATCTCAGCCATCCGATCTAGCACGTGGCTTCACCACCTCCATCCGATCCGAGCTAGGACCCCTTCGCAGCCCCACGACGCACCACAGCCGTCGGTTCCTCCACGTGGGAGCATACCAGCCATCGGATCGAGCCGAGGGCCCTTTTAGTGTGTGGCGCACCATCCCATCCATCTGATCTGCCACGCGTCGTGCATCCATCCCTCGACATTAATAAAAGGGGTAAATTGTCCTTAGGCCCCCTTTACTTTCTGCATTTAGTTTTTAGTCCTGTAAATACGTAGTGTAGTTGTTTACTTTTTTGTGAAAATTGCACTGTGGACCCTTCCTTCTATCATATTTGCATTTATACCCCTACCAGTTGTGGACACGTGCATCGACACCTGGTATTTTGGTGTATTTGCATTTTTGGCCATGCCTTTTCGCCCTATTGCGTTTTGTATTTTTATTAATAGGAATTGCAATCAGGTCCCTCCAGGCCTGAGTCACGTGTATCGTGCGTGGCCCGGAGGGTAATTTGCGTTCCTTACCCTATACTTTCCAGGGTTGTTATTCCAGGGACCCAAAACTTTGTTATAATTGCAGATAGGCCCCTGTGCACTGTTGCTTTATTTTGATTTTAAATAAAATAGCAAATCACCTCCAAATCCAACGAAAATTGGATATATGGCTCCTGCCATAGTGTAAAGATTTTGAGGATTTTTGGAGACATTTTTGTTTTGTTTTGATATTTTTAAAAAATCAAAAACAACTAATTTCGTTACTGTCTAAATTTAAAAATCCCAAAAAAATATTAAAATTCATTTAAAAATTATAAAAAAATTACTTACTATTTATTATGCTTGCTTGATTTTCTAGCCAATTTTGGCTATTTTTCATTGCTTAAAATACCTAAAAATTGAAAAACACTTAAAATCTTACAAAAATTCTAATAAATAGACTAAAAACCCAAAAACAATAATCTAGGTGTCCAATTTTTCCTTGTTTTATTCTCTATACAAGAAAAATACCTTCAGGCTAATTTGGTGCTTCTAGATATTTTATCTAGGTCCTTTTAGCTCGGTTGGACAATACCTCTAGTTTCAGTCCTTGTTTGATTTTTTAGAAAATTAAATAAACATCAGAAAAATCCCAAAAATTCACCAAAAACAGTAAAAATTATAAAACACATAAAAATATTTTTGTTAGAATTTTTGGTTGATTTTTATTGCATTAAATAAATTATTGAAGTGTGTTGTTTTCTTGTTTTCTTTATTTTCTTAATACATTAAAAATCCAAAAAAATATATAAAATATTTAAAAACCACCAAAAATACTTATTTTGTTTCCTTTTATTTCTTTTTGACTACTTCGTAGGCCGCGAGGCCAACCCGTGCTCCTTGTGTTCGACCCTGGTCGCTATACCAGGTTAAATTAATAGCAAGACCGTTTTCGTGTGTTGATTGATTTTATCTCTATTGGTGGTCTCTTATTTTTCTTGATTGAGCCGTCCTGATCGTTTGGGTCGCAACGACCGTTTAGCACCTTATACCCTAGTGGTCGGGACGCTCATCAATAGCATACCTCTGAACTTCCACAAAGAATATGACACAGATAACATTTACATAATATACCGGCAGAAATTATCCTTATTGTAAAATAACGAACATTTATGTAAATTATGATAATAATATGTAAAATATTATTGATATATGTAAAATAGTGAAGCTATTTCTAAAAAGTATATCTCCATATTAAAGTAGGAGTGCTACGATACTTAAACTACAATAAGAATACATATTACATGGCTATTGTACAAGAGGGAATCATATCATTTAATTTCTACAATTTGTTGAATGATAATATAAGTTCTACGATTTAAAATTGTTGATAATGAAAAAATAATTATAAGAAAAATATGATAAAGATATATAAAATATTGAGCGAATATGTAAGATATTACATATAGATGTAAAATATAGAATACAATTATAAACTATTGCACATATTTGTAAATTATATATCTGGAGTATAAAATAAAACTACTGGATTTTATTAACAGGTATTAATGACCATATAATATACAGTAAGAATTCATATAACCTGGATATTTACTTCTATTGTTAGGATTGTTGATAAGAAATATTTAATAATATAATATTGATATGTGTTATAGAAATGTGTCAATTTTTTAATCAAAGCACTAAACAAAAGTTAATAAGGATTAGAATACATTTCACATAGTAAGAATGAAGGACAAGTATAATTAAACAGTAAGAATCCCTTAAAAACATCATCATTAGACAAGAATGAAATGAATGACACATATATCCAAATAATATGATTTTGAACTTATATGACTGAAAGCTCAAGTTGAACGTTGAACATTAACATCACGAAAATAAACAAAGCTAAAATACTCTCTGTTATGCTATCACAAAGGGATACATCTGAACTGAAACAATATAAATAACACATTGTTTGAATTCTACAATAACTGAACAAAGTACGACAAGCAAAAAAATACATAAAAAATAAAAATTCTAAGTCTGATAAGCAGCAAAAATCAAAGCTCATTTGCAGCCAAGAATCTTTCAGTAAATTGCAATCCTGCAAAAAAAACATAATGAAATGAATATAATAAGCAACATTAAAATGTTTTATATGAAATGTATAAAATGTTACATCAAAATAGAAAAAATATACCCTTACATTAAAAGAATTTGATCAATTCATTTTAATTTCGGTCGTCCTCAACTGCATAATAAAGCACAAGGATTAGTGAACAGAAAAAAACATATTAATAAATAATGAATGTTAAAAATTTACCATGATTCGCCGATTTGTTATTAGGATAATTTCTAGAATCGTGTCCAACATTGTATTTGAGGCAAGATTTGCATTGTCGACCTCTATTTCTTCTCATTTCAGATTCCGATCTAATATGATTGTCAACTCCCTTAGGTCTACCACCGCGATCGCTTCCTTTCGTTCTCGCAACATTTGGTTCTTTAACAGCTGATTCAGTAATCATATCTGGAACATTTGTATTGTTCACGGTTGTAGAGCTCGAAGAAGGTTTGTTACTTATCATAAGATCAATATTGCTACATAAGTCGCTTAATTTTCTTTAGCAAATAAGAATATGTCCTCATCCTGTTCGACCGAAGCTGAAATAATATGCGAACACAATTGATTCAGCCGAGACGACCTTTCTTGGTGTGCAACTTTCACATAAATAGGATAATTTCCAGATTTTTTAGTGGTTCTTGTCCACCTTTTCAATATATATTCCTCATTCAGAAGCTCCAGTATCTTCAAAACTGCAAGTATGTGCCTACATGGATATCCAAAGAATTGCATATTCTTGCATTCACAATCAAGAAAGTTGCTTTCCGTAGACGAAGAAACACATAATTCTTCGTCAGGTTTCCCAATATATGACACAAAATATTGACAGTAATCCAGAGAGTTCGAATGAATTCGAACATTAAGTTCCTTCACTTCCTTCAGTTCAAACCGAAATTTATAAAATATGAACTTGGTGTATATACGAACATCTGTACCTCCATCTTTCATTTGAAATTTGATTTTGGATTGTAAACTTCACCAATGTTATCCATGTCATTCTTGCTTTCCCTGCATCGTTGAATTGCACTTTGAAATCTACAGACAAATTCCAGCAAAGAGTTTTGTTTAGTGATGTGGTGTTGCAAAAATGCATTCATACTTTCGCTTCTCTGTGTACTGCGCTGACCAGCCCAAAAATAATCCTTAAGATATAAACTAATCCATTTAAATCTGATGCTATACTTCTCATTCAACCAGACATTAGATGATAAATCATACTGATCAATAATCTTGCACCAACTTTGCTCAAATTCACTTATAGTTATACTTTTCCATACAACTATGGAAAACACTGATAGAACTTCATTTATATCTTTAATCTTTCCAAGCTTACTTTTAATCTTGGCCATTATATGCCAAGTGCAGAATTTATGAACATTATGTGGAAAGCATATCCTAACAGCTGCACAAATTGCCGGATCTTCATCTGTGATTATAGAAACTGGATGTTTACTCATTAGTTCTAGAAATCTTTCAAATAACCACGAGAATGACTCGGTTGTCTCTCTGCTCATGAATGAATTTCCAAAGAAAATTGTGTAACCGTGATGGTTAACACCACAGAAAGATCCAAAGATCAGACTGTATTCATTGGTCCTATATGTTGTGTCGAACGATATTGTATCTCCGAATAATTTGTAATCTTCAATAGAGGCACTATCAATTCATATACACTGAGTAAGCATGTTATCATCATCGGTTGTGTAAGCATAGTAAAAATCAGGAGTATTGGCCTTACAACTCTCAAAATGTTCAATTAGAAGGTGCACATCCATCCCAATACGTTATTTTTTCTCCTTTCTGTTTAAGTTGTAAATATCTCGAACAATACTACCAACTTGACCGCTAGACATGTTTATGAAAGCTGACTGCTTGGATACAGATATGTTCACATCATTCATTGACTTCACAAGCATTTTTGTGGCTTTTGAAAAACGTCTATTTGGTTTGAGGTATCTGCGCTTAGATGGAGAAACGAGATTGTGATTGTGTTTAGCTTCAAAATTCGATACAAACCAATCCTTGAGATCAGGCCTAAATGAAACTGACATGAAAGCTTTGCACCCAGTCCGTGATAAGCCAACACGACCCTCCTCCTTATAAAAAATGCATTCATCGCTCTCATCACTTCTTGCATTGTCCACTGACAGTGTTTTATCTGTATTTTTAGAGAACCCCTCTTTCCAGCAAACAAATGATTTAAATATAATTATCCGCTCCTTGGAAACCTTATCTTTACCAACTCTAGAGTTTGCTTTCCTAACATTGAATCCAATCTCTGTTGCATATGCCTCATAAAATTTATATGTATCTTTAATAGATAGAAATGTTTGGCCTATATGAGGTGTAATACCATTGACAGGGTCATTGATTGAGTAGTCGAAACTTGAAGGAATTTATATAATTACAGATGTATTAGCAAGACGGAGTATTAATAGCAATCTGTAATTCATTCGAAAGATAAATAAATTATTGATAATCTATTTAAAATACTGCAAAAATGTGTAAAATGTTTAGCTACACTTTAAATTAGAAGTACTATGACACTTACATATAAATGATGATAGAATATGTAAACTATTACATATAAATGTAAAATATTGAATGTAAATGTAAAATGATGCACTTATATGTAATTTATCAAATAATGGACTGGTATTAGCAACATTCAGGGCGGTATTACATCATATCCTACAATGTAAAATGAGGTTCAAAGGTGTAGATTATAGTTCATTGTTGTAAAATGATGAACTATAACACCAAATATACTGAGTTTGCGTAAAATAAACAGTTATTTTTCCAATATCATATAAATGAACAAGGTCTGTAATGCTTTGAAACATCTTTGTCATTCAGCATACCTGGTTGATGCAAATTATCATCAGTTCGTTCCACCACTCCAATAACTTCACCCTCTCCATCAGATAACTGGACGAAATAAATATATTAATGCCACAAATTAATATATTAATGCCCAAAATAGTAACGCATAATACGACTTCGATTCAAGAACCAGTTTGTCTTTTAACGAAAATTAAAATAGTTCTCATAATTTGCAAACATATTGATTAATAAAAAATAGAAAAGGTACATTACCTGTGCATTATCTCTGTTAAATTCGCCATCTGTTATTTCGTCGAGTTCCATTGAATATCACAGAGTTTGATAAGAAATATCTGAAAAAGAACTAGAGATATGTCGAGAAATTCTGAATATTAGGGCAATGGAATGTTAATGAAAAAACCACATTTTAGGAAGAAAGAGAATTCAATTCGATCATAACTAATCCACGGTAAAAGTTGATTTCAATTTATTTACACCATATCTGTCTTCATTAATAAAATATGGTAAATTCCTATAAATATAAATTCACTAATAGAGTCTTAGTGGTTTCGGCTCTCTAATGGTGGTTTTCTACTAAGACCGTCGATTGCAATCTGACAAGTATAAAGAGATATCGCACAATGATTGAAATGAGGCTCCACCTCAATTCAAGTTTTTCCTATATATATATATATATATATATATATATATATATATATATGAGAAAAGGGATCCTACTCCATGGAGTAGGTAACTTACCTACTCTATTTTCTTCTTTTTCAAATTTTTTTATTCTTTTTTGAAAATTACTTCCATGGATTTTTATAACTGTATCCCTCTAATATTTCATTCAAATTTCGTCAGAAACATAGACTCCTATGCCCTCCATCCAAACAGTCATTTTTTAACGGTCACAGATTTGTTGTACTTTTCATGTTCTGGATGGAGGCCGTAGGAGTCTCTGTTTCTAACGAAATTTGAATGACATATTAGAGGGATATAGTTACGCAAATCCATGGAAGCATTTTCAAAAAAAATAAAAAAATTTTGAAAAAAGAAAGTGGAGTAGGTAAGCTACCTACTCCATAGAGTAGGATCCCTTTCCTCTCTCTCTCTCTCTCTCTATATATATATATATATATATAGGAAAAACTTGAATTGAGGTGGAGCCTCATTTCAATCACTGTGCGACATCTCTTTATACCCATTAGATTGCAATCAACGGTCTCCGTAAAAACCATCATTAGAGAGCCGAAACCACTAAGACTCTATTAGTGAATTTCTATTTATAGAAATTTACCATATTTTATTAATGAAGACATATATGGTGTAAATAAATTGAAATCCACTTTTACCGCGGATTAGTTATGGTCAAATTGAATTCTCTTTCTTCCTAAAATGTGGTTTTTTCATTAACATTCCATTGCCCTAATATTCAGAATTTCTCGACATATCTCTAGTTCTTTTTCAGATATTTCTTATCAAACTCCGTGATATTCAATGCAACTCGACGAAATAGCAGATTGCAAATTTAACAGAGATAATGCACAGGTAATGTACCTTTTCTGTTTTTTATTAATCGATATGTTTGCAAATTATGAGAACTATTTTAATTTTCGTTGAAAGACGAACTGGTTCTTGAATCGAAGTCATATTATGCGTTACTATTTTGGGCATTAATATATTAATTTGTGGCATTAGTATATTTATTTCGTCTAGTTATCTGACGGAGAGGGTGAAGTTATTGGAGTGGTGGAACGAACTGATGATAATTTGCATCAACCAGGTATGCTGAATGACAAAGATGTTTCAAAGCATTATAGACCTTGTTCATTTATATGATATTGGAAAAATAACTGTTTATTTTGCGCAAACTCATTATATTTGGTGTTATGTTCATCATTATACAACAATGAACTATAATTTACACCTTTGAACCTCATTTTACATTATAGGATATGATGTAATACCGCCTTGAATGTTGCTAATACCAGTCCATTATTTGATAAATTACATATAAGTGCATCATTTTACATTTACATTCAATATTTTACATTTATACGTAATAGTTTACATTTTCTATCATCATTTATATGTAAGTATCTTAGTACTTCTAATTTATAGTGTAGCTAAACATTTTACACATTTTTGCAATATTTTAAATAGATTATCAATAATTTAATTATCTTTCGAAAGAATTACAGATTGCTATTAATACTCCTTCTTGCTAATACATCTATAATTATATAAATTCCTTCAGGTTTCGACTACTCAATCAATGACCTTGTCAATGGTATTACACCTCATATAGGCCAAACATTTCTATCTATTCAAGATGCATATAAATTTTATGAGGCATATGCAACCGAGATTGGATTCAATGTTAGGAAAGCAAGCTCTAGAGTTGGTAAAGATAAGGTTTCCAAGGAACGGATAATTATATTTAAATCATTTGTTTGCTGGAAAGAGGGGTTCTCTAAAAATACAGATAAAACACTGTCAGTGGATAATGCAAGAAGTGATGAGAGCGATGAATGTATTTTTTATAAGGAGGAGCGTCGTGTTGGCTTATCACGGACTGGGTGCAAAGCTTTCATGTCAGTTTCATTTAGGCATGATCTCAAGGATTGGTTTGTATCGAATTTTGAAGCTGAACACAATCACAATCTCGTTTCTCCATCTAAACGCAGATACCTCAGACCAAATAGACGTTTTTCAAAAGCCACAAAAATGCTTGTGAAGTCAATGAATGATATGAACATACCTGTATCCAAGCAGTCGGCCTTCATAAACATGTCTAGCGGTCAAGTTGGTAGTATTGTTCGAGATATTTACAACTTAAACAGGAAGGAGAAAAAACAACGTATTGGGATGGATGTGCACCTTCTAATTGAATATTTTGAAAGTTGTAAGGCCAATACTCCTGATTTTTACTATGCTTACACAACCGATGATGATAACAGGCTTACTCGGTGTATATGGATTGATAGTGCCTCTATTGAAGATTACAAATTATTCGGAGATACAATATCGTTCGACACAACATATAGGACCAATGAATACAATCTGGTCTTTGGATCTTTCTGTGGTGTTAACCATCACGGTTACACAATTTTATTTGGAAATTCATTCATGAGCAGAGAGACAACCGAGTCATTCTCGTGGTTATTTGAGAGATTTCTAGAAATAATGAGTAAACATCCAATTTCTATAATCACAGATGAAGATCCGGTAATTTGTGCAGCTGTTAGGATATGCTTTCCACATACTGTTCATAAATTCTGCACTTGGCATATAATGGCCAAGCTTAAAAGTAAGCTTGGAAAGACTAAAGATATAAATGAAGTTCTATCAGCGTTTTCCATAGTTGTATGGAAAAGTATAACTATAAGTAAATTTGAGCAAAGCTGGTGCAAGATTATTGATCAGTACGATTTATCATCTAATGTCTGGTTAAATGAGAAGTATAGCATCAGATTTAAATGAATTAGTTTATATCTTAAGGATTATTTTTGGGTTGGTCAGCGTAGTACACAGAGGAGCGAAAGTATGAATGCATTTTTGCAACACCACATCACTAAACAGAACTCTTTGCTGGAATTTGTCTGTAGATTTCAAAGTGCAATTCAATGATGCAGGGAAAGAGAGAATGACATGGATAACATTGGTTAAGTTTACACTCCAAAATCAAATTTCAAATGGAAGATGGAGGTACAGATGGTTCGTATATACACCAAGTTCATATTTTACAAATTTCGGTTTGAACTGAACGAAGTGAAGGAACTTAATGTTCGAACTCATTCGAACTCTCTGGATTACTGTCAATATTTTGTGTCATATATTGGGAAACCCGACGAAGAATTATGTGTTTCTTCGTCTACGGAAAGCGATTTTCTTGTTTGTGAATGCAAGAATATGCAATTCTTTGGATATCCATGTAGGCACATACATGCAGTTTTGAAGATACAGAATGTGGAGCTTCTGAATGAGGAATATATATTGAAAAAGTGGACAAGAACCATTAAAAAAACAGGAAATTATCCTATTTATGTGAAAGTTGCACACCAAGAAAGGTCGTCTCAGCTGAATCAATTGTGTTCGCATATTATTCCAGCTTCGATCGAACAGGATGATGACATATTCTTATTTGCTAAAGAAAAATTAAGCAACTTATGTAGAAATATTGATCTTATGATAAGTAACAAACCTTCTTCGAGCTCTACAATCGTGAACAATACAAATGTTCCACATATGATTACTGAACCAGCTGTTAAAGAACCAAATGTTGCGAGAACGAAAGGAAGCGGTCACGGTGGTAGACCTAAGGGCGTTGGCAATCGTATTAGATCGGAATCTGAAATGAGAAGAAATAGAGGTCGACAATGCAAATCTTGCCTCAAATACAATGTTTGACACGATTCTAGAAATTATCCTAATAACAAATCGGCGAATCATGGTAAATTTTTAACATTTATTATTTATTAATATGTTCTTTTCTGTTCACTAATCCTTGTACTTTATTGTGCAGTAGAGGATGACCGAAATTAAAATGAATTGATCAAATTCTTTTAATGTAAGAGTATATTTTTCTATTTTGATGTAACATTTTATACATTTCATATAAAACATTTTAATGTTGCTTATTTTATTCATTTCATTATGTATTTTTGCAGGATTGCAATTTACTTAAAGATTCTTGGCTGCAAATGAGCTTTGACTTTCGGCTGCTTATGAGACTTGGAATTTTTATTTTTTATGTATTTTTTTTGCTTGTCGTACTTTGTTCAGTTATTGTAGAATTCAAACAATGTGTTATTTATATTATTTCAGTTCAGATGTATCCCTTTGTGATATCATAACAGAGAGTATTTCAACTTTGTTTATTTTCATGATGTTAATGTTCAACGTTCAACTTGAACTTTCAGTCATATAAGTTCAAAATCATATTATTTGGATATATGTGTCATTCATTTCATTCTTGTCTAATGATGCTGTTTTTAAGGGATTCTTACTGTTTAATTATACTTGTCCTTCATTCTTACTATACGAAATGTATTCTAATCCTTATTAACTGTTGTTTAGTACTTTGATTAAAAAATTGACACATTTTTGTAACACATGTCAATATTTAAATATTTCTTATCAACAATCCTAACAATTGGAGTAAATATCCAGGTTATATGAATTCTTACTGTAAATTATATGGTCGTTAATACCTGCTAATAAAATCCAGTAGTTTTATTTTATACTCCAGATATATAATTTACAAATATGTGCAATAGTTTACAATTGTATTCTATATTTTACATCTATATGTAATATCTTACATATTTGCTCAATATTTTATATATCTTTATCATATTTTTCTTATAATTATTTTTTCATTATCAACAATTTTAAATCGTAGAACTTATATTATTATTCAACAAATTA
This sequence comes from Ottelia alismoides, assembly GCA_037367405.1. Classification (NCBI taxonomy): domain Eukaryota; kingdom Viridiplantae; phylum Streptophyta; class Magnoliopsida; order Alismatales; family Hydrocharitaceae; genus Ottelia; species Ottelia alismoides. The sequence continues at coordinate 668,575 of JAZKJV010001860.1, read as the reverse complement.
TAGAAATTAAATGATATGATTCCCTCTTGTACAATAGCCATGTAATATGTATTCTTATTGTAGTTTAAGTATCGTAGTACTCCTACTTTAATATGGATATGTACTTTTTACAAATAGCTTCACTATTTTACATATATCAATAATATTTTACATATTATTATTATAATTTACATAAATGCTCATTATTTTACAATAAGGATAATTTCTGCCAGTATATTATGTAAATGTTATCGGTGTCATATTCTTTGTGGAAGTTCAAAGGTTTGCTATTTTGAATTCGTAACATACTATAACACATAGTACTTTAATTCTTTATTGTTATGTGAAACTATAACGTACGAAATCAACTTTCAGTCTTATAATTTCAGTCTGTTACAACATATATTAACATTCTATAACTGTTTTCATATATTTGCTAATATAAGTCGTTATCGTATAAAATCTAAGGTAATATTATTTTGTATTGCATACTAATCATTGTACAAGTCCTTATCGATAGTTTTTATATTAAAGTGGTGATGTACAATTTATTTGTGTATGCATTATTTTACAGTTACTTACAATAAATTACATTCTTTTGTATAGAATTACAATTTTAATCAATATTTTACACTCCTTACCATAATTATCATCAAAAATTATGATTTTATCTTCAAATACAAGTCTAAATCAGCATGACTAATAACAAACATTCAGTAATCATTGGGATGTGAATCTTTAAAGTAGAAGAAGATTTTCGACCATTGGAAAACTCTCTTGTAACCAAAAAACCATTTAATTATCGAGCATTATAATATATCTTCTGTCTTCCTGTCAAACATGTATATATTGACTACAACATGTAACAGATAGTCAATGCAAACATAGGTTAATCGTGATATTTAAAAGAAGTGTTTTGTTCTAAAGAAGGTTTAAACAGAAACTATGGAAACATAACACAATTTAAGACAATTCAACAATACATAGTTCTAAATTAAAATGCAAAAACTTTAAGATTTGTTTATACTATGTCTTCTATCTCTATCACTGTGTCGCCGAGTTCTCTATGTGATCACACGTTAACAATAACGAAGCTATTTCAGCTCTGAATTTGTCAATATCATCGTAGTTGAAATCCAACGCCCTTCCTTCACACAGGTACTCCATCATCTTCATCACATAGACAACACAATCCAGACTGTACGAAGGTTGTTGCGGGCAATCTTGCACGTATATGATTTCCCAACCTGCAAGGCAGTCATCTGGAATGTTGTCCATGAAGTACTCCGAAATCAAGCCATGCTGAGATGTAATTCAAAAAGAATATTATTAACACTGAATTAAATAATTTAATAAAATGTAAATTTTTATTATATCATACCCATTTCAATACATCCTTTTTATGGAATTTTGTTCCTTTCATAGAATTGTATGAAAGGAACTTTCTCGATGAAAAATCAGTCACAAGAAGGTGCCAATGGTTTCTTGTGTGGATAACCGTGAAAATTTTCTCCAACTCTGGCATGTGTATTCCTTCTTTGTATAGCTTCTCGAGCTTATCAAATTCATTTTCTGTAGCATTAACCACCAGATTCACAAGATATTGCTGAAAAAATACAAGTAAGAATATTAAATTATGGTGATTAAAGATATTTAAAAAATTTATATCAGTAATTACAATCTCACCATTTGAAATATTGATGTGATAGAAACGGGACATGATCATTAGTTGTGCAGTATTTATGTTGTAGCACGTCCACAAACATGTCGATTATCTACAATATCAAAAACAATTTACGCATAAAGAAATATATAAAAGTAATTAATATAAATATACGTACCGAATCCTCGATCATTCTTTCGTACAAAAAGTTATGAATCTCTCTTCCTTTACAACTCCGATTCTTCGGAGTAAAGTAGGTGACATTCAATCTGACAAATTATCTTTAATTAATATTATATATTTAAAGTTAAAGATTTTTATATGTAAATGTTGAAATTTGTGTTAAAATACTTACTTGTCTGCAGGATCACGGAGAAATTCTTGAATGATTTTCTTTGTCTGTTCTGATACTTTCTCGTAACCAATGAAATCGGTTACGAGATCGCATAGATACTGATTCTTATTCAATCAATTACAAACAATGTTAGAAACAATTACTATCATAATCATAAAGAATATATAGAGTTTTGTGAGCAGTACTGAAAATCTACATTCTACGTCATATGTATTCAATGATACAAAATAAATTGTTTTATATTATATGGCTTACCTCACTGGTTGTGTCATCTTCTTGTGTTTCACGATCTTCTTTCCCTTGCTTCACTGATTCTTGTAAAAAAATTTAGCTTCTCTTCTCTGTTTCAATTTTTTATTATTGAGCTTTGTTGAACTGTTACTTTTTCCCTTTTTCTTCTCTTTGTTGTAGTCTCTGTGTGCACATTTTCTGAATGTGAAATGTCACCAATGTTCAGATCAAAAGAAGGCATGCCAATGTTGATAGCTGAATCTTGTTTTGTGGTATCTTGGGATTGCTGCAGTGAATCTTCATCATAGATTTCAGAAATTAAATTCTGAAGTTTTTCACCGATATCTGAGTCACTATGTTCCAAATCTCCTTCTTTGACATCAGCTACATTTCATGTCGGTGCACGCATGTCTGGATTATTATTATCAATATCACCTTCATCAACATTTCCAGATTTATTCTCTAAGGTATCTTCTAATTGCAATGCATTAGGTCCAACATCAATCATATCATGATCAGGAAACATTTTTAGTTTTTCCTTCAGCTCCAGAATCTCAGATCTCAATTTAGCATTCTCTTTCTTCATTTCAGAATTTATTCTGATCTGTTCTGCATCATTTTTTGTATACGTTTCACGTATTGCTTTAATTTTCTCCTTCAGCTCCTCTATCTCAATGGAAAATGCATCACACATACATTTTTTTGTTTCTTTTTTATTACGACGTCTGCAGGTGAAACACAAGCAACTGCTTTTTTGTCACACAATTTTTCTAGCTTTTGCTTTCCTTTCTTTTTGAAAACATCTTGTGGTACTGGGATGGGGTTTATGACCACAATTTCTGGTCTTCTCACCGTAAAACCACCCATTGTAAACTTCTCAAACGGAAAAACATACTCGTCTGCTCCTATCTTTACTATTTTATTTTTTTGTAGTTGCAAAGCATGCAATATCTATATAAACAAGATCATTTATTAATGAAAATATTGAAATTATGAGACATCCAGTATATTATAAATCATCTTAACAATGCTTACTTGTTCACAACTAATTGAAACCAATACACTGGAAACCCCTTTGATTGGTCCAGCCCACTTCCTTATCCGTGGCCTAAGATCTCTGCTGACCATAAGGTCTTTGCAGCAGTATTCCATCATCCATACCTGATACATTGGTTTTATTATTAATTTTTTTATTATAATATATAAAAAATAATTTCGAAGAACTCGCATATAAGCAAGCAACACATCCTGTAAGGTAACCCAGTATTACCCTTGATGAACCTGCTCTTCTCTTTTGAACTCTACTTACTACGTCATCCATGTTGAACAGTATCATCCTTGCTACAGCACTAGACCAGTTAAAGAATCGTGTATCTTCGAGAGATTCTAAATAGTGTAACAAATCTTTCGGAAAAGATTAAAAACTGTTTGGGAAAAGGAATGTGGCAAACACCAAAAGTATCAAGCATGTAACATAAATAGAGACCGAGTTGTCATCATCTCTATTGTAATAGTCCTCGAGAATGTTGTTCAACTTCTTCCTATTGAAAATCATTCCTTCTTCAAACAGTTTGTGAGATATAAAAGATTTCCATTGAAGGTGTCTTCCTCTCACTGTGATTGAGAAACCAGAGCTTGGTAGGCCCAATATTGCTCCGACCTCTTCATCACTAAAAATTACCACCTTATTTCCAAATCTGAAATTCCTCCCTCCTTGGTACTGTTTAACCAACCATTGAAGATTTTTTCGTTGTATTTCAACATGGCCAATGTTGATTAGCTTCCCAAAAGTCGTCTTTGTCAAAAGTGCTTGTTGTTTGGGCGTGGGTCTATGGTTATCAATGAAATGAACAAAATGTTCAATGTAGCATCTGTGTTGTACATACCCTTTGCCTAGAAGTAGAGACAAAAAAACATTTTTGTGGTTGCAATGAACAATGTATATATTCATACAAAATAAAAAGGCAATTTATATTTAAATAAACATTAACCTTCATACTTCCAAAATCATCTTCAAGCTTCAGAGGATCCTTCTCAACGTCAACTTCTTTTATTTTGCTAACTGGCAGTTGTGTTCCTTCTGTTCATAACATTTAACAGAGATATAATTTACATAAAATAGATAAATTATTCTTATTAATTTGAAATTTTACTTACTTTTGATATTTTGTTTCGGTCGATGGATATGGAGTTCTAACAATGTACCTTCACTGTACTGATCTGAATCATCTTTCTGTTCCCTCATGGGTTCAACCAAGTTCGACTGCATCTCCTCCATCGTCGCCGGATGTCCTTCTTCCTCCTTAGAAGGGATTGCTCGAGTGCAGACTCTCTCCTCAATTGATTCGCTAGAAGAGCGCCTGCTTCGCCTTCGTCGCCTGTTTGCGGTAACCCTCTACTTGTTTAATTTCAAATTAGGTTTTATGTAACATTATTATATGAATATACTTCATTTTTTACTTTCCTAAAATTCAATTTCAGTAATTTATAGATTCTGAATTTTGAGTTATCGAAAATTTGTATTCTTCTCAATTAACTAAGAGCTTGTTTCCGGTGTTACCTAAAAATATAAAGAATTTAAAATTTTTTAAATTACAAATTGATTTACCTTAATCAATGAGTTATCATTAATTTGATAATTAATTATTACTCGAAAACATCATTTCCCTTTTTTTTCTTTGCTCTTCAACCATTGTTAGCTATTGTATCCATTTGAAATTCATTACTGCGATATCATCAATACGACTAAACAGGTTGGTATTTTATCATCATCTACATACTATGTTTATTCTTCTTCTTATTATCATTTGTTCCAAATTCCTGTATATATTTTCATCAATATTTCTGCACATTTTTAATTTCCAAGAGATATGTTTGCTTTCAGATTTTGTTTCTTTGAATGAGAAATGTGTATGCTACTTTTTTCTCGCAAGATAATATTCAAAGCATTTGCAATCTCAGTTTTTAGCGATTTTTTTCCTGGTATATATAAAATCATTAATAGAATTTTTTTAGTCTGTAAAACAGACATTGTATATATATCATTGCTTATATTCTTTCCCGAAAGTATGAAAAATTACTAAAATAAAATTTTAAAAATGTTATATAATACTAATATCAACATGAGAGCAAATACATTATATATGTTCTAATTTTATTTGTTCTTATCGGTGTTAGACATAAAATCAATAACGAATAGTTATTTATCATTTTGTAAAATACCCTTTTATTTTGTAAAATACATCCTTTTATTGTAAAATTCAATCAATTTTATTAAATTAATCATCACATTACCATTTGCATAGATTCAAAATGTTATATTTCTATAGTAAAATACGTTATTGTGTTATATATTAAATGAAGTAGTTGTAATATATTGATAAAAATTGTAATTCTATCAAACTTCATGAAATAGTTATTTAGAATACAACAATTGTAGAATTGAGAACATCAGTCCAAGAGAAATATCAAATGATAGAATAGAAGGCAACGTTGTAAATTATAACTTGTTTTTGTAAAATATAATCCAGTAACGTAAAATAGAAGCAACATTGTCAATAAGTTACTGCAAAATGTCATTATATCTCAATAAAATACCATCATTTGTTGTAAAATAAATTGTTACTTTGTAATTTATTAATATAAAATAGTAATTATATCTCATGTCAAGAATCTGAGAATTTAAATACATCCTTTGTAGACATAACGTTCATATCTTAATTGAATTAGAACTTACTAAAGTATAGTATCCTTTAGTAAAATATAGAATGTATACGTAAAATATGATAATTGTTGGTAAACTAGTTGTCAAGTTTGCATTAATTTTTCACAAGTTATCATAATATCGTTGTAAAATATAAATCAAATTTGTAATTTCGTTCTTATATTTGTAAAATAGAGATATATAACGCATTTCATATTCTCATTTCCTTCTATCTAAATTTCTCATTTTGTATATGCGTATAGGAGAGTTTGCAATGTGTTGATCAATTTATTATTTTATTACTTAACCCAATGTAATTTTATGAAACTTAATATGTGTAAAATTCAATTGAATAAACACAAAATGTCACCGTATTTAGGCTATTTTCTCAATCATCGGTAGAGACGATGTTGTAAAATATGACATGTAGATGTAAAATTTCTCAATCGATTGTATTTTTATAATAGATTATTCAAAATGCGGTGCTTTATTCAATCAAAAGTTTCTGTAATGTTGTGTACTTAAATATGCATATTGCTAAATATAGAATGTTCAATGACGTGTATTACTATTATTTAGCATTAATTTAACCATCCTACATTATAGGAATGTTAGTTGGTACGAAAACCACATAGTGGTTTCAATCTCCTTCGTACACTCTTCATCCCACGGCCTAAGATGAAACCTTTCCATAATCAAGGAAATGTGCCACCTCAATTCAAGTGCACCCTATATAAGAGTAATCCTATGAGAGTTAAATCATGTGAGAGCATGAGAGCATTAATTCTGGACCACATGATTCAACCAGGAGAGAGAAGATTAGGAGAGAGAAGAAAAAATCATGTGGTCTAGAATCAATGATCTCATGCTCTAACAGGATTTGGCTCTCATAGGATCACCCATATATATAGGACGCAGTCCTTCCTAAGTTAAGGAAGGCCAGCCCCTTTTTTGTATAAAACAGAATGACTTCAGTAGAATACATATACAATTTTGTATTATAATGTGCAGTTTTAATGTTTGTATTATAATGCATAGTTTTGTATGCGGCTTTGTATTTATAACGTGCACCTATAGTACAAACTGTATACGTATTCTACAAAAGTGCTCGTGTTTTATACAAAAAAGGGGCGACCTTCCTTAACTCTGGAAGGATTGCATCCTATTTGAAAGGCCCCCTATATATATATATATATATATATATATATATATAGGGGAGTGATCCTATGAGAGCAAAAAATTGTGAGAGAATGAGAGCATGCATTCTGGACCACATGATTCTATTTTCTCTCTCCTGATCTTCTCTCTTCTGGTTGAATCATGTGGTCCAGAATACATATTCTCATGCTCTCGCAGGTTTTGGCTCTCATAGGATCACTCCTCTCTCTCTCTCTCTCTCTCTCTCTATATATATATATATATATATATATAGGGAAAAGGGAGCCTACACCCATGTGTAGGTAACTTACCTACACCCAACTCTTTTTCCCTCAATTTTTTTTATTTTTTTGAAGTAATTCCTTGGGGAATTTAGATCACAATATATCACCATATCGTCATTCAAATTTCAACTTATTTCGAGACTTCTAACATATCCATCATGACAGTCAAATTTTAACGGTCTGAGATTTGCTGAAATCGGCCCCTTCCGATGGAGCTGTTAGGAATGTCTGTTTTACATGAAATTTGAAAAACATATTTCATTTAATATTCTAAGTAAATCCCCTAAATATCCATTTCAAAAAAAATCAAAAAAATTAAGAAACAAGAGGTGGGTGTAGGTAAGTTACCTACACATGGGTGTAGGCTCCCCAATCCCATATATATATATATATATATATATATATATATATATATATATATATATATATATATACACTGTAAAAATAACATGGACCCACGATTGGATGAACTATGATCCTTGTACTTTTTTTTATCAATAAGGATGATTGAATGCAATGAGGTTAAAAGAAGTTAACCTCATAAGTTTACGAAGATGAAATCTAAATTGCCATTTTTATGACTACTAGTATTTTAACGTTTCGTTTGAGACTGGAGATGTAAGTTTTGTATTAAGTTGTTAGTTTAGTGACGTGCATACCTCTTAATGTACATTCTCATTTTATTTTATTGTTATAGAAAAACTTGGATCTAACATGAAATCATACTTATTTTCCATAGTCATAGATTTATTGGTGGATTTCTTTTGACAATTTGTTCGTTAATTTTGCTTCCTATATAATACGAAATCTATGATTAACGATATTATACATGTAATAATGAAAAGTTAAATGTTGATAAATGGTCCCCATGCCTTCATAAGAGGATTGTTAGAATTATGCCAAAATCTCAACTTAGCAGGAGATGAGCTACTCATTCTTCTTTTTGTTCTCAAATCCGAATAAATACGTAACTCCCTACCAACACAAATTGTTGTTATCTTACATCAGCGTTGGTAATTATTCATTTCTATCCACAAATAATGTAATGCAAGTTCTAAATTTTATCTTACATCATATACGAATTGTGTACGAGTTTATCAATGAGTATGCCAACCATCTCAATTTCCCACTAGTTATTGAACAATGTTAGAATACTTGTGGATAATGACTATTTCATCGTGTGTAAGATCCCACGATGTTGGGTAAGTGGAGATAGGTGCCGCAAGGCATTGGAAATGCAGCCTTAGGGTATTGGGTAGAAACTTAGGCATCACTAATTTAACGGTTGCATTGGTTGGAGGACATGTTGCTTGACACACCGAAGAGTCGCCACGTGGTGTTCAGCCTCAGTACTTGCGTGCTTTTAGCCCAATGCTTCGAGAGCGAGCCAAGTAGTCATGGTTGGTAGTCTGGTTTTTCGCTTGTTCACTTAAGGTTAACACCCGTGTACTGGCTAGTGTAGGCCACATTGGTTAGTATTGCGAGTGGGAGCAGTAAGAGAAAGATATGAGGAAATGTGGTTAATAAAATAGGGAACGAAACACAAGTCTCATGTGCATAAGGAGGATTGAGATAGTTGTTGGGATTCTGATGAATATGTGATTTATCATGTTTTTATACCTTTTTGAGCAACATAATACATATTCATGCATTTTTCTTAATTTTACAAATAATTTTCATTTCATAATTTGCATGTTCATTACATTGAAAAGATTGCATAATATTCATTGCAAATGAAATCTAAAAAATAATAATTGCATTCTTATTTTTGAAAATGAGCTCTAAGCTCGTGTTGAAGTATTTAACAATTTTTATTTTCTTATTTTTTAGGACTGTTTTAGAAGATACCCAAGGAGGCTCTCATTCTCACCCCTCTTCATTTGCATTTTTTAAAAATACTAAACGGTAAAATAGTTGGCGCCAGCCTGACGTCAGCATTATAAAAAAATTAAAATAATAGGACACTAGCATCATGTTATCATTAACCCATCTTCTTCCTCCCACGCATAGGCCGACTGCGCCCCCTCCCCTTCTCCTCTTCGCAACCGTCGTGGCTCCCCTCTTCGTTGCGCACCAACCACCCGCACCTCCTCCTCTCCCAATGCCAACTGTTGTTGCCTCCCCTCCCTCGACTCCGACTACAAATAGAGGAGTTAGGGCAGCCAAGAAGGAGGAACCCAATTCAAGGGCTTCGGTCTCTCCCTACCTGCTACACCTCCTGCCATCATCGTTGATGCCTCTCCGTCGCCTTGGCCACTGCCGCCAACCTACCATCGTACCTCGCTGCCAACTGACCCAAGTGACAGTCGCTCCTCCACTACAACACCCTCCTCCCATTGTTGTCTACCACACAAGAAGGAAGGGGTACCAAGGACTCCTTTGTAATTTTTCATTTTCTTTTTAAATTTTTTTATAAGTTTTGGTCCTAAATGTAATTTTAAGAAACTTTTATTTATTCTTCACAATTTTTTCCATTTTCATATTTTATATTTTATGACATTTGCATTCTTTTATTCAAGTATTTCTTATTTACAGTTCAAACATAGTTAGAATGCATTGTACCCCACTCCGTGCCTACGGAGGCGCACCCCAACCCTAAGGCCCTCTTATTACCTTAGAGTCATGGTGTGAGTTCTCTCGTGGTCCAAGATCACAAACTATCCATCAAGCTTGGGTTGTTCAAGGGCCAGAGAGAAGGTCGAGAGGAGGAGGTTGGAGGGCTTCGGCTAGAGGAGGAGGAGGCTGGAGGTCTTGGATCGGAGGAGGAGGAGGGGCTAGGTGAGGTGTCGAAGGAGGTGGTGTGTAGCAGAGGATGGGTTCGAAGGAGATGGAGGGTAGTAGAAGAGGTGGCGGAAGAGAAAAAAGATGAGAGGCGGGGAGGAAGATGAAGGACAAAAAAACAAAGGTCAGTAGAAAGGAAGAGTATGGGGTAGAGGGGGAGGAGGAGGGGCTGGAAGGGGAGGGTGGTCGTCAGAGGAGGAGGAGGGGGTGGAAGAGGAGGTGGAGGAGGGGAGGAGAAGGGGTTGGAAAGGGAGGAAGACCTTTCAACCCTTAATTTTGTATCTAATTACCCCATGTGTCCCCAAAGTTAACATCTATTTGGGATGGGGATGGACGTCAACTAAACCGAGAAGCACAAGTGATCATTATGGAAGAAGTCAAAGGCAGAACTGATATTCGAAAAAAATAGAGGGACAAAACTGATTGCGATATCTAGAGAGGGTACAACTGATAAAACCCTTAAAACCAAACCTTTTTGTGACTCAAGAGACTAGGGTTAGAAAGTTTAATATAAAAAGTTGCTTTCCCTCCTTAGATTTTTTAAGTTGGTATTCTAACCCCCTATGTAAGTCATAGGGTAGGATCCATTAATTTTTCATTATCTGAACTGCACCAACCATGAATACTTCACCGTTGTTGATTTGTGCCATATACCCAGCAACAACAATATATGCATATAATGCCCATTGCACAATCCGGAATAAGACTCAATTCTTGACCATTCAAATGACTTGTATACCACGTGAAGCTACATTATTCACATGTAACTAATTCAATCTTTTTCGATACCCTAGCGAGTCCTCTTCCAATGCCCCACATCTACTTTCTATCATAGATCTTTCGATTGCTGCCCATGTTCTGCCTTCACTTGGATGAATGCTTCCTAAAATCGACGGGTTCTCCTAGATCGCATTTTTATCTCCCCTTTCCTACTAGACATCTCATCGTGCCCAAACACAAGCACTTCTAAAAACATTCTTCAACCACAAACATTTATTTGCAACCATCTCCACTCTTCAACATGTTAGACCATTCTTTAAGATGGAGGGATTTTGGTTCAACAAGCCTTCGTTCTCACAATTAGTTAACACATCCTGGTTTAAACCAAATGAAGGCCATGGCATATTAAAGTAAAGCGGCTAAAGTTTGATACTACTAATTGGAAGAGGGATATCACCTCCTCTTTTACTACATCTTCTGATTTTATAAAGGCCAACATTTCTAATCTTGAGAAAGCATTGCGATATGATTCTCTTCTTCCTCTGAAGAACTAAATCACTAACATAAGGAACTCAAGCAGCTCAACAACGATGAATTTCTAAGACTCAATCAATTAACAAATGTTTGTTGGCTCTGAGAAGGTCACCGAAACACTAAATTCCTTCAGATGATAGCCTCTACAAAAGATATAGAAATAATATCTGTGTCCTTCGCGACAAATTAGGTTACTCCTATATTGATAACTACAGTATATCTCATATAGTGATTGCCTTCTATCATGCACTTTATTCCTCTCCATAAACTAACCCCTTCCTTACTTTTGACCTTGATCACTCCCAGGTGGGACAACTCTCTAACCTTGAGGATCTTGATGCCCTTATTACTGAGATTGGAGTGTTTCAACTGATTCGCATGCTAAAATCACTAAAAGCTCCGCATCTGACGGATGCATCCTTGAGTTGTCCAAAAGATATTGGCCTATCCTTAAGCACGATTTCATGAGCATAACAAACTACTGATGAACTGTGAAAATGCCTCTTTAATAATTTAATATTGTAGTATAGAAGGCAAAATACGATCGCTTAAAAATCACAAATTTGAATATGTAGAATATTTTTACTTGGCAAGATACCAAGGTCGAACACAAGGAATGGATGATTTTTAGTTGCACAATTTTAAATTAATTTAAGAATTAAGTAAACGCTAAGTTAATTTCTATGTCAGAAAATACAATTCAATGAAATGAGATGCAATGCGTAGAAAATAAACATAGAAAATAATTAAGCTCAGGATGTGTAGTTTTATACAATTTAAATCCTCAAATAGTGTGATCGATAACGCTCAATCTAATCACTAATCAAAGGAGATTTTAGTCCCGAAACAGATCCAATTAAATTCAAGCTACAAGGAGGATAATGAATAATCTTGTCAAAATTCTCTGTAATTTGCTCCTCAAAATTAATCTTTAATTAGATAAATTATTAATGAGATTAAATGAATTCTTCATTGATTTAGACCCTACAAAGATTAATTCTTTAGGAAAAATCCACAGTAATCACGAAGAATTAAAAATTAAATAACTTCAATCAAAGTCCTGCAGATATTGTCAGATTTTCCAAAATAATAATGGTACAATTATGTCCATAATCATCCTGCATAAATCAATTTGAACCTCAAATAATAATAATAATCATAAAATAGTCTCAGGTTTATCCACAAGTTATGGAAAATGATAGAGCACGAAATAGGCTTCAAAATGACATATTGTGCGTAAAAATCGGAGTGCAGATGATCAAGAGACGCTAAAATGAAGTTCTGAGGACTAATATGTAATACAAATAAGAGTTTTTATCTTAAAAGATTCCCTAGAGGGACTTATTTGCAATTATGCAAAGCCGACCAGTCTTCTCTGTAATTTACACCTGGGGGGGTTCTGTAAATCTGAAGAACTGTAGGGAGGTTGGCGCAAATTATATAGGTCATGCATGCGACGTGCGTGACCAAGACCTCTTGGTGATTCTGAAGAGTGGAAAGGGCTTGGATGCAAGTTCTCCAAGGTTGTGCGTGCTATGCACATGCGGTTTGGAGGCTTGGTGACGGATTTGGAGGCTCAGGGCCGAGCCTCTACGTGTCATCTTGGAAGTGCTCGGAGGGACCCGAGCCTCGAGGCTGGGGCCAAGACTCGGGGAAGGATGCGTGGGGGCCCATGGGTCGTTGGATCAAGGCCTTGTCCTTGATCCAACAACGGTGGTGATGAGACGATGGCTTCGAGGGCACGAATGTCGTTAGGAGGAGGCAAAGGCGGAGCGCGAGGGTAGAGGTCTCTGTAGAGGCTTAAGAGTACAATGGAACGACAGCATAGCTGACACACGACCAAGATGCTGGCATGTTGGCGATGAAGATCTGTCGATGGAGATGGATCTGAGGAAGTTAATGGTCGAGCGCGGTGGAGTGCAAAGATGCGTGAGAAGCGGTGGTGGTTGGGAGCAGAGCTCGTGCAAGCGATGGAGGTACGAGGTGGTGAAAGTGCTCGAGGATAATGGCAGGTGGTTGAGCATGGTCGTTGGAGCAGTGAAGGTGAGGAGCGACAGGGCTTCAACCTTTGTAAGATCGAAGGTGCAGATAGGGGAGATCGGAGATAAATGGGCGGATCAGAGTTGGGTGAATGGTGATGAATAAAATGAGGAAGAGAGACAAGAAGAGAGATATACCTGGGAGTGATCGCTTGGGGAAGGAGCGGATGCTTCGATCTCCATGCTCAAGAGCTCTGGCGAGGAGAGCCCGAGCTCCGCAGCTGCTTTGTGTTGCTGCAACGAGGTGTTGGATACACCTCGGATCTCGCCAACCTCGCTCGACGAAGCTCCTGGGAGTTGTTACCTACCATCGGATTTGGAGCTTGGGAGTGGTCGATATGAAGTGGTGGATGAAGGTGGTTCAAGGTTGATACGGGGTGTTTACAGGAGATTGAGGAGAGGGTGGAGATGGCGAGGGTGTTACATGCGGTAAGGGTAGCTGGCGTGGCGGTGGTTATGGAAGGGGGAGGCGAAGAGGCGACTGATCGGGCAACCGTTCAGGAGAAAGAATGTCGCGTGCTTGGTACGTGGCCAGGGGCAGCAAGAGAGAGAAGGATGAGATGGTACGTGTCTGATGAGCGTCCCGAGCGAGCGAGGTAAAGGTACTAAACAGGTCGTTGCGACCTCTAACACTCGGGGTCACTCAATCAAGAAAATCGAACCGCAAAATCAATCAAAGATCAAACAAGGCAAGCAAGCGGTCCTAGCTATAAGATTAACCTGGTATAGCTCCCAGGGTCGAACACAAGGAGCACGGGTTGGCCTAGGGCCTACGAAGTAGTAAAAAGAAAATAAAAGAAAAGAAAAGTGTTTTTTAGTGGTTTTTAATAATTTTTGTATTTTTTTGGATTTTTAAAATGTGAAGAAAAGTAAAGAAAGCAAAAGCAAGCCAACTTAAGCAATTTATTTAGCACACTAAAAATCAAGCAAAAATTAAAGAAAAATTGTTTTTATGTTTTTTAGGTTTTTAGGTGTTTTTGGTGAATTTTTGATAATTTTCTAATGTATAAATTATTTTCTAAAAATCAAACAGTGCTAAAAATCCTAGGTACTGTCCAGCAAGGCCTAAAACTCAAAAATAAAATATTTAAGAGTCTCAACAGGCCTTGGAGGTAATTTTCCTGTAATCTAGAAAGGATAAGGAAAATTTAGGCACCCTAATTATTGTTTTTGGATTTTTATATTATTTATTATAATTTTTATGAGTTTTTGGGGGTTTTTAGATTTTTAGGGTTTTTAAGCAATGAAAAATAGCCAAAATTGGCTAGAAAATCAAACAACAAGCAAGAAACAGTAGCTAAATTTTTTAGAATTTTTAGAGGTGATTTTATATTTTTTTGGTATTTTTAAACCTAGACAGTAGCTAAAAAGGAGGTTTTTGAATTTTTAAAAATACTAAATCAAATCAAAAATGTCCTCAAAAATTCTCAAAAATCCAACAACATGGCATGAGCCATGTGTCAAATTTTCATCGAATTTGGAGGTGGTTTGATATTTATTCAAAAATCAAAGAGGGGGCACTGTGCACAGGGACGTAAGTGCAAATACCCTAAAGTCTGGGGGCCAAGGTGCAAAAATCCCAGCAAGTCACGCGCGTGGCGCGTGCCTGGGGCACTCAGGGGCCTTTTGGTAATAAAAATCAAGTTCCAGGGGCTTTTGATAACTCGTACCAAAAACCCAGGGACTCGGTTGCAATTTACCCACTAATACACGCACATGTGGAAATAAAAATGCTCATAGGGGCACAACTGCAAATACCAGAAAATATTTCTTCATTCGATAACAACCCAGAACTACAGGATCAAAGATGTAAAAAGCCCAACTCAGCACGTGGCGAAGCACGTGGTCTCATACACACGGGGGCATACATGCAAATAAAACTAAGCACAGGGTCCACAATGCAATTTGCCCTACGTAAATAAAAGTTCTAAAATATTTACAGGACTAGAAATAAAAAGACAAACTAAGAGGGGGCCCTAAGTAAATTACCCCTTTATTCGCCGACGGCTCGATGCGCGCCACGTAGAGGATCGGTCGGCTCAGATTGGGTGGCGCGTCTCTTCTTCAGCTCTTGGGCCCGATCGACGGTGCGAGGGAGGCCACGTGGATGATCTGAAGGCTGGCGATGCAGGTGCCTCTCTCCTCGCGCGAACGGTCGCGATCATCTCCTCAAAGTGATCAACGGCACTTGCTCTTCGATGAATGGACGGCCGTGATTGAATCTGGAACGGTGGGGCTGATCGGACGGTAAAGGAGGATGCTGGAAGAACACTCCGCCGGCGAGCTTCGCCGGCCTCGTGCGCCTGCCGTTGTCCTCCTCAGCTGCTGCTAAGTATCGGAGCAGGTCCGCGGAGTCGTCCCGCAGCTGGCGAAGGTGTCCGATGGCCCAGCCGAGCCCTGGAGGGGCTCCGGCGAGGCTGGCGGCGCAAAGCTCCTGGCTTGAATGTAAGGGGGGCTTAGATGCCTCCCTCTTGACCTGCAAAGCGAACCAAAAGCTTCGCGGGTCGAGGGCAAAGTGCCTCGACCCAAAGAAGCGGGGTGAAGGTGAACTGGGGGTCGGAACGGATGAGCTCCGGCGAGCTGGGGATGGAGGAGCTCGACTCCAAGCTCCGGGGCGAGCTGGGTTGAGTGAAAGTGCGAAGAACGTGCGTCGGAGGATGGCGAAGGTGTGTGGGGGTTCCGATGATCGAGATAATACGTGAGATGGCCGGAATCAAGGGAACACGTCGGAGAGCCGATTTGGGCGAAACTACGAATTAAGCGAAAAGAAAGGACTAATCGGCTACCTGGATGATGCGGGAGACTGTGCTGGAGTGTGGCTAACTCCCGGTCGTCGCCTCGAAGATCGTGACTGCCTGAGGCTCGAGCTCCAGCTAGGTGGCGGAGCACGGCGGCGCGCGGCTGCCGGATCGATGGTCGGGCACCCTCCTCCTCGCTGCAACACGGCAGACGGAAGCTGTCACCTTGCTGAATGCAATGGAGGTCACGGGAGTGAAGGTGGAGAGCCAAAGATGGAATGAAAGTGCGGCGGAGCTGAGATTTTATATGGGTGCAGGTCCGGGAAGAATCGATCGGGTCCGGCTCGTTTGAGCACGGATCCCTAGGAGGAATGTCGGGCGAGATTCCCGGATACCTGGGGAACAATTAGGACCAGGGATTGAGCCAAATGGAGGTCGGGTCTGGTTGGAATAAATGGGGAAAGATGGGTCCGCGAACCAGATCCGGCTCTGGTGGTCCTGGGGGAGGTGTTGACCGGGGGTCAACAATCCCCCGTGGACCAATTAGAGCCCGCCAAGGCTTGAATTCTTATTTGATTTTTTTGGGGCCTTAAATGGCCGAATTTCCAAAAACTTAAAACATGAAAAATATTTGTTTTAATTTTTTCTATTTTTTTGTGATTTTTAATTAATTTTTGGAAATTAAAAATAAGGTCTATATAATATAGCTATACATAGGTATATATACACTATATTGATTTTTGATTTTTGATTTTTAATTATTTATTTTTATACATTTTTATTCCTATTTTATATTTTATTTATTTATAGGATAAAATGAGGAATAAAAAGCTATTTTTATTTTATTTTTATTACTTACATACATAGGTTAAATAATTAGTTATGTACAATTATATACATGGTATATGTACAAGATATTTTTGTATTTTTAATTTTGTAATTTTTATTTGATTTTTGTTTTGTTTCTTTTTATTTATTTTATGTACAATATATACCAGAGAATATTTACAAAAAGTTTTGGAAATAAATAAATATATTTACAAGGTGAAATAGATGAGGATGATGGTCTATGTACAAGGTGAAGGATTCTTTTTGGATTTTTGATTTTTATCTTTTTGTTTTGTTTTTATGCTTCATAAATATACAAAATATGTACAAATATTTACAATATGTTTTTGGTTGAGGAAAATATATAATTTTATTTATTTACAAATATATACATATGTGAGCCCCCTATCTCCCTCTACTTGGATTTTATGCGGTCAGGCCCATGCTGAGCCCTCCCTTGGGTTAGGTTGCTCAATATTTATTCTAAATATTTCCCTCTTTTTCTTTTTCATCTTTATTCTTTTATTTTTGCACAAAAACATGCTAATTATCTATATTTACAAACATGCATGCTTTTGCTAACTTTTCCTATTTACACATATCTACATGCATTTGCATAGGTTTTTGTAGCTAAAATATAAGAATAAAGAGTGATGAATGGGTATTCATCACCCCCCTATACTATACTTTGCTAGTCCCTTAGCAAACACTTATTTGAAAAAGAAGTGAAAAAGAAAAAGAAAAAGAAAAAGAGAATGTACATGGATCAAGGTTGATTATTAAACTTGCCTTCATTAAATTGAGGTATGGAGCTTAATCAGATCTTTGGATTATTAATGTGTCGGAACCTTATTTAGACTTAAGCTTAAAACCTAACAGCCTCTAAGTTCCACTATTCTATAACCAAGACTCCTCAATGCTCCAGATCAGAACAAGTCATCAATCACAAACCCTGAAGACCATGAATCTTTTCTTGTCCTGTGAAAGTGAGGTCTGAGCTCTCCACCTCAGAAATGGCAACTTGACAACCCTCCCTAACAAGGTAACTCTATGACCTCAATCTGGCCACTCTTTCCTCGAGGAGCGGGGTATTCCCTTCTAAGTTCAAGTACAACCGGCTCAAGAAGAGGGGGGAGAAGAGAATGGGTCAAGGCCAGTGTAGCCAAGTACCCTTGGGAGCTTGACCAGTGTAGCCAAGTCTCCCTGCTGCAAGCTACAACAGGTGGATCATGAAACCAAGCTTTGCTTATTGCACTTATATACATACTCCGGTGAGATTATCATTTTCTCTCAGACCCACCACTTTTTTGGAGTTCTTTTCTTTTTGCATTTTTTTTCCGAGTGCATCTATACAACATGTACATGTGCAGCATATATACAAGGAGTTTTTCCTCTTGAGCCAGTAGACTATCCCTCTTTTGAAGCTTTATTGCAACCCACGACTCCCGTCGTTAGACCTCATGGCAACCAGACCAAGTTGAGACGCACTTCCTTCACTAAATGAAGAAGAGAGGTTCCACCTAGAAGTACTACCCTCATATGCTACCCCAAGCCAAGGAAGACTGCCTCCTCACCACCTCATCCGTAGAGAGCTCGGTGCATAGTGCGGTTGTCCAAGTAAAGCCATAATCTATATGAGTCATGTGTTGTTGTTAAGTGCTCTACTTAGGCTCATTGAGATGACATGTGATCATAGCCTAGTGGACTCAAAGAATTAAGTCACCGTGGACCTGAAAAGCCTTAAACCTAAGCCCTATAAGGTTCCTCTTAGAATTAGGTGGATTAAGATCTCAATCAAGCTCCATTTCTCAATTTGATTCCAGGCTAGTTTAAATGTCAACTATCATCCAGAAAAACTATATACATATGTACAAAAAGATGCATATTTACACAAATTTTACAATCATGCAAAATTTTTGAAAAAAATGTTTTGAAATCATGAATGATGATGCATGAAGTGCAAGTTTTGCAAAAAGATATTTACACACATTTACACAAGATTTTTGCAAACTTTTGATTTTCAAAACATTTTGGAAAAATTTTGTACTATATACATAATTTTGATACACAAATATTTACACAAGCTTTACACAAAAGATTTTTGAAATCATTTTTACAAAAATAATTTGTACACTAGCTATGTATGTGCAAATAAAAGAAGATTATGTACATGAAAATTTTTAATTTTTGTGGTTTTTAGCCATTTTTATTTATTAACACACTCACACAAAGTACGAGTTATGGCTAAAGTATATATGAAATATATACAGACCCCCCTATACTTAGCTCGAACGATGTCCTCGGAGTCAAGAGCGATGAAGAAGACATAACTCGTGCTATGTATAGGGAAGTGAAAAGGAAGGCTATACAAAAGGAGAATGAAAAGCCAAGAGGGACTCGGGTCTTCCCCCTATACTTAGGATCAAGTAATCCTAAGTATAGCAGGCTGTATACTAAGGGAAAACCGAGTTGAGAATGTACAGGGTCTACCCACCCTATACTTAGGGTAAGATATCCCTAAGTATAGGCAGCAAAACAGGGGTAGACAGAAACAAAAAGGAATACCCGAAATGTCTCACATCCCCCCTATACTTAGGGTAAAGTGCACCCTAAGTATAGCATAATCACAAGATGGAGAAAGGGATGTGGGACTAAAGGAAGTGCTGATATGGACATCTGGATCTATGTACAGCGGAGGATTAGTAAAGCTCAGGCGTGAGATGCATTAGATGTGAGTCAAAGACCACATCTCACGCAAAATGAATAGGGGCAATATCAACGACTCGCGGCTCATGATCTAGAAATGGTTTGAGCCGCTGGCCGTTCACTCGGAAGGTACTCTCAGAAGACAACTCAGATATGTCGATGCTACCGTTGTCGTGTACCTTCCGAACCAGATAAGGTCCTTTCCATTTGCTCTGTAGCTTCCCTGGAAATAGTCTAAGCCTCGCATCAAACAGCCATACTCTCTGTCCAATCTCAAAATGCTTGTGGCTGATATGAGAATCATGCCACTCCTTGACTTTCTCCTTATAATGTAGGCTGCTTGAGAAAGCTGAATCTCTAAGCTCTTCCAGGGCAGCTAGCTCTGCCCTCCTCTGGTCTCCTATACCATCTGGATCCATAAGAATGTATGTAACTGCCCAGAGTGACTTGTGCCTCAGCTCAACTGGTAGGTGACAGGGCTTGCCATATACGAGGCGAAAGGGAGATGTGCCCAAAGGTGTCTTGAAAGACGTCCTATATGCCCACAAGACCGAGTCCAATAGCTGTGACCAATCCTTTCGGTCAGGGCGGACGACTTTCTGCAGAATAGTCTTGATCTCCCTATTCGACACTTCGGCTAGACCATTCGTCTGTGGATGGTATGGTGTAGCAACACGATGATCTATGCCGAACTCGCTAGCAAGTGCCTTCACCTGGTCGTTGATGAAGTGAGATCCCCCATCAGAAATAAGAACTCGTGGAACCCCGAACCGCGTGATGATATGCTTCCTCAAAAATCTGCAAACTGTCCTCGCATCAGCGGCTCGGGCGGGGATAGCCTCCACCCAATGACTCACATAGTATACGGCCAACAGAATGTACTCGAATCCCTGACTCTTAGGGAATGGACCCATGAAATCGATGCCCCATGCGTCAAAAACCTCACAGAAGTGAATGGGCTGCATCGGCATCATATCACGCTGTCCACAAGTGCCCATCCTCTGACAGTCAGTACACCTCTTCACGAACTCATCTGAGTCCTTGAAGAGGGTAGGCCACCACAAACCGGATTGGAGCACTTTCTGTGCCGTTCTCCTCCCAGAATGATGTCCTCCTGCCTCAAGCTTGTGGCAGTAAGTGAGGACGCTATGGTGTTCCTCCTGAGGAATACATCGACGCCAGACGCTATCCCCTCCTTCGTGGTAAAGGATGGGATCCTCCCAATGGTAGGACTTGGCCTTCTCTAGGAAGGTCTCAAGCCTCTGCCTGGGCCAATCTTGTGGGACTTTCCCAGCAACGAGAAAGTTCACAATATCGGCATACCATGGGAGTGAGGCGATAGCAAGGATCGCCTCATCTGGGAAGGTATCTCTAATAGGATCAATCTGCTCAGTCTCCTCAGGCTGCTCTAATCGGGAGAGGTGATCCGCCACCACATTCTTGACTCCAGGCTTATCCTTAATCTCAATGTCGAACTCCTGGAGTAGAAGGATCCATCTAGTCAGTCTGGCCTTGGCATCCTTCTTTGCCATGAGGTACCTGATGGTGGTGTGGTCTGTAAACAAAGTCACTCTAGATCCAATGATATATGATCTAAACTTATCCAGGGCAAACACTACGGCTAGCATCTCCTTCTCTGTGACTGTATAATTCCGCTGGGCGGAATCCAATGTGCGGCTAGCATAGTGTATAGCAAATGGTACTCCATCCCTCCTCTGTCCCAGCACTGCCCCTACGGCAAAATCGGAGGCGTCCGTCATGATCTCGAATGGGAGAGACCAATCAGGTGGCTGGAGGACAGGAGCCTCAATCACACACTGCTGGAGAGTAGCAAATGACGAAAGACACTTGTCATCGACAAGGAACTCGGTGTCTTTCGTCAAGAGGTCGGTCAACGGTCGGGCAATCCTGCTAAAATCATGAATGAATCTCCTGTAAAATCCAACGTGCCCCAGAAATGACCGTAACTGCCTCAGATTGGACGGCGGTGTGAGTTTCCTAATGACATCGACCTTGGCCGGATCAACCTCCATGCCCCTGTTGGAGATGATGTGGCCAAGCACCGTCCCTTGAGTCACCATGAAGTGACTCTTCTCCCAAGATAGCACCAAGTGATACTCAATACATCGCTGAAGTACTCGATCTAGGCAGTCAAGACAAGAATCAAATCCGTCGCCGTAGATCGAGAAATCATCCATGAAGACCTCTAGGCACTCCCCTACCATGTCCGAGAAGATCGACAGCATGCACCTCTGAAAAGTCGCAGGGGCATTGCATAGCCCAAATGGCATGCGTCGAAAAGCGTATGTGCCGAAGGGACAGGTAAAGGTGGTCTTCTCCTGGTCCTCAGGAGCGATGGCCACTTGGTTGTAGTCCGAGTACCCATCCAGGAAGCAATAATGGCTCTTCCCTGCCAGTCTCTCAATGATCTGGTCAATAAAAGGCAGGGGGAAATGGTCCTTCTTGGTGGCTTGGTTGAGTCTCCTGTAGTCAACACAAACCCTCCAAGAGGTGGGTACTCGTGTAGCAATCTCCTCTCCCGACTCACTGATCACAGTCGTGATGCCCGTCTTCTTGGGCACCACATGCAAGGGGCTAACCCACTTGGAGTCGGAAATGGGATAAATAAAACCTGCACCCCACCACTTCGATATTTCCTTCATGACAACCTCTCTCAGGTTGGGGTTCAGACGCCGCTGGAACTCACGCGACGGCTTCGCCCCATCCTCGAGATAGATGTGGTGGGAGCACACTGATGGACTAATCCCATGGAGATCTGCTATGCTCCATCCGATCGCCTTGCGGTTCTTTTCAAGAACCCCCATCAAATGGGATTCCTGCTCTCCAGTCAACTCGGCGGAGATGATGACTGGGTACATCTCTGGATCGCCCGCAAGGAATCGATACTTCAGCGAAGTAGGGAGCGGCTTCAGCTCTGGAATGCTGGGTGCCGGCAAATCTGGCTGTGGAAGAAACTGAGTGAACGCTGCAAGGTCGGCCAAATATGCCTGGGAAAGTGAAAGCATACTCTCGCAAACTGGATCGGGAGAAGGCTGCTCAACTGCACTGTCTCTGCTCGGCTCTGCATCTACCTCCTCCTCATCAATAGGCTCAACGGGACTCGAGTCTGGCATCTGGTCATAGCAATCGGCCCAATCAGACTCTGAATCCGAGGGATCTGCATCAGAAACAGTGGCATCAGTACCACCGAGAAACAAGGTGGCATCAGCACCACCACCACTAGTCATCGTGCTGCGATCGAGGACCGGCTCTGTTGCTGCAATGGTATCCTGAACCAGGTATGTGCTCTCCAGACTCTCCTCTGCTATCATCTCTGCCTCAGCTGTGTCTGAAAGTTAGAGGGTGGTCTGTGCCTCAAGGTCTGCCCAAGCTGCCTCATCATCTGTGATCACAAAATCACAGTCCTGGTGGATGTCTGGCTCTGCGTCTGTCAGCTGCTCTGAATCGGTACTCGCATCTGAGCGGGATCTGAATCTGGCTCTATAGTCCTCGACCGTCTCTATTTGTATACTCTCGCCCTGGACGCGAAAGTACACCTTCCCGCTATCATGATCAGTCACCGCCTTGGCTGTGGCCAAGAACGGACGACCTAGTATGATGGGGGTATCGGTCACTGACTCAGGGGTCTCCATGTCCAACACTACGAAGTCCACGGGGAATTGCAGACCCTGAATCGTGACGATAACGTCTCGTAATAACCCCTTCGGCCTCTTGACAGATCGATCAGCGAACTGAAGGACTGTCTTGCTCTGTCGAAGAGTGCCCAACTCGAAGCGATCGAGAAGGGCTGCCGGAAGTAGGTTAATCGACGATCCGCTATCTAGAAGAGTACGGTCGAACCACTGCTCACTAATCTGGCATCTAACATACGGGGCCCCTGAATCTGGCCTCTTGGCTGGCAGTCGGTTCTGGATCGCAAAGCACGTGGCTTTGGTCAGCACATGTATCTCTGAAGTGTGGTTCCTCCTCCTCCTCCTGACTGTAGTCCTCTCTCTCAAAGATCTCTGGAGAAGGGGGATGTGCTGCAAAGCCTCCTGGAGGGTCAGCTGAATGTGAAACCGATCTATCATGCTCTGGCTGAACTCCTCAAGCTCTCTCTTTTTTGGATCAATTTTCTTCCCCTTCCCCATCTGAAGGGCTCTGGGGAAGGGGATCACTGGGTCCTTCTCAGATGAAGGACTAGGAAAAGGTCTAAGCGGTTCAAGGACCGGATCCTCACATACATCACGCACCACAGTGGGACCAGAAGAAAATAAACCTTTTCCTTTATTCATAGCAGAGTTCCGAGATACATGATCATGAGGAAAAACAACACCACTATCTGTACAAACACCGGTGGCCTCAGTACCACCACGGGCGGGCTGCTCTGCTGCTGCTGCTGAAGGTAGACGTCTCGCGGCATCAGTACCGCGTGCTGGCTCGGCTGCATGGGTGGCATCAGTACCACCTCCTAGATCTGGTGAAGTGGCGGCCTCAGTACCGCCTGTGGGATCAGCATCCTTGGTGGCCTCAGTACCACCGTCATCATCTGGAGCGGCATCAGTACCGCTCTCCTCCTCCTCCTGTGGCGCCTCGGGATGGTGCTCAGCTGAGGCGCCGCCGCCGGCTGGGGTCCTACCGCTCCTAAGCGTGGCAAAATCAACATCAAAAAGATCTGAAGAAGTATCATCAAATGGATCGCTAGGAGTGGCTAACTCAGTATGTACTACCTGCTCAGACTTCCGCTTGAGATTGTTCGGGTTCGGCTCTATCTGGGCGGGTATGGCGGCCTTCCCTCTCACCAGGTCCCGCAACTCCTGGCGGAACTCGTCCATCTCCCGTCGAAATGTCGCCTGCTGGTCCGTGAGGAGGCGGGTGATATCATCCAAAGCGGGGCTCTCGTGGGAGCCCGACGGGTGGCCTCTCTGTGGATGAGGCTGTGACTGCTGGTAAGGATAAGAGGGGTAGGAAGGAGGGTGCTGCTGGTGCTGGTATCCCTGGTGAGCCTGCTGCTCACGTCTCCAAGGCTGTCCCTACTGTTGATAGGGACGAGGAACGTAGGACGACTGCTGCTGGTAGACTGGGGGCTGCTGCTGCGGCTGGTGATGGTCCCTCGACTGGGAGTACTGCCCTCCCTGTGCTGACGGCTGCTGCTGGGGCTGGGCACCACCACTCCCCCACCTGAATCCGGGATGATCTCGTCGGATCCCAGGCTGGGGACGGTCGTACCAGATCCCGTTGACATCCATCAACGGCTCTGCATCAAAGGGGGCTGGGGGTAGTACTGCCAACGGCTGATCCGGCTGGTAGACCACCATCTGCATCTCTGGAGATGGTGGTGACTGCAAAGTGGGCTGCGGCTGCTGGTACGGCTCCGCCTGTACAAGGTGAACCTGTCTAGGCTGCACTGGGGTGCTGGAGCGCTGGGACGAGCTGCTGCTGCTGCCGGCGTCGCCTCGCGACTGAAGACGGGGCTGAGAAGCCGTCTGTGTCTCCTGGAGACACATGAGCTGTGTCTTCAGGTCGCTCAAGACCTGTGCCATCTGATCCATCTGTGCTATGCTCTGGCACTGCTTCTTCTCTATCAGCTCCATGCGGTCCAGCTTCTCGCTGATGATGCCCATGTCCGCAGCTGACGACTCTAACTGTGCTGCTGCTGTGGCTGCGGACGAACTAGATGGACCTGCATCTACCCGTGCTATCCTCTGGTACTGCACGGGTCCTGGCTGATGTGGCTGGGTCTTCTGGGTGTAGAGACGGGTCTGGGACATCACCATGTAATTCTCTGCCATCTCCTCAAAAATATCCCAGACCTGGTCATGGTCCTTGGCGAAGTAGGACCCGCCACAAGAAGCGTTCACCAGGCCCTGTAGCTCTGGTGACAACCCACTGAAAAAACTCTGAACTAGGTTCGGCTTCGTGATATCGTGGTGTGGGCATCTGTCCAAAAGCTCTCTAAACCTCTCCCAAGCCTCATGGAACTGCTCGTTGGGGAACATGGAGAAGTTGCTGATCAGGGCCCTCGCTGCGTTCGTCCGCCCGAGTGGATAGTACTTGTTCAAGTACTCGGTGCGGAGCTGCTCCCAGGTGTACACGAATCTCCCCAAATGATTCAGCCAGGTGGCTGCTCTATCTGCCAGTGAGAAGGGGAAGGCAATCATCCGTATGGTATCCTGGTCCACATGCCTGTCGTGGACAGTACTGCAAATCATGAGAAACTCCTGTAGGTGGAGATGGGGCTCCTCGGTAGCCAGTCCATGGAACCGCGGAAGCATCTGCAAGGTGTTCGGGGGGAACTTGAAGTCCCCCACGATGGCTGGAACCACAACCCAATGGTGCATCAAAGTAGATCCGGGGTTGTGCAACTCCCGCATCGGTCTAGGTGGTCCTGCTCCTCCTGCGGCTGCTGCCGCTGCGGCGGCGGCCGCGGCTGCTGCTGCTGCGGCTCGTGCCTGTGCCTCTGCATCCGGGTCCTCGGGCTCGCTCTGCTCATCTCTATCTGCTCTGAGCCTCTCCATCTCACGCCTCATCTCTATCATAAAAGCTCCCTGATCGCGGAGCTGCTGCTGGACTGTCTCTAACTGTGCAATCAGGGTGGAGTTGATCGCTCCCTGGTCTAGTACAAAGTGCTCGGGACGGGAGTGATCGTCAGAACTGCCTGCGCCTGCCATCTCGACGTCTGCAAAACCAAATGAGCCCAACTCAGGTGCCGTCAAATGTATCAATCTCTCCTCGGGCTCATGTCTCTCAGGGCGGTCAGAAAGGGGATCGAGGGGGAACAGGGTGGAGTCGTACTCGGGCTCGGAGAGCGGGTCTGAGCTCTCGCGAGCCAACCTAGATGATGAGGTAGACGCGCCCGAAAGCGGTGCAGCCAGAGGCTGCCTAAGAGACCGTCTACCCATCATCTTGATCTGGCGAGTAGGGCGGATGGGATCTGGAAAAACTATGATCTGAAAACAAACCCCCGGTTCACCAACGCAACGCGAGCTGAAGACTGTGAAAGTTCGGTCAAATTATCTTGTCTGTTTTATTTGGTGAACACACAAATATCAGAGCGATTACGTGACCTGTTGGGATATCCGCTGCTAACCCAACCGACTGGCCCGCACGGAAGAGTCGGTAGTCAGTCAAGTATAGCAACGGGGGGCTCTACCTAGTGTTCGGGTCACTCTCTCGCACATGCAAACCAAGCAATGAGGGGGTTGCTCTCCCCAATACAAAATTTTTAGGGTGAGCGAGTTTTAAGGTCGATAATTTTAAACAGTCCCAATTTTATGATTTCTCTTTTTAGGTATTTTTCAAATCAAACAAAAACGCCTAACGAATTTTTCGATTCTCCTGATTATTAAGTCAAAAACGGGGGGAGAAGTCGAAAAAGCCGATGCACGAGAAATCAATGATGCATGCAAAGTCAGAAAAGCGTACCTGCCTCCAGCTCTCTACATGCAGAGTGATCCGCGCATAAAATAAAGACAGAAATTAAACTAAGCTATATGATGCAACGGTAAAAAGCCGAGTCCTAAACGAGCACTTTCTAGCGATGAACCGTCTAACCGGTCACCGACCTCCAAGCCAAAGGGTCCGGTCTTGGCCCGTCCCTCCCCTGCCCGACAAATCGGGGGTAGGAGTGCGCTTTACAGGACGGGCTCTCGGCGCGTAGGCTACGGAGGCTAGCGAGTCGGTTATTTTTATTATTTATTTTAAGTAGGTCCAATTACGTTCTATAGGAACAGATAAGCCTTAAGGTGTTTGGATCCTACTCAGCTACGGCACAATCACCACAAAGTCCTAAATCTAGGGGCTCGAGCAAAAACCGCGAAAAACTGGAAAATGACAGAAAGAAAGAGAAAATAAAGCCGCGTAAAAAGCCGCGAAAAACCGAGGGGTCCTAATGGGTCCCCCGAGCACGCCGGTGCTCGGCGAAAACAGACCCGCTACGGTCTAAGTGTCTAAGAGTCTCAAAAAGGCCTGTCCCTGTATTATTACAATTAAGAATGAATAAATGAAATAAAAACTATCCTACTGCCTCACCCACTCACTCTCTCTCTCTCGCTCTCTCCTGTGGCTTCGTAGAGAAAGAAGCTGCCTCCAAGTCTCGCGGCTGCACCGGCTCCTCGAAAGTCGCCTCCGCGGTCCTCGGGCCCTCGCAAGAAGACAGGAAAAGTGGTCAGACCAATAAACAATAATCAAATAATAAATGAAAATAAAAACAAGGGTATATATGCAAAAATGGAAACAAAATAATCACACAAAATAAAACCAAAATAAAAAGAAAAGAAAATCAAAATAAAACAAAATAAAACAAAAGGAAAGTTAAATACAAAAGCCGCGAAAAAGCCGCGAGCTCTGAAGAGCCGCGAAAAACCGCGAAAACAAAAACGAAAATAAAAACTAAAACACTACTAAGCCGTGCTCCCCGGCAACGGCGCCATTCTGATGAGCGTCCCGAGCGAGCGAGGTAAAGGTACTAAACAGGTCGTTGCGACCTCTAACACTCGGGGTCACTCAATCAAGAAAATCGAACCGCAAAATCAATCAAAGATCAAACAAGGCAAGCAAGCGGTCCTAGCTATAAGATTAACCTGGTATAGCTCCCAGGGTCGAACACAAGGAGCACGGGTTGGCCTAGGGCCTACGAAGTAGTAAAAAGAAAATAAAATAAAAGAAAAGTGTTTTTTAGTGGTTTTTAATAATTTTTGTATTTTTTTGGATTTTTAAAATGTGAAGAAAAGTAAAGAAAGCAAAAGCAAGCCAACTTAAGCAATTTATTTAGCACACTAAAAATCAAGCAAAAATTAAAGAAAAATTGTTTTTATGTTTTTTAGGTTTTTAGGTGTTTTTGGTGAATTTTTGATAATTTTCTAATGTATAAATTATTTTCTAAAAATCAAACAGTGCTAAAAATCCAAGGTACTGTCCAGCAAGGCCTAAAACTCAAAAATAAAATATTTAAGAGTCTCAACAGGCCTTGGAGGTAATTTTCCTGTAATCTAGAAAGGATAAGGAAAATTTAGGCACCCTAATTATTGTTTTTGGATTTTTATATTATTTATTATAATTTTTATGAGTTTTTGGGGGTTTTTAGATTTTTAGGGTTTTTAAGCAATGAAAAATAGCCAAAATTGTCTAGAAAATCAAACAACAAGCAAGAAACAGTAGCTAAATTTTTTAGAATTTTTAGAGGTGATTTTATATTTTTTTGGTATTTTTAAACCTAGACAGTAGCTAAAAAGGAGGTTTTTGAATTTTTAAAAATACTAAATCAAATCAAAAATGTCCTCAAAAATTCTCAAAAATCCAACAACATGGCAGGAGCCATGTGTCAAATTTTCATTGAATTTAGAGGTGGTTTGATATTTATTCAAAAATCAAAGAGGGGGCATTGTGCACAGGGACGTAAGTGCAAATACCCTAAAGTCTGGGGGCCAAGGTGCAAAAATCCCAGCAAGTCACGCGCGTGGCGCGTGCCTGGGGCACTCAGGGGCCTTTTGGTAATAAAAATCAAGTTCCAGGGGCTTTTGATAACTTGTACCAAAAACCCAGGGACTCGGTTGCAATTTACCCACTAAATACACGCACATGTGGAAATAAAAATGCTCACAGGGGCACAACTGCAAATACCAGAAAATATTTCTTCATTCGATAACAACCCAGAACTACAGGATCAAAGATGTAAAAAGCCCAACTCAGCACGTGGCGAAGCACGTGGTCTCATACACACGGGGGCATACATGCAAATAAAACTAAGCACAGGGTCCACAATGCAATTTGCCCTACGTAAATAAAAGTTCTAAAATATTTACAGGACTAGAAATAAAAAGACAAACTAAGAGGGGGCCCTAAGTAAATTACCCCTTTATTCGCCGACGGCTCGATGCGCGCCACGTGGAGGATCGGTCGGCTCAGATTGGGTGGCGCGTCTCTTCTTCAGCTCTTGGGCCCGATCGACGGTGCGAGGGAGGCCACGTGGATGATCTGAAGGCTGGCGATGCAGGTGCCTCTCTCCTCGCGCGAACGGTCGCAATCAGCTCCTCAAAGTGATCAACGGCACTTGCTCTTCGATGAATGGACGGCCGTGATTGAATCTGGAACGGTGGGGCTGATCGGACGGTAAAGGAGGATGCTGGAAGAACACTCCGCCGGCGAGCTTCGCCGGCCTCGTGCGCCTGCCGTTGTCCTCCTCAGCTGCTGCTAAGTATCGGAGCAGGTCCGCGGAGTCGTCCCGCAGCTGGCGAAGGTGTCCGATGGCCCAGCCGAGCCCTGGAGGGGCTCCGGCGAGGCGAGGCTGGCGGCGCAAAGCTCCTGGCTTGAATGTAAGGGGGGCTCAGATGCCTCCCTCTTGACCTGCAAAGCGAACCAAAAGCTTCGCGGGTCGAGGGCAAAGTGCCTCGACCCAAAGAAGCGGGGTGAAGGTGAACTGGGGGTCGGAACGGATGAGCTCCGGCGAGCTGGGGATGGAGGAGCTCGACTCCCAGCTCCGGGGCGAGCTGGGTTGAGTGAAAGTGCGAAGAACGTGCGTCGGAGGATGGCGAAGGTGTGTGGGGGTTCCGATGATCGAGATAATACGTGAGATGGCCGGAATCAAGGGAACACGTCGGAGAGCCGATTTGGGCGAAACTACGAATTAAGCGAAAAGAAAGGACTAATCGGCTACCTGGATGATGCGGGAGACTGTGCTGGAGTGTGGCTAACTCCCGGTCGTCGCCTCGAAGGTCGTCACTGCCTGAGGCTCGAGCTCCAGCTAGGTGGCGGAGCACGGCGGCGCGCGGCTGCCGGATCGATGGTCGGGCACCCTCCTCCTCGCTGCAACACGACAGACGGAAGCTGTCACCTTGCTGAATGCAATGGAGGTCATGGGAGTGAAGGTGGAGAGCCAAAGATGGAATGAAAGTGCGGCGGAGCTGAGATTTTATATGGGTGCAGGTCCGGGAAGAATCGATCGGGTCCGGCTCGTTTGAGCACGGATCCCTAGGAGGAATGTCGGGCGAGATTCCCGGATACCTGGGGAACAATTAGGACCAGGGATTGAGCCAAATGGAGGTCGGGTCTGGTTGGAATAAATGGGGGAAAGATGGGTCCGCGAACCAGATCCGGCTCTGGTGGTCCTGGGGAGGTGTTGACCGGGGGTCAACAATCCCCCGTGGACCAATCAGAGCCCGCCAAGGCTTGAATTCTTATTTGATTTTTTTGGGGCCTTAAATGGCCGAATTTCCAAAAACTTAAAACATGAAAAATATTTGTTTTAATTTTTTTCTATTTTTTTGTGATTTTTAATTAATTTTTGGAAATTAAAATAAGGTCTATATAATATACCTATACATAGGTATATATACACTATATTGATTTTTGATTTTTGATTTTTAATTATTTATTTATATACATTTTTATTCCTATTTTATATTTTATTTATTTATAGGATAAAAATGAGGAATAAAAAGCTATTTTTATTTTATTTTTATTACTTACATACATAGGTTAAATAATTAGTTATGTACAATTATATACATGGTATATGTACAAGATATTTTTGTATTTTTAATTTTGTAATTTTTATTTGATTTTTGTTTTGTTTCTTTTTATTTATTTTATGTACAATATATACCAGAGAATATTTACAAAAAGTTTTGGAAATAAATAAATATATTTACAAGGTGAAATAGATGAGGATGATGGTCTATGTACAAGGTGAAGGATTCTTTTTGGATTTTTGATTTTTATCTTTTTGTTTTGTTTTTATGCTTCATAAATATACAAAATATGTACAAATATTTACAATATGTTTTTGGTTGAGGAAAATATATAATTTTATTTATTTACAAATATATACATATGTGAGCCCCCTATCTCCCTCTACTTGGATTTTATGCGGTCAGGCCCATGCTGAGCCCTCCCTTGGGTTAGGTTGCTCAATATTTATTCTAAATATTTCCCTCTTTTTCTTTTTCATCTTTATTCTTTTATTTTTGCACAAAAACATGCTAATTATCTATATTTACAAACATGCATGCTTTTGCTAACTTTTCCTATTTACACATATCTACATGCATTTGCATAGGTTTTTGTAGCTAAAATATAAGAATAAAGAGTGATGAATGGGTATTCATCAGTGTCATGCACGTGCCAGGAGAGGGAAGAGCAAGCATATGCGTTGCACGTGTAGATGCAGGGAGAAAGGAGAGAGGAGGGAAGAGAAAGAGAGAGAGAAGAAGAAGAAGAGAGAGGGGGAGAGAGAGAAAGAAGGGAAGAGATAGAAGTAAAAATAAAAAATAAAAAAGTAAAATAAAAATAATGAGTAAATAATAAAATTAAAAATAAAATAAAATAAAAAAGAACCAATGAGGTCAAATCAAAAAGTGGTCAACATGAAAGTTTCTCGTCTCGACGAGATCTACAATTTTCATGAAGGATCTAAAAGCAAAAAAGGTCAACTGCATAAAAGGTATTTTTGATGGTACTCTAAAGATAATAAAATACCGTATTTTGCATTTTGTATTTTTTTTATATTTTAGTTTGATTTTAATAAGTAGATTAATTTATATACAATATATACATAATTTATCTATTTTTTATGGATTTTTAAAGATTAAGAAAAGATAATTAAAATTGACAAAGATAAAATATGTGCAATTTATGCAAAGTCAGATTTCTATATTTTCTCTTGATTTTGTTTTTTGTGGATTTTAATTCTTTATGAAAAGTTAGTTAATTAATCAAAGAGTGAATTAGAGAAAGAATTGGGTTAAAATAGGTGATTTTTGTACATAAAATAATAATATCAATTTAGGTTAAAACAACACTACAGGCTGGTGGCCCTAAGGGGACGGTCAAGAACCGTCCTTTTTGTTGTGATAACCGTCCCTTCTGCTCAGAGGGGACGGTCTAAGAACCGTCCCTTCTGCCACCGTCTCATTTGATTAGATGGGACGCTGACCACGAACATCCCTTTTAATCAACCATTGGGGACGGTCGGAACCGTCCCTTTAACGTTAATGAATGGAGACGATTCCGACCGTCCCTAATACCACGACTAGTAGGGACGATTTCAACCGTCCCCATACTAGAAGCTTAGGGGACGGTGACAACCGTCCCCAATGGACGGACATCATTTTGAGACGGTCACAGAAGATCGGTGGGGACGGTTACAATCGTCCCCATTAGGTCCCATTGGTCGATATCCGTGACAATGAGTCGATGTCAAACGAAAGCGACGGTCGAAACCGTCGCTTACATCACGTAACGAGGACGGTTGGAACCGTCCCATAAAAATGTCCTTTTGCGATGCCAGCAGAAGGCTTCAAGGGATGGTTGAAACCGTCCCTTATAGCCCTGATTGACACAAATTTGAGGCAGCAAGGTCCTTGGAAGAGGAAGGGACGGTTACAACTGTCCCTCTTGAGAATCAGAGGGGATGGTCGTAACCGTCCCTTCCGGTAGATAGGGCTATAGGGACGCCAACAGAAGACCGTTAGGGATGGTTTCAACCGTCCCCTTTGGTTCCCATGGCCGCTAAAAGGAGGCAGAGGGTGTCTAACATTTGGAAGGGACGGATATAACCGTCTCCCTTGATACTTAAAGGGGACGGTTGTGACCGTCCCATCTACGTTGGGGTCTATAGCGACGCCAACAGAAGAGTATAGAGGACGGTTGTAGCCGTCCCCATTAATCTTTGAAAGGCAAAAATACGTCCCGCGAGCTATCTTGGATAGGCAGGACGTTTCTGTAGCACCATGGGGGACGGTTATAACCGTCCCCAATACCCCCTGACAGCAAAAAACATTACTAGATTCATGTGTTTTTTTCACGCTCCCTCTGCAAAATCAAATAAGACACTTAATAAACTCAAAATTCAACACCATAATAATAGTTACAAAGAAAAAAAATTTCAATTCTATATCATCGTAGACACTACTAGAAAGATTACAATAATAAGTTCAAGAAAAAACTAAAATTTACTACATCGATGGTTATCTATTCTGATGTTTCACTCTCGTCGCTCTCCTCCTCACTCTCCTCATCGTTGCCGAGTTGTGCAGGTTGTACAGGTGGTGTGGCTTGATTTTGAAGACGGCTTATATAGGACATGACATCCGCCATGTCCATACGCATCTTAGCCATTTCTTCATCTTGTGCAGACATCTTTGCCTTCACTTCGTGCAGCTCCCTCTTCATCTCTCTTTCTCTCTGGCTCCCTTGCGAGGAAGTCTGTGACCCACTTGCACCACCCATTCCGTACCATGTACGGATCGTTTCTCCACGTCCTCCGCAACGGATGCGTCCACTGTGTTCTGAACCAGTGGCTTGACGGAAGGCATCATCGGCAGACAACTGGGGAGTGCTCGTCCATGTGCTATCTAGCGAGGAGGTGGTGGAGAGCCTAATCATTTCTTCCTGCATGTATAGAAATATTAAATATTTTCAATATATTATCATAAGTCATTCTGTAAATTAAAAATAAATGGTGTGTAGGCGTCATCAACCCACTGCACTTCTCCTCCTAAATCTCAGCTCTTTGACCCAGCAAAAACCTCTATGCGGGTCATTTATCTTTCGTTATCCCTCAACTTATAAAACATAAAAGAAGTTTTTAAAATAAATTCTACATTCAAACTTAATCATTCTAAAAAATTTTTAAATACTTACAAAGTCATGCTTCAATTGGTTGGTGTTCTTCCTTCCCATCTTATGGGTGGACCTAAAGTCATTTGGAGCGATTCGCCGTATTTTTGGTAGAAAACATAAAATAAATAATTAAGAAAAAATATACATACCACGGACTCCTCACTGGACCAAAAATTAATCAACTCCCTCTATTGATCTAGTGTAACACCAGGTGGGACGTTCTGCACAAGCTGCTCATACGGAATCTGGGGGTTGTAATACTAAAAACAGAAAATAAATGTCGTCAATGTTTAAATTTTTCGTTATAAAAATATAAATATCTTATTACCTTCACATTTATGCGTCTCTTGTATTGATGCAACAACTCAGCGGCATGCGAGAGAATCTAGGAATCGATATGGGCATTTTATTCCCATGTAAAGACAGCCTTGTACAACAAACATAATTAACATTAGTATAATAAAATAGTAAAAAAATCGTTTTTTGATTTTAGAATACCTCCAAATCAGAAAGTATGGCGGCCTTAACAGCATAAGGAAGCTGTCGAAAGTCGTGGGTCATGATGGGGACACGCGCACGAGCAACCTGCCCAAGGTAGCTCTGAAACTCAGTGGAGTTCTCTCCCACCGCATCTCCTCCAACAATACGTACATGTAATGTCTTCCCGAGTGCAAGACGATCCAAGAATCTATACTGAGACGGTCTACGTCGTCTCTGGGTACCTCCACTGCCTCCATCAGAAGAACCACCTCTGGTTGCTAAGGAGGTTTGGGAACCTCCCGAATACGTCTGGGTCTAGGAGCCATGTCTGCAATTCAAACGTAGTTATTTTAAAAATACATTTAAATAGATCCGAATAAATTCAATTATTTGAATACAAAATAAAAATAGCATTACCTTGTGTTGCTAGTACCAATGTCGTTGTCTAATACTTCACAAAAAATCACTTGAGTTATTTTGGTATGCAACGTCATTGTCTAATGCATCTTCCTCTTCGTTAACATCGAAGAAATCTCTCGGTGTAGTTCTAATGGGTATAATCCATCCACTAAGTGAGTTATTGATGAATACCCATTCATCACTCTTTATTCTTTTATTTTAGCTACAAAACCTATGCAAAACACATGTAGATAGGTGTAAATAGCAATAATTACCATTCAGCATGCATTGTGTAAAAATGAATAATTAGAATGTTTTTGTGCATAAATAAAAGAATAAAGAAATAAAAGAAAAAGAGGGAGATATTTAGAATAAATATTGAGCAACCTAATCCCAAGGGAGGGCTCGGCATGGGCCTGACCGCAAAAAGAACCCAAGTAGAGAGAGATAGGAAAGCTCATGTGTGTATATATACCTGTATATAAATAAAAATATTTTCCTCTAAATAAAACAAAAATGCATTTTTGTTAATATGTACATATTTGTAAATATTAAATTAAAATAAAATTGGGAAAAACAAAACAAAATAAAAGTAAAAAAAATGCCCTTCATCATTGTATATATGCCATGTACGTAGGACCACTCACTTATTTATTATCACCTTGTAAGTAAATAATTAAAATCTAATAAAAATATATTTACATTCTACATTTTATAATGTAAATAAATAAAATAAAAATCACAAAAATAAAAATAAAATAAAAAGAAATAAAATAAAAATAAAAATAAAAATCAACCTTGTAGATATACCATGTACATAGATATGTATACCTATTTATTTACTCTATGTAAATAATTAAAAAATAAAATAAAAATACCATATTATTCCAAATTTTATTCTATAAATAAATAAAATATAAAATTGGAATAAATTGTATAAAAATAAATAATTAAAAATCAAAAATTAAAAACTCATATTGTATATACCTATATATAATAACCATATTTTGTAAATACAT
The DNA here is from genome assembly GCA_037367405.1 of Ottelia alismoides. Taxonomy (NCBI): domain Eukaryota; kingdom Viridiplantae; phylum Streptophyta; class Magnoliopsida; order Alismatales; family Hydrocharitaceae; genus Ottelia; species Ottelia alismoides. The sequence goes on along the minus strand of JAZKJV010001860.1, from coordinate 632,339 downwards.
TATTTTTATTTCAAAAAAATAAATAAAAATCACTAAAAAATAATTTAAAAATAAATGAACATTTTTCATGTTTTCACTTTTTTCGAAATTAGGCCATTTAATATTTTTTTATTGAATTTTCAAAGAATTAATAAAAGCTGGACTCCCATTGGTCCACGGGGGATTGTTGACCCCGGTCAACTCTCCCACGCGGACCCTCTTCTCGCGAATCTGGGCGCCTGATCCGATTTCTCCAAATTTTAGCGCCCTGATCCGAGCTCCATTTACCCTAAACCATAGGTCCTATCATCCCTGATACATCCGAGATCCACGCCGATGCATCCGCTTAGGGATCCGTGCTTCACAGAACCCTGCCCGACCCCATCTTCTCGGACATGTAGTGGTATAAAGCTTGACCTCCGGTCGCAATTTCACACCATCTTTGGCGCTACTCCATCATCACAGGACCTCCATTGTGCTCTCCAGAGTGACAGCTGAGTGAGCGTGGTGTTGAAGAGAGGAGAGGAGCCCTCCGCCACTGATCCGGCGACCTCCTTGTCGCCATGTGCCGCCGTGAGCAGCGCCCGAGCCTCAGGCCTTCGACGACCCTCGTGGCGATGACCAGAGCTTCCAGAGCTCGTCCCCAGTCGACTCCCGTCATCAGGTAAACCTAATTCTTCCTAGCTTCGTTTAATTTTCGATTACCCCCAAATCGCTCCGCCGTCGTCTCCGATCAATTCACGTCACCTCACTCCTCGATTCGATCATCGGACAACACCCACATCTTCACGAGACCTCCCTTCACATTCTGCACCCCCTCATTCCCCATGTCTCGCCCCGGAGCAAGTCTTCCACCCTCCTCCGTCGTCGCCTCGCCGGAGGGTGTCACCGCGACTCACCCATGCACCCATTCCACCTCTTACAGGGTCGAGGCAATTTGCCCTCGACCCAGGAGTTTTCTCGTGCTATTTTGCAGGGCTAAGAAGACCAATCTGAGGGTCTGGACATCTAGGCACAGAGCTCCATCTCCTCTCCATCGTCGGAGCTCCTCGGAGCTTCCCGACTTCATCGGAGGAGCTAAGTAGCTGCGGAGTACCTTGGCGATTCTTTTCCATACATCAGCAGCAGCAGAGGAGGACCCCAACGCGAGTATCGAGCCGGCGAACTTTGCCGGCGACCTGTTATTAGTGGATCCTCCATCACCGTCCGATCGTGCTCCTTCGCCCAGTTCTCATCACGACCGTCCATTGGCGAGGAGCTAGCAGCCGTTAGATCCTGGTCAGGACCTCATCTGGAGCGTCCATCGCAGAGGAGAGGCGAGCCCACACTAGAGCCATCCGATCATACACGTGGCACGCCCCCGTCCGTCAGATCTCAACCAGGGTTCATCGAAGAGGCACCAGCGATCTTACACCGTCAGATCATCCACGTGGCGTCGTCTCAGCCCTCCGATAATAAGGGGTAATTTATACTTAGGCCCCTCTTGTTTTGCATTTACTTTTTAGTCCTGTAAATATCTTCAGTAGTTGTTTTTATTTTATAAAAATTGCATTGAGGACCTGGATGTTTATCATATTTGCATATTAGTCCCTGTGAGTGTGGCCACGAGCTTCGACACGTGAGGACTTGGTGTTTTTGCAATTTATACCCTGCAGTTCTTTTGTGTTATTGTTTGCATATTTTAAAATAGGAATTGCAAGTAGGTCCCTCTGTGCCTGGACCACGTGTCTTGCGCGTGAGTTATTGGGATTTTTGCACGAGGGCCCCAGCACTTTTCTGTCGTGTTATTGTTTGGCCCCCAGACATGTTTTTATGACATTTAGGTCCCTGTGCACTATGTGCCTCTTTTTGATTTAAATAAAATATCAAACTTAACCCAAATTGCGTGAAATTTGGATACGTGGCTCCTGCCACTGTGTAAAAATTTCCCTAATTTTTGGGTATATTTTTTAGGCTTTTGTTATTTTTAATATTTCAAAAAACCTTGGTTTTTCCTTCTGTCCAGATTATAAACTCATAAAAAATATAAAAACTCTTTTAAAAATTCTAAAAAAATTAAGTTTTGTTTGTTTTTGTGTGTTTAAATTTCTGTGCAAGTTTGGTTATTTTTGGATATCTAAAACTCATAAAAATTAAATAACAGTTAAAAATTTATAAAAATTCTAAAAAAATTATAGAAAATCCAAAAATCACAATTTCTTTTGCTGAATTTTCTTCATTATTTTTATTTTCATAAAAATACCTCCAGGCTTTTATAGGACCATTTGATATTTTAAATTGGTCTTTTGAAGCCTGGCTGGATAGTAGCACAGTATTTCTGAATTCTTTTATTTTTAGAATATTCCATAAAAATTATAAAAATCTAAAAAACTCACCAAAAATAGTAAAAAGTATATATAACATAAAAGTATTTTTGTTTGAATTTTTGGACCATTCTTGAGTATTTAAATATATGGTAGAAGTTGCTTGTATTTGTCTTTTTATTATTTTCTTTATTATTAAAAACCCAAAAAAATAAATATATTTAAAAACCACCAAAAATCATTGTTTTTATTTTATTTTGCTTTTTGACTACTTCGTAGGCTGTGAGGCCAACTCGTGCTCCTTGAGACCGACCCTGGGTGCTATACCAGGTTAATCACATAGCAAGACCGCTATTTTGGTTTTGATCGATTTTTGTCTTTTCGATTGATGGTCTGATTTTATTTCTTGATTGAGCTCTGAGCCCCGAGTGACTGAGGTCATAATGACCTTAGTGATATCTTTACCTTAGTTTATCGGACGGCTCATCAGAATGGCACCGTCGCTAGGGAGCACGGCTTAGTAGTCGCATTTTCTTTCGTTTTATTTTCTTTTGATTTTCGCGGCTTTTTGCGGTTTTTTCTTCGTCCGCAACTTTTCGCGGCTTTTCATTTTTCTCTTATTTTCATTTTATTTTCTTTTATTTTATTTGCTTTTATTTTGTTTTTGACTATTTTGAGTGTTTGTTTTTATTTTCCATTTCTGCACATATACCCTATTTTGATTATTTGTTTTATTTACTTGGTCTGTGACATTTTGCTGTTTGCTTGCGAGGGCCCGAGGACCGAGGCAGCTCCTTTCGAGGAGCCGACGCAACCGCGGCAATCGGAGGCGGCTCCCTTCTACACGGAGCCGCAGGAGAGCGCGAGGAAACAGTAGAGTGCGAGAGGAGTAGATAGTTTAGATTAGTTTCATTTCAGCAATATTTGAACTGTTGTAATAATACAGGGAAAGGACACTCAGACTCAGACACTTAGACTCTCGGGGTCTGTTTCGCCGAGCACCGGTGTGCTCGGGGGACCCCTCGGTTTTTCGCGGTTTTTACGCAATTTTTGTTTATTTCCTGCCTATTCGGTTTCTTGCGGATTTCAGCCTTAGCTTAGGATTTTCACTTGATTGCGTCGTAAATAGTAGGGTCCACACACTTAATAACCTTGCCGGTACCTATAGACCGATTAGTTGGACCAAAATAAACGATTAATAAAAGACTATTTGGTCACCTGAGTGGTTACACACCGCTAGAGGTCGTATACAGCGCTGGCAGGACCCGTTGTGGTGGGCACCGATCGGCATCCGAGACCGGACACCGACCCCTCTTGATTGACCACTTAGCCATTGTGCTTTCGAGTAGAACTGTTGTTTAGGGTTCGGATTTCCGCCTGCATCATTTAGGTAGATTTATTTCTGTCTTTCAATTCTGCACGGATCATTCCTGCATGTAGACTGTTGGAGTCAGGTACGCATTTCTTACTCTGCATGCATCATTGATTTCTCATGCATCGGCTTTTTCAACTTCTCCCCCTGATTTTTGGACTTAAATAAACAGGGTAACCGAAAAATTCATTAGGCGATTGTTTGTTATTGAAAAATACATAAAAATTCAACCCATAAAATTGGGACTGTTAACTCTATTTGACCCTAAAAGACATTCATAAGAAAAATTTGTCTTGGGGAGAGCAACCCCCTCCTTGTCTTGTTTGCATGTGCGAGAGAGTGACCCACACCCTAGGATAGAGCCACATCTGGACCTCCTTCAGACTAATGCTTCTGGGCTAGTCGTTCTCCAGTGAGGATCGGTCTGGTCTCCAGTAAAGCGGGTTGCGATATCCTTAACAGAGCGAGCCGATCGGGTTACCGGTAAACGGTCCGCGGCTTGTACTAGCTGGGAAAGATCTAGTTCGGGATCGGGCCAGTCTCCTGGGGGAATCGGATTCCCAACAGGTCACGTAATCGCTCTGCTATCTTGACTTGATCACCTAATAAAAACTGAAAAGATAATTGACCGAACTCTTACGGTCTTCAGCTCGCGTTGAGTAGGTGAATCAGGGGTTTGTTTGTTGATCATTGTTGTTTCCAGATCCTATCCGCCCAACTCACCAGATCAAGATGATGGGTAGAAGGTCCCTTAGGCAGCCTCTGGCTGCATTGCTTCCCAGTACTTCTGGCCCTCTCATCTAGGTTCGTTCGCGAGAGCCGAGACCCGCTCTCCGAACCAGAGTTCGACTCCACCCTGTTCCCCCTTAACCACCATTCTATCAGTCCAGAGATACCCGTGCTAGATGAGAGACCACAGTCAGATGATTTATCGGCACCTGAGTTTGGGTCTTTTGCCTTTGCAGAGACCATGACTGGCAGCAGTGACGATCACACCAGAGGTCCCCATCCCCAGCAGACCTTCATCATGGACCAGGGTACGATCAACTCCACCCTGATCGCCTCCCTCGAGACAGTTCAGCAGCAGTTGAGGGATCAGGGAGCCTTCATGATAGAGATGAGGCGCGAGATGGAGCAGATGAGAGCAGACCGCGAGCAGCGCGGGCTAGGAGACGGGCCGAGGAGACCCGATGATGCAGCAGCAGCCGCAGCAGCCGCAGCTGCAGCCCAGCAGCAGCCGCCGCAGCAGCGGCAGCACCAGACTAGCCGAGACCGTTGCGGGAGTTACACAACCCTGGATCGACTTTGACACATCATTGGGTTGTTCTTCCAGCCATCGTGGGGGACTTCAAGTTCCCTTCGAACACCTTGCAGCTCCTCCCCTGATTCCATGGGCTCGCCACTGAGGAGCCCCATCTCCACCTACAGGACTTTCTGATGATCTGCAACACAGTCCATGACAGACAGGTGGACGAGGATACCATCCGTATGATTTCCTTCCCCTTCTCACTGACTGATAGAGCAGCCACCTGGCTGAAACATCTGGGGAAGTTCGTTTACACATGGGAGCAGCTCCGCACCGAGTACTTGAACAAGTACTATCCACTCGGGCGGACGAACGCAGCTAGATCCCTGATCAGCAACTTCTCCATGCTCCCCAATGAGCAATTCCACGAGGCATGGGAGAGGTTCCGTGAGCTGACCGACAGATGCCCGTACCATGAGATTTTGAAGCCGAACCTTGTTCAGAGCTTCTTCTGCGGGCTGACACCAGAGCTACAGGGCCTGGTAAATGCTTCTTGTGGCAGGTCCTACTTCACCAAGGACGAGGATCAGGTCTGGGCCATCTACGAGGAGATAGCCGAGAACTACACGGTGATGTCCCAGACCCGAATCTACACCCAGGGATGCCCCCAGCCACAGACCGTGTAGTACCAGAGGATCGCACGGGTCGACGCCGGTCCTTCCACTTCGTCAGCGGCAGCAGCACAGGCCGAGTCCACAACCGCCGACATGGGCATTATCAGCGAGAAGCTGGACCGGATGGAGATCATAGAGAAGAAGCAGTGCCAGGGCATCACGCACATAGAGCAGATGGCACAGACACTGAGTAACCTGAAGACACAACTCATGTGTCTCCAGGAGGCACAGACGGCTTCCCAGCCCCGTCTTCAGGGCACGAGGCGATCCGAGTAGCACCGGCAGCTCGTCCCAGCGCTCCAGCCACCAGCAGCCTGGACAGGTTCACCTTGTACAGGCAGAGCCGTACCAGCAGCCGTAGCCACACTACCAGTCGCCACCATCTCCAGACACACAGATGGTGGTATACCAGCCGGATCAGCCTCTGGCCGTACTCCCACCATCCACCTATGTTCAGGAGCCGTTGATGGATGTCAATGGGATTTGGTACGACCGACCCCAGCCAGGTATCTGGCGAGACCATCCCGGATTCCGTTGGTCGGCCGGAGGTGCTAGTTCCCAGTAACAGCCTTCAGGTCAGGGTGGCCAGTACGGCCATCAGAGAGATCACCAGCAGCAGCTGCCCCCAGTGTACCAGCAGCAGCAGCAGCAGTCATCCCAGTTGAAGGATATTGTTAGATCCTCAAGCGCATCACGGAAGCGTGAGCGTCGTATCGAATACGACGAGGAGCGACTAGTCACACTAGTTGCTCGATGCAGCGGAATTTAAAAATTTTTCATGCGACGAAACCACATGATCCAAGAACACTTCTCGGATCATTTCGTCTAAACCACAAACAAGTAATAGGATTACCTCTTGAAGCGTGGTTGCGATCGAGTCTCTAAACGAAGAGACCTCCTGTCTCAAGTCTGATCCGACGGAGGAGACGCTTGCGAGCACGGGGATGAACCGCGTGCTTCTCGCAATCCATGTTGATGATCCAAGCGGCGGATCTCCTGATCTCGACACACGAGATCCGTCGTCTTCTTCACGAGCGAGGCGCATCGAAGGAGACGGAGATCCACTAGCAGACGATCGGGCAGCATAACGACGACGCTGCGGCGATGGAAACTTCTCTCTAGGTCATCCATGGTGGACGGCCATGAGAGAGGGAGAGAGATGGCGTGTAGAGAGAAAGAGAGAGAGATGTGCTTCTCAAGCATTATGTGTGTTGTGTAAAGAGAGAGCATGGGTATGCCTCTCTATTTATAAGGTTTTGGGATCCATGGATCTTAATCCATGGGACAGTTAAAATCAATGGATGAGATTGATTTATGTCAATCCAATGGTCAAGATTGTTGTTGGTAAAAGCCAACAACTTGTGATTTAATTTAGATTAATTATATTTGATAAATCAAATATATATTAATACCAAAATTAAATCAATCAAATAAGGAGTGAAATACAAAGGAGATCATCCATCCCCATAAAAGGGAGTGGACGGCCACCAATCCCACAAGGGAATTGGGTGCCGCCCACCCCTTCCATATGGGGAGGGCAATCTCATGGAAATCCATGAGATTGCATATCTCCTTGATTTTCTCTCTACTTATTTCCAACAACTATTTGTTGGGATTTTATTCATCAAAAATCATTCATAATTATATTTGAGAATATTGCAATCTTGACATTGGAAAATTGTGAATTACATTCACAACCCAAAACAACATATAATTTACATTATCAATTAATTACACAATGTGTATCCAATACACATAATAATTAATCAACAAATATAAATTATAATTAGCTCTCTCTAATACATTATAAATCACATTTATAATATATTATGAATAATTGGATATTACTATCCACATTATTCTTATCCATAATAATTAAATCACATTTAATTATATTGGATAACATATTCTCATGTGCTCAAATAATATGAATCACATTCACATTATTTACATCTTTGATAATCAAATAACATTTAACTATCTAAGATAACTCTCCTTATAATATGAATCAAATTCATATTATTCATGATAATTAAATCGCATTAGTTATCCATTTTCTCAATCTCCCTACAACTTCATCGAGTTAAGGTTCATTAGGAGGATTGAGATATCATATCTCCATAAGGCATTCCTTGAATTCATCCAATACGTACAAGCTACCTTGATTAGATCAAATTCATTTCATCTTCCTTCAAACTTTTGGTTTTAAACCAAAATTGTGAAATCTTTGAACATTTCAAAGTTTTCTAAGTGAAGAGAAGAAATCTCATATCACAAATAATCATTAATAGATATCACATATCCATAATGTTTATTATGATATAGATGAATCACATACATCAATATGTATGAGATCTTGAATACCTTAACATCTTACACCATTCCAAAAGAAAAGGGTGTATTGGACATTTTTAATTTGAATACAATATTCATAAGTAAGTAAGTTTTGAAATTTTAGACATTCTAAAGTTTCATCTCTTACTTGTCCACTGATCTTATCAATAGACATATGTCCAAAACATGATGCCAGATCATTGTCAAATGATTTTTATCCTCCTATTGATCTCTAAAGGTTTAATTTTCAGTATTAGAAATCTTAATGAACCATTCATTATTTTCTAATTTAGTGGAGTCCACTAGATGTTAGATTACTATTTGAAATATCTCCATCATAACTCTTTATGATAGGTCTATTCCAGATTTCATGTTTATTTCCAACATTTAGAAATAAATAATGAGTGTATTCTAATATCTAGGTCATGGAGACATTCTCTAAGATTAAGGACTCCTACTGAAAATATGAAGTATATTCATCCGGTGGAAATTGTTGCAACAATTGCATCACTTCCAACATGGATGACCATTAAACCTTAAGATCAATTTCCAATATTCCAATACATATGCAACCAATTGCAAGTGTCATTAGAAGATTGAGATACAATTATTAGACTTTATCTTATCAATAAGTAAGTCTATTTCAATGATTATATGTAGAATATTCTGATGTACTATCCAATTCCTTCTTTAAGAATTCTAGATAGATTTGATAGTCATACTATCAACACATCAACTTAATGCAGTATTGGCATTCATCCAACTCTTTGGATGTCATATGGAAGTCACAGAAGTACAGTCAACTCTTTGACTATACTTCTTACTTGGGTCCAACCCATGCTTCCACTGCGCTCCCTTTATCTATAAGCAACCATTGCTTAAGACTAAGGACCTCTTATGTTAAATTCAAAAGAATTCAATGTAAGAGCATTTCGACATTTATACATGCTTCACCTAATTCATACAATATGAATATTATGAAGCTTCATGAATGACTAGAGTATAAACAGTAGAATGATGACACTCATCATCTACATCCATCTAAACTCTTAAAACATAGGTTCAGGTAGGTACTCAAACAATTTGAATACATCATCTCTTATAAAGTTACCATTCTACATGATGCAGAGAACCATGTCATTCATGATTAAATGTCAAGAGCACATATGTATACCGGAACATCTTCTTAGATTTTATAAGGATTATTTTGCTAATTACGATCATTATCAACATGTCACTTCAAAAGTACATTCGATGAGATCAAGACTTATAGAGACATACAAATCCTAGGGTTTTAGTCCTACTGTCTTATTTAATTATCATTCCTCATTATTATGAGGAAACTTGCACATTGAAACGACATACATCGTGTATTCAATTGTAAGTACAATATCTGGATCAAGGGTCCAATCCATGATATTCTACCGGTTATTATTGAGTATAACATTGAGTGGGATTAATGAAGGATTATCTAAAATAAGAAATTTGCATAAACTTATATAAATATATAATTTACTTTGATTTAGGAATTTTTATATCAAAGTTGTCTTGCCATGTCAACAATGAAAGTTCATTCCCCTAATCACTTTCAATGTAAGAGATACACTTACCATTATATCTCAAGCAAGATCCGGGATCTCCTTCCTTATCTTTGTTGCATCCCAATAATATGAGAACCTACAACTCGGATAAAAAGAAGCGGGAACACATTCCGTCTTGCAAGTCCAACTTGCATCTCCCAATTCGATCTTTAACACCTGGGCCCACCACCCCTAAGGTGATGTTAACCCGTCATTAATTGAACCAACCGTCAACAGGAATACAACTCGCTATGCGCAATCCAATATCGCCCCAATAATATGAGGACTCGATATTGGGGTCACTACGCATACGTCCTTACTCTTTCGAGAAGCGACGAGCCCGATCCAAATGGATCATATGCAGGAGCTGTCACTTCGGACAGGCGTCTCCCACATATAATATGTGGCGACGAAACCCTTCGCCTTGACGAGAGACCATGGATGTCACTTATGTGATCCTCCATCTCTTATTCAAATTTAATTATTTACTATGAATCACATTCATATAATTAATTCTTCCAAGGGAATTATTAACTCCAATCATATTAGAGTATTTTAATTGGACATAATTAACTTGATCATATTAAATTAATTATCAATCCAATTCAATAAATCAAACATAATTGTTATGCTTAAATATATATGGTATTATTCTCAAAGTACGTATTAATTCGTATTTTAATAATTAGAAAAATACAACTTAATCCCTCGGACATTATCCCGGCCCTACCCGCTGTCATGACCAGTGCAGGCAAGAGTGGGACGGACCACATACGTTGCAACCCGCTACCCAGCGATCTCCGACTAGTCACCATATCCGCCTCGGGAAAGGATAATGCCAAATTGATTAATTTGTACTTGAGATGATCATCGGTTCTTCAACCGAAATTATACTATATAGTAATCAAAATAATTTTTGATTATAAGGAAATTTGCTAGACAAATTCCCAATCCTATTCAAGCAAGAAGTTTGATGATTGTGTTTGCAATTATGATCTAGATCAAATCTAATCAATTAATTGGTTGAGGTCAAGTCAATTAAGGAAATAATCATCTTCAATATTTCTCAAATATTTTTCATAATTATTTCTTGAAATCAACAATTAATTTCATTAATTGACAATCACATGGTTCTAGATTAGGAATGTAATTTCAGCAGTGACCCCTACTTACTAAAATTAGCATATCTCAATCATATTAAATCCAAATTAGACAAAATCAAATTTCATGGATTGCTAATTTGATTTAGGACAGAACTCAAGTGATGTTTCACGCATTTCTAGGTAAGTCTAAACAGTAATTAACATTTTAATCATGTTCAGATCTACAGTTCCTGCAACAGTGCATACATGTTCATTAAAACAACCATATCTCGAGCATACAAAATCCGATTTATGCAAAATCAGATCCTATGGTTTTCTTATTAAAATGGGGAACAAAATCCAAGTATTAAATTCGTGTTAAACAATTTAAACAGTGCCGAATTTATTTACTAAACAGATCTGTGAAATCAAATGCGATGAAAACTTTTGCGACCTTAACGAACCCAAGTCGTCCTCGGTTAGCGAATCATATTCAAAACCGTCAACCTGGCTCTGATACCACTTGAAGGATATTGTCAGATCCTAAAGCGCATCATGGAAGCGTGAGCGTCGTATCGAATACGACGAGGAGCGACTAGTCACACTAGTTGCTCGATGCAACGGAATTTAAAAAATTTTCATGCGACGAAACCACATGATCCAAGAACACTTCTCGGATCGTTTCGTAAACCACAAACAAGTAATAGGATTATCTCTTGAAGCGTGGTTGCGATCGAGTCTCTAAATGAAGAGACCTCCTGTCTCAAGTCCGATCCGACGGAGGAGACGCTTGCGAGCGCGGGGATGAACCGCGTGTTTCTCGCAATCCATGTTGATGATCCAAGCGGCGGATCTCCTGATCTCGACACACGAGATCCGTCGTCTTCTTCACGAGCGAGGCGCACCGAAGGAGAAGGAGATCCACTAGCAGACGATCGGGCAGCATAACGACGACACTACGGCGATGGATACTTCTCTCTAGGTCATCCATGGTGGACGACCATGAGAGAGGGAGAGAGATGGTGTGTAGAGAGAAAGAGAGAGAGATGTGCTTCTCAAGCTTATGTGTGTTGTGTAAAGAGAGAGCATGGGTATGCCTCTATATAGGGTTTTGGGATCCATGGATCTCAATCTATGGGACATATAAAATCAATGGATGAGATTGATTTATGTCAATCCAATGGTCAAGATTGTTGTTGGTAAAAGCCAACAACTTGTGATTTAATTTAGATAATTATATTTGATAAATCAAATATATATTAATACCAAAATTAAATCAATCGAATGAGAAGTGAAATACAAAGGAGATCATCCATCCCCATAAAAGGGAGTGGACGGCCACCAATCCCACAAGGGAATTGGGTGCCGCCCACCCCTTCCATATGGGGAGGGCAATCTCATGGAAATCCATGAGATTGCATATCTCCTTGATTTTCTCTCTACTTATTTCCAACAACTATTTGTTGGGATTTTATTCATCAAAAATAATTCATAATTATATTTGAGAATATTGCAATCTTGACACTAGAAAATTGTGAATTACATTCACAACCCAAAACAACATATAATTTACATTATCAATTAATTACACAATGTGTATCCAATACACATAATAATTAATCAACAAATATAAATTATAATTAGCTCTCTCTAATACATTATAAATCACATTTATAATATATTATTAATAATTAGATATTACTATCCACATTATTCTTATCCATAATAATTAAATCACATTTATTATATTGGATAACATATTCTCATGTGCTCAAATAATATGAATCACATTCATATTATTTACATCTTTGATAATCAAATAACATTTAATTATCTAAGATAACTCTCCTTATAATATGAATCAATTTCATATTATTCATGATAATTAAATCGCATTTAATTATCCATTTTCTCAATGCTCGGATACATATATCAACAATAGAATTATCCATGACTCTTTCAAGGATAATACGCTTTCTTCGCGAATACTTGGAGATAAGGACAGGGCGATTGTATTGTTCCACGTATAGTGACATGGATATTGAGATCATATCTCAAATCCAGATCGCGGGCGTCCCATAGATGCTTGATTAAATCAAGACCGCAAATCTAATCTTCTCATTGTATCTGAATCACATTCAAATCAATGTCCAACAATTGGACTAAGATCAGATTACTTCTCTACTGAGAGGAGTCACTAAAATCCAGACCCGTTTCATCACTCCCTAGCAATGGAAGCGTCATGGTTATACAATCGTTTATGATCACATCACCCTCTGGTATTCCCAATACATGTACATCCTGCATACTGGAAGACTCAGAATAAACCCGAAGTATTAGATCAACTTTACACTGTCTACTTCAGGGTTCTATCAGTAAGTTTCTCATTTGATCATTGGGAGTCGGTGTTAATCATATACTTTCCAAAGCATATATCATACCTAGGTCCTTATCATATACTTTCCAAAAAATATATCAAACCTACAAATTTAGTCAAGCTTCCAAAGCGAGACTACCATGCGCATGGAATTTGATTCTTCCCAATATCTCATGAGTGAGCTCATGTCTTCCGGTTCAGAAACTGAACCTGTATGATCCCTTTGAGAGATCGTATTACTCATATGCCCTTATATGCACACCAACGCGTCGGTGTATAGACCTTGATTAGGTCATCAACCTATTGGTCTGCCAAATGTACATACTCAAACATATAGTAACACATCTCTCTCCGGTCAGAGGATGCGTGCATGTATCGTGACAGCATACAATATAGGACTTTGGTTATCTCGATCTCGTTAAGTCAACTCTTTGACCTAACTAATCTGACACCTCTGAATCTCTATTCCTATGCAGAGGACCTGCATCAAGAGGTTGGTCAGATATCAACCTAACTGAGAAAGGATTGCCATCTCCTACTCAGGCTGGAGATCATCTCTTAATAATCATTTGACGGTGCTTGATGAGCCCTCAATCTAACTCATTAGATATTCATCTAAGCACCAGCCTCTATGATTCAATAATTGAATCAACAGCTGTATGATCATCAAGATGGCCATGGTACATAACCCTAATTGTACTAAGGGACCTATTATGCAAATTATTCATTCTTCATTTCAGATCAGGGAATGATATTCGCAATAACATTTATTGCATAATGGCTCGCCGTGGGCTCGCATGTCCAACACCAGTATGGTCCTCGTCCCTGTCAGCAGGGACATTCTTGGAGGCGAGATCAGCCTCAGCCGCAGCAGTATCATCCCCAGTCATACCCCTCTCACCCGCAGCACCAGACATAACAGCAGCCTCACTACCAGTGAGGCTACCCATCAGGTTCTCATGGGCCATCCTATGAGAACCCCGCCTTAGACGACATAGCCCTCCTCTTGACCGATCAGCAGGCTACTTTCAGATGGGAGATGGATGAGTTCCGCCAGGAGATGCGGGAGATTGTAAGAGGGAAGGCCGCCATACCTGCCCAGATCGAGCCGAACCCGAACAACCTCAAGAGGAAGTCTGAGCAGGTAGATTTCACAGATTATGCCACACCGAGTGATTCATTTGGTGATATGTCTGCCTATCTTTTTGATAATGACTTTGTCACACTTAGGAGCGGCAGGATGCCAGCAGGAGGCGCCTCGCCTAAGCGACACCCCGAGGCCACTTCCAGAGCGCCAGGCGAGGAGGAGCGCGGTACTAATGCCGCTAGAGATGATGACGGTGGTACTGATGCCACCATGGATGCTGATCCCACCGACGGTACTGAGGCCATCGCTTCACCAAATGGAGGAGGTGGTACTGACGCCATCAGTGTTGCCGAGCCAGAGCGCGGTACTGAGGCCCAAGTCGACCAGCCGAGGGTGGTGATGATGCCACCATTTTTACTTCTGAGAGTCCTGTAGTCTTTCCTTTTGTTCATGTATCTCAGGACACTTCTGGCAATAAAGGAAAGGGTTTATTTTCTTCTGATCTACCTGTGGTGCTTGATGTATGTGTGGATTCTGCCGTTGAGCAGCCTAGACCCTCTCCTAGTCCTTCATCTGAGAAGGACTCTGTGATCCCCTTCCCTATAGCACTCCACATGGGAAAGAGGAAGAAAATCGAAAATCCCAAAAAGAAGCAGCAGGAAAAGTTCAGCCAGCAGATGATCGATCGATTCCACATTCAGCTGACTCTTTAAGAGGCTTTGCAGCACATCCCTCTACTCCAGAGATCACTCAGAGACAGGACGACAGTTAGGAGGAAGAGGAGGAACCACCAGTCTGAGATCCATGTGCTGACCAGAGCCACTTGTTTCGCGATTCAGAACCGTCTGCCGGCCAAGAGGCCTTATTCAGGAGCCCCATATGTCAGATGCTATATCAGAGAGTAGAGGTTCGACCGCACTCTATTAGACAGCGGTTCATCGATCAACCTACTTCCGGCAGCCCTTCTCGACCGCTTCGAGTTGGGCACTCTATGACAGAGCAGAACAGTCCTTCAGTTTGTTGATCGATCTGTCAAGAGGCCGAAGGGGTTGCTGAGGGACGTTGTCGTCACGATTCAGGGCCTACAATTCCCCGTGGACTTCGTTGTGTTGGACATGGAGATCCCTGAGTCAGTGACCGATACCCCCATCATTCTAGATCGCCCGTTCTTGGCCACAGCCAAGGCAGTGACTGACCATGATAGCGGGAAGGTATACTTTCGCGTTGAGGGCGAAAGTGTACAAATAGAGATGGGCGAGGATATCAGAGTCAGAGATTCAGCATGCTCAGAGCCGACCACTGATTCAGAGCAGATGACAGATGCAGGGCCAGACATCCACCAAGACTGCAACTTTGTGATCACAGATGACGAGGTAGTTTGGGCAGATCCAGATGCACAGGCCATCCTCTCACCTTCAGAGTCCGCTGATGCAGAGACGCCAGCAGAGGAGATCTTGGAGAGCACATTCCTGATCCAGGATACTTTTCAGTCGGCAGAGCCGGTTCCTAACCGCGAGATAGAGTTGTTTTGTGATGATGATACAGATCCCTCGGAGTAATATTTTGATTGGGCAGAGTTTGATGATTTCATACCAGATCTGACTTTCACTGATCCTACAGCTTGGGAGGAGGTTGATGCCATGCAGAGCAGAGACAGTCCAGCAGAGCAGCCTTCTCTAAAGTCTGATTGTGAGCAAGAGTTTCAGTTCTCCCATGCAGATTTGGCAGCATTCACTCAGAGTTTTCAGGGCCAGATCCACCAGCACCCAGTTGTCCAGAGCTGAAGCCACTTCCTGCATCGCTGAAGTATAGGTTCCTTGCGGGTGAGCATGAGATGTACCCAGTCATTATCTCTGCCGATTTGACTGGAGAGCAGGAATCCCGTCTGATGGGGTTCTTGAAAAGAACCGTAAGGCGATAGGATGGAGCGGAGCCGATCTCCAGGGGATAAGTCCGGCCTTGTGCTCCCACCATATCTATCTCGAGGAGGAGGCAAAGCCGTTGCATGAATCCAGCGGCGGTTGAACCCGAATCTGAGAGAGGTTGTCATGAAGGAGATTTCGAAATGGTGGAGCGCCGATTTTATCTACCCCATCTCCGACTCCAAGTGGGTCAGTCCGTTGCATGTGGTTTCCAAGAAGACGGGCATCACTACAGTTGTCAGCGAGTCTGGAGAGAAGATCGCTACCCGCGTACCCACTTCTTGGCGGGTCTGCGTAGATTACAGATCAGATCATTGAGAGATTGGCAGGGAAGAGCCATTACTGTTTTCTGGATGGGTACTCCGGCAACAATCAGGTGGCCATCGCTCCCTAGGACCAGGACAAGACTACCTTCACATGTCCCTTCGGCACATATGCTTTCAGACGCATGCCATTTAGGCTATGCAACGCCCCCTGCAACTTTTCAGAGATGCATGTTGTCTATCTTTTCGGACATGGTGGGGGAGTGCTTGGAGGTCTTCATGGATGATTTCTCGGTCTACGGCGACGGATTCGACTCCTGTCTTGACTGCCTAGACCGAGTCCTTCAGCGATGTATCGAGGTTCACCTTGTGCTGTCTTGGGAGAAGAGTCACTTCATGGTGACTCAAGGGACGGTTCTTGGCCATATCATCTACAACAGGGGCATGGAGGTTGATCCGGCCAAGGTAGATGTCATTAGAAAACTCGCACCACCGTCCAACTTGCGGCAGTTACGGTCTTTTCTGGGGCACGTCGGTTTCTACCGGCGATTCATTCATGATTTCAATAGGATTGGCCGGCCGTTGACTGATCTGCTGACGAAAGACACCGAGTTCCTTGTCGATGAAAGTGTCTTTCATCGTTCGAGACTCTCAAGAGATGTGTTGTTGAGGCTCATGTTCTCCAGCCGCCTTATTGGTCTCTCCCATTCGAGATCATGATGGATGCCTCCGATTTTACCGTAGGGGTCGTGCTGGGACAGAGGAGAGATGGAGTCCCATTTGCCATTCACTACGCTAGCCGTACATTGGATGCCGCGTGATGAGCCGCCCAAGCAACTAAGGTAAATTAGGTATATCTGCGGTCGTTGCGACCTCAGCCGCTCGGACTCAGAGCTCAACAAGAAAAATTATTCGGACGACCAAATAAAGATAAAACACGAGAAAGTCAACTAGCAGTGCTAGCTATGGGATTGACCTGGTATAGCGACCAGGGTCGGACTTAGGGAGCACGTGATGGCCTTGCGGCCAACAAAGTAGTCAAAAATCAAATAAAATAAAAACAAGCAATTTTTGGTGGATTTTTAATATTTCTATATTTTTTGAATTTTTAATTATAAAGAAAATAATAAAAACAATGGAACAAGCAATTTTCCACAATTATTTAATTACTCTAAAATGCTCAAAAATATCAAACAAAATATTTTTTTATTTTTTTTACTATTTTTAGCGAATTTTTGACAATTTTCTGATTTTTATAGGATTTTATAAAAATAAAAGAAGGCTGAAATGCAAGAACACTATCCAACCAAGCTTTTAAGACCAAAATAAAATATAAAATGGTCTCAACATAGCCTGGAGGTATTTTTTGTGTAAAATATAGATAAAAAGGAAAAATCAGAGACTGAGTTTATTATTTTTGGAATTTTCTTTTAATTATTAGAATTTTTATGGGATTTTCAAGTTTTTTCAATTTTTATAGTTTTTATAAATCCAAAAATGACCAAACTTTGTCAGAAAATCAAACACACCAAAACAAACAATATAGGAATTTTTTTAGAATTTTTTAGAAGGTTTTAATATTTTTTTGTGATTTTTATATCTAGACAGACAGAAAAATAGAGGTTTTTCAATTTATAAAAATAATAAAAGGGCCTCAAAAATTTCCCAAAAATTAGTGAAAATTCTACACAGTGGCAGGAGCCACGTGTCAAATTTTCATGTAATTTGGATGATATTTGATATTTTATTTACAACAAATACAAGCCCACAGTCACATGGACCTATTTGTCATAAAAGTATCTTCGAAGGGCCTAACAGTAACAAAAAGAGAAACCTAGGGGGTTCCGGTGCAAAAATCCCACGTTCTCACGCGCAAGGCACGTGAACTGGGCACTCAGGGACCCAAATGCAAATAAATTAAGTTCATGGACCTATTAGCAACAGGTGCTAAAAGTCCAGGGGCTTAAGTATAAAATGCCCACTATATTCAACACATGTTCAATTAAAAACACTCACAGGGGCATAAGTACAAATATCTAAAAGTATATTTCATTCCATGAACAAACAGAAACTACATGCACATACATGCAATTTCACCAAAATGCACGTGACGAAGCACGTATCCCACAACGTACAGGGGTAGAAATGCAATTATAAGAAACTAACAGGTCCTCTATGCAATTTTACCAAACTAAATTAAACTACGAAAATATTTACAGGATTGTTTAATAAAAACAAAAAGCAAGGGGGCCTAAGTGATATTACCCCTTATTATGATCGACGGCTGAGGTAGCACCACGTATCTGATCTGACGGATGTGAATCATTGGCGTCTCAACGAAGGATCGCGGGCCGGATCGAACGGCTGAGGGTCTCCCACGTGGAGGATCCGACGGCTGGAATACGTTGTGGGTAAACCCTCAGTGAATCGATGGCTCTGAAGGGGGCACGTGGAGATCGAACGGTCCAGAATCACGGGTGCCTCTTCATTTGATCGTGCGGTCCTGATCGCGCCTCCAAAGGATCGGACGGTGGTGTAGCTCCTCAAATTAACGACTCTGAGCGAATCAGGAGCTGGAGGGCTAAATGAACGGCTGGAGGAGGTCCCGGAAGAACTGGTGGCCGACGAACTTCGCCAGCCTGATACACGCGAGTAGAACCTCCTTCGCTACTGCTGAGAGGTGGAGAAGGGTCGGCTCGATGTTCCGCAGCTACTCAGCTCCTCCGATGGCGCTGGGGAGCTACGAGGAGCTCTGGCGACGTCGGTGGAGGATGACTCCTGTGCCTGAGTTGTTGGCCTCCAGATGAGGCCCTCCTGACGATCTGACCTGCACAGGAAGAAGAAGGGGTCGAGGGCAAACTGCCTCGACCCATCAACGCACGTGGAGGGTGAAAGATGCGGCGGTGTGAAGGTCCTCCGGCGAGTGTCGAAGGAGGAGGACCGAAGTCCCTGCTCTGGGGCGAGTCAGGGGGGATGGGTAGGTGGAGAAGGTAAGGAGAAGGCTCGTGAAGGTGGTGGTCGGGTCAGGATGGTTGATGGATGGTCGGAGTGAGCTGGCGACAGCGGCGGAGCTACAAGAACAGTAACCTAAAATCTACGTTCTACGATAAACTACAAGCTAACAGAGCTACCTGATGGATGCATTCGAATGGGATGGAGCTCGGGGAGCTCCGGGGTCATTGCATGCAAGGGAGCGTCGAGTCCCGAGGCTGGGCACGCTCGCGGCGGCGCACGGCGGGGAAGCCACTGGATCAATGGCTTCCAAGCATCCCAAGCCTCACTTCCACTCAGTCTCGCTCGGCTGTCACTCAGGCAAGGTGGAGGAGGTCCTTGGCGTCAAGGGGAAGGTCCAGAGATGAAGGAACAGTGCGGCGGAGCGGATGTTAAATATGTCTAGGGGTCCGGCTTGAAGACGATCGGGCGAGCTTATCGGAGCTCGGACCCCGATAACCCACCCCGGGTGTGGATCTAGGATGATCGAGGAATAACTGGAGCCCGAGGTTTGCGGATTTGGGGCTCGGATCGAGTGGCGAAAATATCGAGAAATCAGGTTGGGCGCACTTGATCCGCGGGTTGTGGTCCAGGGGGGGAGTTGACTGGGCGGTCAACATCCCCCGTGAACCAATCAGAGTCGGACACATCATAAAGAATTGGAAAATCAATATAAAATAGCAAATGGCCTATTTTGGAAAAAGTTAAAATACAAAAGAAGTTTATTTATTTATAAACTATTTTTTTGTGATTTTTATTTATTTTTTTTGAAATAAAAATAAGGTATGTACAATATAGTATAATATATAGGTATATATACAATATTGTATTTTTTATTTTGATTTTTAATTATTTATTTTTATACATTTTTATTCCAATTTTATATTTTATTTATTTATAGGATAAAATTTGGAATAATTAGGTATTTTTATTTTATTTTTATTATTCAATTACAAGGGGTAAATAAGTTTATTTATATACATATATGGTATATACAATGAAGGAAATTGATTTTATTTTTATTTCTTTTTATTTTATTTTTGTTTTTATGGTTTTTATTTTATTTATTTACACCATGGGATATGGAATATATACAAATTTTTATGGAATTTTATTTATTTATTTATAGGGATAAATAAATAGATAAAGGGTTTTATGTACATGATGAATATATACAATGAAGGGTATTTTTATTTTCTTTTTAGTTTTCTTTAATTTTCTCATTTTTATTCTAATTTAATATTTACAAATATATACAAATAAATAGAAATCCATTTTTATTTATATTTAGAGGAAAATATTTTTATTTAATTACAGGTATATATTTACACACATGAGCTTCCTTATCTCTCTCTAGGTTTTTATGCGGTCAGGCCCATGCTGAGCCCTCCCTTGGGATCAGGTCGCTATTTATTCTAAATATCTCCCTCTTTTTCTTTTAATTCTTTATTCTTTTATTTATGCACAAAAACATGGTAATTCTTTATTTTTATACAATGCATGCAATTTGGTAATTATTATTATTTACAGAGATATACATGTGTTTGACAAAGGTTTTGTAGCTAAAATAAAAGAATAAAGAGTGATGAATGGGTATTCATCACCCCCTATACTTAACTTTGCTAGTCCCTTAGCAAACACTTATTTGAAAAAGAAGTGAAAAAGGAAAAAGAAAAAGAAAAAGAGGAGAAAATGAATGGATTAATGCTGAATATTAAACTTATCTTCATTAAATTGAAATATGGAACTCGATCAGATCTTTGGATTATTGATGTGTCGGAACCTTATTTGGACTTAAGTTTAAAACTTAACAGCCTCTAAGATCCACTAATCTATAATCAAGACTCCTCAATAATCCAGATCAGAACAAGTCATCATACACAAACCCTGAAGACTATGAGTCTTTCCTTGTACTGAGTAAGTGATATAAGCTCTCCACCTCAGAAGTGGCAACTTGACAACCCTCCCCAACAAGGTAACTCTATGACTTCAATCTGGCCACTCTTTCCTCGAGGAGCGGGGTATTCCCTTCTAAGTTCAAGTTCAACCGGCTCAAGAAAAGGGGGAAGAAGAGAATGGACCATGGCCAGTGTAGCCATGTATCCTCGGGAGCTCAACCAGTGTAGCTAAGTCTCCCTGCTGCAAGCTACATAAGGTGAATCCATAAGTCTCAAGCTTTGCTTATTTGCACTATATACATACTCCGGTGGGATTATCATTTTCTATCAGACCCACCACTTTTTTGGAGTTATTTTCTTTTTGCATTTTTTTCAAGTGCATCTATACAACATATACATGTGCAGCATATATACATAAGGAGTTTTTCCTCTTGAGCCAGTAGACTATCCCTCTTTTGAAGCATTATTGCAACCCACAACTCCTGTCGTTAGACCTCATGGCAACCAGACCAAGGTGAGACGCACTTCCTTCACTAAAAGAAGAAGAGAGGTTCCGCCTAGAAGTACTACCCTCATATGCTACCCCAAGTCAAGGAAGACTGCCTCCTCACCACCTCATCTGTAGAGAGCTCGGTGCAAAGTGCGGGTCCAAGTAAAGCCATTGTCTATGTGAGTCATGTGTGTGTTGTTAAGTGCTCTACTTAGGCTCATTGAGATGACATGTGATCATAGCCTAGTGGACTCAAAGAATAAAGTCACCATGCACCTGAAAAGCCTTAACCCTAAGCCCTATAAGGTTCCTCTTATGATTAGGTGGATTAAGATCTTAATCAAGCTCCATTTCCCAATTTAATTCCATGCTAGTTTAAATGTCAACTATAATCCAAGAAAAACTATATACATATATACAAAGATGCTATTTACACAAATTTCACACAAATGCAAAATTTTTGAAAAATGTTGTTGAAATCATGGATGTATGCGTGAATGCAAGTTTTGCAAAATATTTACACAAATTTACACAAGGTTTTTGCAAACTTTTGATTTTCAAAACATTTTGGAAAAACTTTTGTACTATATACAAAATTTTGATATGCACATATTTACACAAACCTTACACAAAAAGTTTTTTGAAAACATTTTTACAAAAATAATTTGTACAATAGCTATGTATGTACAAATAAAAGAATGATTATTTACAGGAGATTGTTTTAATTTTTGTGAATTTTGGGTTTTTAGCCATTTTTAATTTATTTACACCCTCACACAAAGTACGACTTATGGCTCAAGTATATATGAAATATATACACACCCCCCATACTTAGCTCGAACGATGTCCTCAGAGTCAAGAGCGATGAAGAAGACATAACTCGTGCTATGTATAGGGAAGTGAAAAGAAAGGCTATATACAAAGACGAATGAAAGAATAGAAAATCAAGAGGACCTCAGCTTTTCCCCCTATACTTAGGATCAAATAATCCTAAGTAAAGCAGGATGTACACAAAGGGAAAACCGAGTGGAGGATTTACAGGGTCTACCCCCCCCCCCCATACTTAGGGTAAAATATCCCTAAGTATAGGCAGCAAAACAGGGGTAGCAAGACACGAAGAAAACTGACAAATATATACAAGAAGGAGGGGCATCACTCCCCCTATACTTAAGGTGAAGAATCCTTAAGTATAGGCAACACAACAGAAGTGATGGAACAGAACGGAAGAACAACCCGGTGTTTCCACCCCCCTATACTTAGGATGAGGAATATCCTAAGTATAGCAAAGATAATCCTACGCGAGACCTGGGGTGAAAACAATAACGGAGGAAAGAAAGATCAAATAAGACAGAACACGTATATACAAAAGAGTACAATGTTGAGGTGCCTCTCAACAAGTGCTAGATTTTACGCCCCTAGCTAGGCGCAAAGGTTAGGATAAAGCGGTATCCAGGTTCAGGACGGCATCGGTAAGTCGAATGTCGTACTGTCGTCGCAGTCGCGGTATGAGAACCGCGACGAACTGCAAAGTGTAATGTAAGACACCCAGGTATGCAATCAAGCGGGTGTCTGCTACCGGCCAATGATGTGGAAGTAAGTGATCGGGATCCGGTAGCACAAAAGAGATCGTCGGCTCTGGATCAGACTGGAGTGAAAGTGTGGAGCCGAAGAAATCAAACGTGGAGAAGGATGGATCAGTAATAGAATCCTCCACGTCAATCAGTGTCTCAAGAAGATATGTGCAGTCAAGATCAGGAGACTCTTTAAGAAGATTGATATCCGATGAATGAAATAGAAGAAGATCAGATCGATCATCGAATATCTCCAAGATAGGCTCATCCTCGCGAGGGTCGTCGAGGTGAGAAGACTCAGAATCAGAAGGATCAGAAGACTCGGTTTCGTGCTCCGCCAGATCGGAAACACTCTCAGAAGGTGAAACCGAGTACTCATCGAGTGCGGCATTCTCCCGCAGATAACTCTCGGGGAGGAATGCAAGATCAGAAGTGAGTAAGAGAGGATCAGGATCTAGAAGGGCATCTACAGTGCTGTCAAGTATCCACTCGGTGCACCAGGCTGCATCATCATCTGAACTGACGCTCTCAGCAATCTGAAAACAGGAGAAGGTACTTGTCAACACCGCGGAGGCTGGCAAAGTGTCTGCGGTTGATCCTCGCTCTGCGTCTATGCTGGCTGCCAACTGGTCCTCAGCAAAGTTGTCTGTCTCGTCAGAGTAGAGGACAAAAGGCTCGAATATGGGACTATCTGTATCTGAACTCTCAAAGTGGTGTCCCATATGAAACTGTGGCTGCTGGGCTGAGTCCTGGTAACTGTCGGTATCCGAGAAGTATCTCTGCAGAAAGGAAGCTGACTCCTCCGGGACTGGGAACTGAAGTGGCTGAATCAATGGTTGCAAAAGCGGGGGCTCCTCCGGCTCCTGGAGTATCAGAAGATCTGATATCCAAGACTCGTCAGCTGGGAACTCTGGGGCTGACTCGAACTCCAGCTGGAAATCCAACGGGAACTCAAGTAGACTCTGGGTCTGAACCTCTGCTGCCGCAATCATCTCCTCTGTCAGTGGTGCTGAAGCATCCAGGTCCTCGGGCTGGTGTGTAGAAAGTGAATCCTCCTGTAAAGTGACACACTGCACTGGTACTGCATCATCCTCATGTGATGTCCCGACTAAGATATCTCGTAAAGAAGATCGCTGTGAAAGTAGCCTCGAGATGGTATCCAGTAAGTGAATGTCGGAACTGCGGTGTGAACTGCCACATGTAGTAATCACCAGTGCTAGCTGCTCTACGGTCATCCCCCGCATGGAGATCTCTATCAAGTCTTTCAGTGGAAGTCCGTGATCGGGAAATCTCCTCAAGAGGTCAAGAAACCTCGGCCATGCCTCATGCAGTGGCTCCTGGGGGTCTACTGAAAAGTCGGTGATCAAAGACCGTATAAACTCTGCTCTACGCTGGGGTAAGTATCTCTGTAAGAACTCTCGGCGTAGCTCTCCCCATGTATCGAATGTCCTCCCCAATCGTCGGTGCCATTTCATGGCTCTGTCCTGAAGTGTGAATGGGAAGGTCCTCCTCGTCAGCTCCTCTGCAGTGATATCTGAATAATTCTGTGCTCTGCAAAACTCCTCGAATGCGGACAGGTGAAAATAAGACTCCTCGTGCGCCTCTCCTGAAAATGTCTGCAGTCTCTGAAGGTAATCCAAATCCAAGACAAATGGACGTAATGTAGAAGCTGACTGAGCTCCCTGTGCTATCTGCTCCTCCATCAATCTGGGATAGGATCTATCTGATGATCTCCACTGCTCTCTCTGATCACGAACGGAGTGCGCTCTCAACTCAGCAACGACATCATCCGGGTCTCGCATCTGCTCTATCTGATATGCTCAGACGTCTCACGCAGCATGCCCAGAGTAGTGAACGAGATGGGAGGGAGGGAGCGGGAGGTTGGTCGGAGATCTGACCTCCCTAGAAGGTGGACTGGAGTGATGGTCAGATAATGAAGAAAAAGCCGCAAGAGTCGGCTCGAAGTGAGGGGGATCCATCATCCAGGGGTGAAGGAGAAGAAGAAGACTGAAGGGAGGGAGGGTGGAAGACAGAAGAAGAGAAGAAGATGGGGGAAGACAGAAAGGATCTGGAAATCACACAAGATGAAAAAGTAAACCCCTGATTCACCTACGCACACGAGCTGAAGACCGAAAGGGATCGATCAATTATCTTGTCAATTTTATTTTAAGTGATCATTCAGTCTATCAGAGCGATTACGTGAGCTGAATAGGAATCCAAATTTTTCTCAACCGATTGTCCCGTACAGAAAGCCGGTAATCAGTCGAGAAAAATTGGATACGGCTCTAGCCTAGGGTACGTGTCACTCTCTCGCTCATCCAAACCAAACAAGGAGGGGGTTACTCTCCCCAAGACAAGTTTTTCAATGTGGTATCTTTTAGGTCAAGTGTGATTAGCAGTCCCGATTTTATTATTTTTGTTTTTAGGTATTTTTCAAATAAAAAGAAATCGCCTAACGAATTTTTCAGTTCTCCTAGTTATTAAGTCCAAAAATCAGGGGGGAGAAGTCGAAAAAGCCGATGCGCGATGAAATCAATGATGCATGCAGAGTAAGAGATGCGTATCTGACTTCAGCAGTCTGCATGCAAAATGATCCGCGCAGAATTTAAAGACTGAAATAAACTACCTAAATGGTGCAGGCAGAAAACCAAGTCCCTAAACAGCAGTTCTACTCGAAAGAACGGCTAGTCGACCACCAGCCTCCAATCCAAAAGTCCGGTCTCGGTCCACCCCTCCTCCTCCTCCCGACAAATCGGGTTCAGGAGCAGCGCTTGGCAGAGTAGGCTGCGGCACGTAGGCTGAAGGTAATGAATCGACTATTTTATTAATCTTTTTATTATAGGTCCAATTACCGAACTATAGGCACAGGCAGATATATTAGGGTGCTTAGATCCTAATTATTACGTCACAATCAAGTAGAAAATCCTAAGGCTAGGGGATCGAGAAACCACGAGAAATCGGAAAAGGCAGAAAAGAAATCAAAAACCGCGAAAAAGTCGCGTAAACACTGAGGGGTCCCCCGAGCACACCATTGCTCGGCGAAACAGACCCCGAAAGTCTAAAAGAGTCCAAGAGAGTCCTGTTGTCCCTGTATTATTACAAGTATCCAAATGTTGCAGAAAATGAACCTAACTACTCATAAACTACTCCAGCACTTCGCTGCTTCCCCGCGCTCTCCTGCGGCTCCGTGTAGAAGGGAGCCGCCTCCGATCACCGCGGTTGCGCCAGCTCCTCGAAAGTCGTCGCCTCGGTCCTCGGGCCCTCGCAAGAAAATAGCAAAGTGTCACAGACCAGAATAAAGCAAATAAAGCAGGTAAAACACGTGAAATGAAACAGGGTGTATATATGCAAAAATGTAAATAAAAATAAACAAGCAAAAACAAACAAAAACAAAAAGAAAAGAAAATAAAATAAAATAAAATGAAAATAAAAGAAAAAGAAAAAGCCGTGAAAAGCCGCAAACTCAGAAAGAGCCACGGAAAGCCGTGAAAATAAAAACGAAAATAAAACAAAAATAAAATGACTACTAAGCCGTGCTCCCCGACAACGGCGCCATTCTAATGAGTCGTCCAAGCAACTAAGGTAAATCAGGTATATCTGCGGTCGTTGCGACCTCAGTCGCTCGGGACTCAGAGTTCAACAAGAAAAATTATTCGGACCACCAAATAACGATAAAACACGAGAAAGTCAACTAGCAGTCCTAGCTATGGGATTGACCTGGTATAGCGACCAGGGTCGGACTCAGGGAGCACGTGATGGCCTTGCGGCCTACGAAGTAGTCAAAAATCAAATAAAATAAAAACAAGCAATTTTAGGTGGATTTTTTATATTTTCATATTTTTTTAATTTTTAATTATAAAGAAAATAATAAAAACAATGAAACAAGCAATTTTCCACAATTATTTAATTACCCTAAATTGCTCAAAAAAAATCAAACAAAAATATTTTTATATTTTTTTATTTTTTTACTGTTTTTAGTGAATTTTTGATAATTTTCTGATTTTTATAGGATTTTATAAAAATAAAAGAACGCTGAAATGCAAGAACACTGTCCAACCAAGCTTCTAAGACCAAAATAAAATATAAAAAGGTCTCAACAGAGCCTGGAGGTATTTTTCATGTAAAATATAGACAAAAAGAAAAAATCAGAGACTGAGTTTATTATTTTTGGAATTTTCTATTAATTACTAGAATTTTTATGGGTTTTTCAAGGTTTTCAATTTTTATAGTTTTTATAAATCCAAAAATGACCAAACTTGGTCAGAAAATCAAACAAACAAAACAAACAATATAGGAATTTTTTAGAATTTTTTAGAAGGTTTATTTTTTTGTGATTTTTATATCTGAACAGACAGAAAAATAGAGGTTTTTCAATTTTCAAAATAATAAAAGGGCTCCAAAAATTTCCCAAAATTAGTGAAAATTCTACACAGTAGTAGGAGCCACGTGTCAAATTTTCACGTAATTTGGATGATATTTGATATTTTATTTACAACAAATAGAAGCCCACAGTCAGAGGGACCTATTGTCATAAAAGTATCTTCGAAGGGCCTAACAGTAACAAAAAGAGAAACCCAGGGGGTCCCAGTGCAAAAATCCCACGTTCTCACGCGCAAGGCACGTGTACTGGGCACTTAGGGACCCAAATGCAAATAAATTAAGTTCCTGGATCTATTAGCAACAGGTGCTAAAAGTCCAGGGGCTTAAGTGTAAAATGCCCACTATATTCAACATATGTTCAATTAAAAACACTCACAGGGGCATAAGTGCAAATATCTAAAAGTATATTTCATTCCATGAATAAATAGAAACTACAGGCCCATACATGCAATTTCACCAGAATGCACGTGACGAAGCACGTGTCCCACAACGTACAGGGGTAGAAATGTAAATATAAGAAACTAACAGGTCCTCTATGCAATTTTACCAAACTAAATTAAACTACGAAAATATTTACAGGACTATTTAATAAAAACAAAAAGCAAGGGGGCCTAGGTGATATTACCCCTTATTATGATCGACGGTTGAGGTAGCGCCACGTATCTGATCTGACGGATGTGAATCGCTGGCGCCTCAACGAAGGATTGCGGGCCGGATCGAACGGCTGAGGGTCTCCCACGTGGAGGATCCGACGGCTGGAATGCGCTGTGGGTAAACCCTCGGTGAATCGACGGCTCTGAAGGGGGCACGTGGAGATCGAACAGTCCAGAATCACGGGTGCCTCTTCATCTGATCGTGCGGTCCTGATCGCGCCTCCAAAGGATCGGACGGTGGCGTAGCTCCTCAAATCAACGACTCTGAGCGAATCTGGAGCTGGAGGGCTAAACGGACGACTGGAGGAGGTCCTGGAAGAATAGGTGGTCGGCGAACTTCGTCGGCCCGATACGCGCGAGTGGAACCTCCTTCGCTGCTGCTGAGAGGTGGAGAAGGGTCGGCTCGATGTTCCGCAGCTACTCAGCTCCTCCGATGGTGCTGGGGAGCTCCGAGGAGCTCTAGCGACGTCGGTGGAGGATGACTCCTGTGCCTGAGCTGTTGGCCTCCAGATGAGGCCCTCCTGACGATCTGACCTGCACAGGAAGAAGGAGGTGTCGAGGGCAAACTGCCTCGACCCGTCAGCGCACGTGGAGGGTGAAAGGTGCGGCGGTATGGAGGTCCTCCGGAGAGCGGAGGAGGAGGAGGACCGAAGTACCTGCTCTGGGGCGAGTCAGGGGGGATGGGTAGGTGGAGAAGGTGAGGAGAAGGCTCGTGAAGGTGGTGGTCAGGTCGGGGTGGATGATGGATGGTCGGAGTGAGCTGGCGACAGCGGCGGAGCTACAAGAACAGTAACCTAAAATCTACGTTCTACGCTAAACTACAAGCTAACAAAGCTACCCGATGGATGCAATCGACTGGGCTGGAGCTCGGGGAGCTCCGGGGTCATTGCCTGCAAGGGAACGTCGAGTCCCGAGGCTGGGCGCGCTTGCGGCAGCGCACGGCGGCGAAGCCACCGGATCAATGGCTTCCAAGCATCCCGAGCCTCACTTCCACTCCGTCTCGCTCGGTTGTCACTCAGGTAAGGTGGAGGAGGTCCTTGGCGTCGAGGGGAAGGTCCAGAGATGAAGGAACAGTGCGGCGGAGCGGATGTTAAATATGTCTAGGGGTCCGACTTGAAGACGATCGGGTGAGCTTATCGGAGCTCGGACCCCGATAACCCACCCCGGGCGTGGATCTAGGATAATCGAGGAATAACTGGAGCCCAGGGTTTGCAGATTTGGGGCTCGGATCGAGTGGCAAAAATATCGAGAAATTGGGTCGGACGCACTTGATCCGCGGGTTGTGGTCCGGGGGGGTTGACCGGGCGGTCAACATCCCTCGTGGACCAATCAGAGTCGGCCACGTCATAAAGAATTGGAAAATCAATATAAAATAGCAAATGGACTATTTTGGAAAAAGTTAAAATACAAAAAATGTTTATTTATTTATAAACTATTTTTGTGATTTTTATTTATTTTTTTTGAAATAAAAATAAGGTATGTACAATATAGTATAATATATAGGTATATATACAATATTGTATTTTTTATTTTGATTTTATTTATTTTTTTATACATTTTTATTCCAATTTTATATTTTATTTATTTATAGGATAAAATTTGGAATAATTAGGTATTTTTATTTTATTTTTATTATTCAATTACAAGGGGTAAATAAGTTTATTTATATACATATATGGTATATATACAATGAAGGAAATTGATTTTATTTTTATTTCTTTTTATTTTATTTTTATTTTTATGGTTTTTATTTTATTTATTTGCACCTTGAGATATGGAATATATACAAATTTTTTGGGAATTTTATTTATTTATTTATAGGGATAAATAAATAGATAAAGGGTTTTATGTACATGATGAATATATACAATGAAGGGTATTTTTATTTTCTTTTTAGTTTTCTTTACTTTTTCTCATTTTTATTCTAATTTAATATTTACAAATATATACAAATATATAGAAACCCATTTTTATTTTTATTTAGAGGAAAATATTTTTATTTAATTACAGGTATATATTTACACACTTGAGCTTCCTTATCTCTCTCTACTTGGGTTTTTATGCGATCAGGCCCATGCTGAGCCCTCCCTTGGGATTAGGTCGCTCAATATTTATTCTAAATATCTCCCTCCTTTTCTTTTAGTTCTTTATTCTTTTATTTATGCACAAAAACATGCTAATTCTTTATTTTTATACAATGCATGCAATTTGGTAATTATTATTATTTACAGAGATATACATGTGTTTAACAAAGGTTTTGTAGCTAAAATAAAAGAATAAAGAGTGATGAATGGGTATTCATCACCACGCAGCGGAACTACACTGTCACTAAGAAGGAGATGCTAGCCGTAGTTTTTGCCCTAGATAAGTTCAGATCTTACATTATCGGATCTAGAGTGACCATTTACACTGACCATACCGCCATCAGGTACCTCATGGCAAAGAAGGATGCCAAAGCCAGATTGACCAGATGGATCCTTCTACTCCAGGAGTTTGACATAGAGATTAAGGATAAGCCTGGAGTCGCTAATGTGGTGGCGGATCATCTCTCCCTATTAGAGCATCTTGAGGATTCTGAGTAGACTGAGCCTATTTGTGAGACCTTCCCAGATGAGACGATCCTTGCTATCGCCTCTCTCCTGTGGTATGCCGATATTGTGAACTTTCTTGTTGCTAAGAAAGTTCCACAAGATTGGCCCAAGTAGAGACTAGAGACCTTCCTCGCGAAGGCCAAGTCCAACCACTGGGAGGATCCCATCCTTTACCATGAAGGAGGGGATAGCGTCTGGCGTAGGTGCATTCCTCAGGAGGAGCACCATAGCGTCCTCACTTACTGCCACAAACTTGAGGCAGGAGGACATCACTCTGGGAGGAGAACGGCATAGAAAGTGCTCCAATCCGGCCTATGGTGGCCTACCCTCTTCAAGGACTCTGATGAGTTCGTGAAGAGGTGTACTGACTGTCAGAGGATGGGCACTTGCGGACAGCGTGATATAATGATGATGCAGCCCATTCACTTCAGTGAGGTTTTTGACGCATGGGGCATCGATTTCATGGGTCCATTTCCTAAGAGTCAGGGATTCGAGTACATTCTGTTGGTCGTGGATTATGTTAGTCATTGGGTTGAGGCCATCCCCGCCCAAACCGCAGATGCTAGGACTATTTACAGATATTTGAGGAAGCATATCATTTCACGGTTCGGGGTACCTCGAGTGTTGATATCTGACGGGGGGTCTCATTTCGTCAACGACAAGGTAAAGGCCCTTGCTAGCGAGTTCGGCATAGACCATCGAGTTGCCACTGCATATCACCCTCAGATGAATGGTCTTGCCGAAGTGTCGAACAGGGAGATCAAGACTATATTGCAGAAAGTCGTCCGCCCTGACCGAAAGGATTGGTCACAACTTTGGACTCGTTCTTGTGGGCATATCGGACGTCTTTCAAGACACCGTTGGGCACATCTCCCTTTCGCCTCGTTTATGGCAAGCCGTGCCATTTACCTGTTGAGTTGAGACATAGGTCACTTTGGGTTGTCACTGATATACTTTTGGATCCATATATTGTAGGAGATCAAAGGAGGGCAGAGTTAGCAGCCTTGGAGGAGCTTCGTGATACCGTCTTCTCAAACAGCCTACAGTACAAGGAGAGAGTGAAGGAGTGGCATGATTCTCATATCAGCCACAAGCATTTTGAGCCCGGACAGAGAGTATGGTTGTTTGATGCTAGGCTTCGTCTATTTCCAGGGAAGCTACAGAGCAAGTGGAAGGGACCGTATTTGGTGAGAAAGGTACACGACAATGGGAGTATCGACATATCTGAGTTGTCTTCTGAGAGTACCTTTTGAGTGAACGGCCAGCGGCTCAAGCTATTTCTAGATCATGAACCGCGGGTCATTGATGTTGCCCCAATTCATTTTGCGTGAGATGTGGTCTCTTGACTCACATCTATTGCATCTCACGCCTGATTATCACTGTTCTTCCGACCTGTATAGATCCAGTTGTCCATATCACTCTACTCTTTAGTCCCACATCCCTTTTCTCATCTTATGATTATGCTATACTTAGGGTGTACTTTACCCTAAGTATAAGGGGATGTAAGACTCTCGGGTATTCTTTTGATTCATTTCTACCTCTTTTT